>CAUDMG010002639.1:3765000-3767500 GCA_958450375.1 Homarus gammarus | reverse complement strand
ACGAACAACAACAACTACTACAACAACAACAACAACAACAACAACTACTACAACAACAACAACAACAACAACAACAACTACTACAACAACAACAACAACAACAACAACAACAACAACAACAACTACTACAACAACAACAACAACAACAACAACAACAACTACTACAACAACAACAACAACAACAACAACAACAACAACAAACTCCTTTCTCTCCATCTTATCTTTATATTCTAGGAAATACAGCTCATATATCCCTCTAGAACTCAAAGGTCAGGTCAACATGCCTCTCTTAGATGGTATTGATGACCTCACAGGAGAAGAGGTCATCATATGTCTCTTAAAGGTCAGGTCAACATGCCTCTCTTAGATGGTATTGATGACCTCACGGGAGAAGAGGTCATCATATGTCTCTTAAAGGTCAGGTCAACATGCCTCTCTTAGATGGTATTGATGACCTCACGGGAGAAGAGGTCATCATGTGTCTCTTAAAGGTCAGGTCAACATGCCTCTCTTAGATGATATTGATGACCTCACTGGAGAAGAGGCCATCATGTGTCTCTTAAAGATCAGGTCAGCACGTGTCTCTTAGATGGTATTGATGACCTCACGGGAGAAGAGGTCATCATGTGTCTCTTAAAGGTCAGGTCAACATGCCTCTCTTAGATGATATTGATGACCTCACGGGAGACAAGGTCATGTGTCTCTTAAAGGTCAAAGCAGAAGGCCTAGTAAGGTAATTAAATTTCTGGGTGACGTCTGAGTTCAGGTTAATTAAGGTCATTGGTGTGGAGAGAGAGAGAGAGAGAGAGAGAGAGAGAGAGAGAGAGAGAGAGAGAGAGAGAGAGAGTAAACATAAAGACACAACAAACAACATTGTCTTCATCATTGTTTGCTGTTTAATTTGTCTCTCTATACCACTGTCTGTCTGTGAATATGTCTGTCTACTTGCCTGTCTGTCTGTGAATATGTCTGTCTACTTGCCTGTCTGTCTGTGAATATGTCTGTCTACTTGCCTGTCTGTCTGTGAATATGCCTGTCTACTTGCCTGTCTGTCTGTGAATATGTCTGTCTACTTGTCTGTCTGTCTGTGAATATGTCTGTCTACTTGCCTGTCTGTTTATGTGAATCAATAATAATTATAAAAAAAAATCATTATCCTCACGTACATAAACAAAGATCTGACTCACAGCAAAACACAACCTAACCTAACCTAACCTAACCTAACCTAACCTTACCTTACCTAATGTAGTCTAACCTTTGTTAATCTAAACCTCATATTTACACTTATCGCTGACATACTAGGGCGGGGCGAGGCGAGGCGGGGCGGGGTGAGGCAGGGCGGGACGGGGCGAGGCGGGTGTGAGGTGAGGCGGGTGTGGGGGCGAGATGATGCATAAACTTCCTAGTATCAATAATTATCGGGGCTGTAGTGAGGTCTAGCGAGGACTAGTGAGGGCTAGTGAGGTCTACTCGTATAATGTCAAGCGTCTGGTAAAAGATGATGAACTTTAACACAAGACCTGAACATCCGGTTATACCCGGTGAATGTTCTGACCACATGTGTGTATATTTGTATGCGTGTATATATGCATGTGGATGAGTAAGGTGTATCAGGTAAAAATGACAGGTCACTAAACCACACCACCGGACACTTCTACCCCAGTCAGCCATTAAGACCACACAAGAGATGTCATTTTGCACCGTCATCATGAGTCAGCAACATACTGATAACACTTCCAGATTTATTTAGTGAAAGCAAAATACCAGATGTTGAGTGGTTGTAAATTCCTCATGTTGTCCAAGGCTTCGTTTATATGTGTTCGTGTAACTAAATACACTAATATTTAGATTACAGAACTACTAAACATAGAGAATGAGGCAGTTAGTCTTCAGGAAATATATAGTTTGTGTTCTAAAGCACCATGGTATATGTGTGTTGGTATATATGAAGTTGTATTTACATAACTCTGGGATATATACAACTTACACGTATAAACACGAACATACACATAAAACACACATACGTACATATAATATACACAAACACCCACGAACACACACACCCTCAAACACAACATTTTTACCTGAGCAGATACTAAAAATAATAATGGTTGCCCTTCGTGTTCGCTGATGGCAGGCTCTATAGGGCCTCCTGGGCGGGAATTTATTTAAGGTCGCCAACACAACAGCCACGCCCTGAGTTAACGAGTTGCATGACCCAGTGTCAAGGAATAGTCCGAGAAGACCGGACAACTCGCCAGCTGTACTGGCTAACCATCACCCCGGAACACGATCCGCAAATCACTTAACATCCTGGTTCCCAATTACTGCTGCAGAGTAGACAGAGGCAAATGGCGTAAAGAAACTTGTCCATAGTTTCACCCTGCCCGGGGATCGAACCCGGGCCCGCTCACTTGCGAAGAAACTTGCTGATCATTATACCCAAACACACACACACACGGAATTGTATCATCTCACCTGAGCACACCTGCCTGACACC
>CAUDMG010002639.1:3742500-3760000 GCA_958450375.1 Homarus gammarus | reverse complement strand
CTTGAGTGAGTTTGTTTTAGGAACTCTTACTGGATAGACTTGTCCTCTGAGGCCTCTCTCGTCGTCAAGTGTGTGTGTGTGATTCTTCCTCTTCTTCCGCCACTTCCTCATCCTTCTGTTGTCTTCTTCTGTAACTCAGGTCTTCAGTGAATTGATAGTGATCTTCTTCTTCCTCTGCGTATTTTTCCTCCTTTGCTGGGTAGGTCGTTTTCGTCGTCGTCTTCGTCGTCGTCCTCCTGCCGTTCCTCCTGCGTTAGTCTTTATACTCAGTTGTGGGTCTTTGATGATAGTCTTTGGTTAGTCTTCGTCAGGAGAGAATATAACCTCTTCAGACATCTCTCGCATCCCTTCGTCAGTAGACATTTTTTTCTTAAACTTTAATCTTAGTTCTCCCTTCGTCGCCTTCTTCTTCTTCGTCGTCGTCCCCTTCGACAGGAGATAATATTCCTCCAAGGATCTAAGCTCGTCCTTAATCTTTAACTCTACACACGTCCTCGTCACTTCTTCGTCATTAGACACTCATCCACCTTCACCCCTTCGTCAGCAGGTGGTTAGGGGGGGCTCCTTCCTACAACATATTTTCATCGCCCAAGGCCACACCATCAGCGCCTCCTACAAGTGAGTGTTGAAGATCCTTACAGTATTAACATCCATCTATTTATTTAATATTAACCTCAATCCTCTTCCTGCTTCGTGAAGGGCGTGAAGAGGAAGGGCGGATAAAAAGGGAAGAGAGGGGGAGGGAGGAGTAAATGATAAGGAGGTAAAGAAATAACAAAGAAAGAATAAATAGAAAGAAGAGACAGTAGAGAATGATAAAAGACAAATATAAATGAAAAAGTTAAAGTGGTCAGACACACACACACACACACACACACACACACACACACACACACACACACACACATCCTTAACATACATACAGTGTTGTTTCAGCTTTTAGGAATTTTATTATAAGCAGTGAATAAGTGAAGTCTCTTCCTATTATATTTTCAACAATTCACTATGTCAAGGTAACTCTCAGTATACAGATAAACAATAATAAAAAATGTGCAGACAAAAGTAATGATAAACAAGTAAACACAGAGAAACTTGTAAATAGTAATGGTTTTATACATAGGAAGAGTTTAAGAATGGGACTATGAAACGTAACACAACACACACACACACACACACACACACACTCACACACACACACACACACGAAATATAGCGAGAGAGAGAGATGATTGGATAGACAGACAGAGAGACAGACAGACAGACAGACAGATGAATGGATGGATGGATGGATAGAATGATACAGAAAGAGAGAGAAAAGCAGACAGACAGACATACAGACAGACAGACAGAGACAGACAGACAGACAGACATACAGACAGACAGACAGAGACAGACAGACAGACAGACAGACAAACACCAACTAAGGATATTATCAATTCACATGACAATAAGAACGAGTTTTTTTTTCTCATACATAACAACAAGAATATCAGGAAAGTATAGTGAAAGGTGATCTAGTGTCTACCTGAGTACAAAGGTGCAATAAGAAAGGTGTCAGAGCAAAGGTGTGAATCATAATGACGTATTCTAAATAGAGTTGCAAAGGTTTTAAGTGAGTATATTGTTGACTACAGAGGTTACAGAAGAGTTGATTATAGTTACAAAGGTGACATAAATAGGAATACGGTGTTATTTCACAGAGGTTCAGATGTTCAGTAGATAATTGTTATAATTACAAAGGTACAGAAATGGTACTCGTGTTTACAGAGGTTCAGTGGACGAGTATTACGCACACAGGTACAGTTGTGTTACAAGGAGCTACAGAAATCTAGTCGATACTGGTTTCAATTACAAAGGTTACAAGCGTTCTAGATATACACAATAGGGATGTTTACAAAGGTCCAGAGGCGTAACATAACATTGTGGTGCTACATACATACATACATACATACATACATACATACATACATGCATACAATTAAAATCTATAGATATTTTACATACATTTGAATTACGCATAAAAGTCTATTAAATTATTACATAAAAATCAAGAAAAATAATTCGTGCTTTAAAATTTCGATTACATAACCTAACTTAACCTAACCTAACCTAACCTAACCTAACCTAACCTCAAGTTTTCTTTAAAATTGTTGAAAGTTGATGTTTGGCTTGTTGAGAACTTTCTAAGGTGAGTGTGTGTGTGTGTGTGTGTGTGTCTGTGTGTGTGTGTGTGTATATATGTGTGTGTGTGTGTGTATATATGTGAGTGTGTGTGTGTGTGTGTGTGTGTGATTTTGACACCTGTACATATTACATCTATTTAATGATGAGGTTATATCCGGGTTGTAAATCGCCTATCATATCCACATTATATCAGGGTTTCATTCTGGTTTGTCCTTCTTCTTCTCCTGTTCCTCCTGTTCCTCCACTGTCTCCTTACCTCTTACCGCGTCTATTGTGTTTTTACGATATGATAAACCGGATTTAATGATGCGTCATTTTATTGCTTTAAATCCAGTTTGTTTTGTTGACACTTTAGGGTGATAGTATGTTGCTGTTACAACTACTATTACTTTTACTAGCACCACTACTACTATTACTATACTATTACAACTACTACTGCTACTACAACTACTAACCATCACCATAAGAACATATGAATGGAGTAAACTGCAGCGGGCCTATTGGCCCATACTGGGCAGTCCCGTTTACACCCAACCCCTATTGCTCATATATCAAGATAGCCGACATATTAAGATTGTATCCACTTTTTTTCACTTAGTAACTATATCAGTTCTCAAGTATAGAACCAAACACACAATGTGCTTGAATACTTCTCACATAAATGTGAATAACAAAGTGTGAGGCCAGACATACTGCCTCACACGCCTGTACTCACGTAGTTGTGAATAAGTTACGCTTTATGTATAGAACTAAACAAATAATGTATTTGAAATACTGTGTAACATTCAGTGCCATAATATCCTAACCGCGAGGGTTAATTATTATGACCCTTTGTAAACTCTACTCTGTAAGTCTTTTGCGCTACCGCTCACAGGATGAGTACGGGGTGCACAATAAACTAGCCGCCGTAAGAGGCAAAATCAAAATCAATCAAATATCTATCCAGCCTACAGTATGTTTGAAGCTATCCAGGGTATTGAGTTAATGATGATGTTTGGTAACTTGTTCCATTCATCCACTACTCTGTCTCCAAACCAATGTTTACCTACTTCGCGCCTAAATCTAAATTAGTCTAATTCAAAACCATTGTTAAGAGTTCGCTCCTGGTTGGATAGTTTGAGTACCTTTGTTATATCACCTTTGTTCAGCCCTGACTTCCATTTATACACCTCTATCATATCGCCCCTCACTCTACGTCTCTCGAGGGAGTGCAAATTAAGATGCTTTAAACTGTCTCAGTACTCAAGGTTCCTAATGCCCGGGATTAGCCTTGTCATTCTCCTTTGAATTCTTTGCAAGGATTCTATATCCATTCTGTAATACGGTGACCAGAACTGAACTGCGTAGTCCAAGTGAGGTCTCACAAGCGCAATGTATAGTCTTAGGATGACCTCGCTAGTCTTGTAACTAACACTCCTTTGTATGAACCCAAGTACCTTATTAGCCTTGTTTCGAGCAAATACACATTGTTTACTTGGCTTAAGATTCCTACTTATCATTACTCCTAAATCTTTCTCACAGTCGGATTTCTTAATAACATCGTTGTTCATCTGGTATCTGGTTTCTCTATTTACATCTCCTATACCAAGTACTTTACATTTGTCCACATTAAATTTCATCTGCCATTTTTCAGACCATTCGAAATTTTTTTTTAGAACTTCCTGTTGTTCTGCGGAGTCCTCGTCAGATTTAATTACCACCATCCATAATAAGAATCAACCTCAAACAATTTCCACAACAATAAAATCAACCACACAATTCTTACCTAACATAAAACACATTCCAAAGAAAACAAACAAACAAACACAAACCTAAACCAAATAAAACACGCATGTCATAATATTTAATAATGATAAAAAAAAATAAGGAAATACAAAAAAAAGACATAATTATTAGTAAAGGAGAAGATCGAGATAAATAACAACTGGTTTATCCTTAAAAAAAAACACAAAAAAACAAAAAACACTGAATCTGGCGTTTAACTTTTACTATACCTGTCTATAATGCCTCGTGTATGTGTGTGTGTATGTGTGTGGTGATTGTAAAGACTAGTAATGGTTGAGATTTTTGCAGGTAAGAGTGGTTGGTATTTAAACCGACAGGTGAGTTGGTTTGTATACCTTTTGTTATGTGTGTGTATGTGTATGTGTGTGTGTGTGTGTGTGTGTGTGTGTGTGTGTGTGTGTGTGTGTGTGTGTGTGTGTGTGTGTATGTGTATGTGTGTGTGTGTGTGTGTGTGATAATGATAATAGTTGATAAAATAATGATATAATAATGTTCAAATAAAAATGATAATACAACAACAACAACAACAACAACTTTTTTTTTTTTTTAACGTGGCCTCCAGCCTCCCCCAATAGCCACACCTTCGCCACCATTTTATTACCTTAATATTAAATATCCTAATACATAAGTAGCTATCCTATCTGTGTTAAATTAGTTGAGCCGCAGATCTATGTGGCATTCAGTGACTGTAGCCTCATAGTCATTATCTGCAGCAGAAGCTCTCGTTCCCCTGAGGCAGAGCAAAGCTGACCTAAGGAGAGAGAAGGACAGTCGACATCTCATCCAGGCTATAACATAACTTCTGGGCTGCTGCTTCTGTTCGGAGATCACCTCCGCGAGTCTGGCGTCGAAACATCTTGCACTTGGTCCCATCCCACCAGAGGTTGTGAACACTAAAGGAGTGAAGCTGCCTTGTTCAACGTTTTGAATTCTCTCTCCATATGCCCTTCTCTTGTCGTTCTCGTTCCTCCTATGTGCAACATCGAGAGCTAGGTTACGGTGACATGCGGCCATGGGATCAAAAATCCTGATGTCGAAGAAAGCTCGCTGTCCCGGCGTCCAGAATCCTCGAGCACTGACGTCCACACGGGCTTCGTTAGATGGGTTTGAAGTCCTGTGTTGGAAGATCTCACCATCCAGTGGAAGGAGGGTCGGTTCTACCATGACGTCCCGGCAGATTTCCTTCAACATATTTGCTGTGAGATCCCTTACCTCGTCATGCCTCATGATGGCGTGATCGCCGTCATAGGAAGAGCTACACAAGCATTGGGAGGGCAAACCATCTACTGGCCAACCGTACCTTAGAGCAATGGCATCTGTAAATTCTTGTTTGTTAAGGCTGAAACCATTTGCCCTTATCGGTAACGTAGTTAACCAGTTCGAGGCGCCCACCTCCTGCACTATAGCTACTTTTTTTGTCAAATTTTCTGGAACCTGCAGCAATAGTTGCTGCAACATGTCATTTTGGCAGTGCTGCCGATCTGTTGTAATGGACCTACGGATCTTATTTACTTCGCTGGTGTCCACTTCCCCTGTTGCATTCTGGGCTATTATGTGGTCAGTGAGGGCTGCCATGAGCTTAAGTGAATTTTGATGTTCAGTGTCAGCAATCTCCTCTGGATTAGTTAGTCCTATCCCTCCCAGTCTTGGTGGAAGTGCAAGAAGTGTTCTTTCTGCTGGGGTTAAGTCAGGGTGTTTCACTAGTGTGGGAATGAACTTCACACTGATAGCTTCTTCCAGAGGGTGGAGGAGGGGTCCGATCTCAGGGATGGTACGCATCAGGTAGTTCCAGCGATGCTTGACTCCATGGGTGAATGCTGCAAAGGCCGCATGTGGCTCTGTGTTAGCAATCTCAGATAGAGCTTGGATTTCGCTAACCCACTCATTCACTTTTCCCGCTACGTACTCGGTCTTGAAGTCTGTAGTGCCAATTACTGCGCCTAGATGTCTTTGGCCGTCCTTAGTTATTTTGACCTCACTTCCGCCAAAAACCTCCAATGCCCGTTCATAATGTTCTGGCTTCACGATGAGGAAGGACTTGCTAGCGTTTGGGTGGTACCCTATTACTACTACTACTACTACTACTATTGATAAGGCACCTTACCATCAATGGCAGAATGTTGTATACTTCTGTCTGTCTGTTTGTCTGTCTGTTGGTGTATGTAAGTTAGTGTCTCAAGGAAGTTATATTATACATCATATTCTAGGTATGGTATATATAAGTGTGTCCAGGCAGGTGTGAATCATACCTGTATATAATTAAAGTGACAAGGTATGATATTAGCGATTGATACACCTTGAACAGTGGCTAAAGTATAATTGTTGTAGCCTCTTATATAATGCCAGGGGGGAGGTGGGGGGGTGGGAGGTGGGGGGAGGGAGGTGAGGAGGTGGGAGGGTGATGACTGGGGGAGGTGGGAGGAAGGTAGGGGAGAAGGTGGGAGGGTGATGACTGGAGGAGGTGGGAGGAAGGGAGGGGAGGAGGTGGGAGGGTGATGACTGGGGGAGGTGGGAGGAAGGGAGGGGAGGGGAGAGGTAGGAAGGGGGGAAGGGGTGAGGGACTTTCACTCTTAAGGTCTAAAAACTACTGACAAGATTTTTATAATGTCAAGCGAGAAGAAATATATATTAGGTGAAACAGAGACTTTGATAATAATAATAATAATAATAATAATAATAATAATAATAATAATAATAATAATAAATCTATTATTTTCCCTCTTTTTTCATTCCTTACTCTCTCGTTCACTTTCGCATTCTCTTTCTATTAATCTACCTCTTTGTCTGTCTGTCTGTCTGTCTGTCTGTCTGTCTGCCTGTCTCTCATCCTTGACCATGTAAGCAACGTAACTAGCGTAGAGGAGGTAAACACAGTCCACGAGTTGTTTGTAAACATGACCTTGTACAGTATGTGTGTAGGGGGCAGCACCACTCCCTGTGTTACGCCCGGCTACCTCGCCCCTCCCTCAGTAAATGATCTCTCTCTCTCTCTCTCTCTCTCTCTCTCTCTCTCTCTCTCTCTCTCTATTAATGCTCTTTTAGTCTGTTTTTCTCAATTAATTCTTTTTATTGCTTTCTTTCTTTCTTTCTTTTTTCTTTCTCTTAACTCTGTCTCTTTCTCTCTTCCATTATTATTATTATTATTATTATTATTCGTGGATAGAGAGAGAGAGAGAGAGAGAGAGAGAGAGAGAGAGTGGTCAGCCTCTATAAACATGTAGGTCAGGATAGGTCAAGGTAAACCAATCCCACCGTGCAACATTGACCCCTGACCTGACCACCTCACACAGGTAACACGAGCCTTCTGACCTTATAAATAACGTGCAAATAAATACATACATACATACATACATACATACATACACTTAGATATACAAATAATATACATACATGCACTTAAATGGTGGTATTATTATTATTATTATTATTATTATTATTATTGTTATTATAGCGTTATTTCTCTTTTACAGGCGTAACTAAGGACATACACACAGTACACCATGTCTACTACAGTCACCCTCCACATGGTGAGTATCCGTTTTCTTTGTTTACTTAATCATTCGTTTTCTTTGATCTAGAGTGTTCGTGTTTACTAATTTCCTATCCAATTTTTAGTTTACTTTCACTTAACATTTTCTTCAGTAACTAGAGCCGAAAAATAAGGGGTTGTTAACTACTGTATAGCGCGTTTTTTCCCAGCTGATTGGCTGTTGCAAATCTGTTCTATTTCGTCCTGAAGTAATGATCTATTTCTAAATGAGTTTATTCATAATCGTCGGGATGACCGTTTCTGGCGAGAAAGATATTTCGCAAAATTTTATTGATATAATATTAATTATTTCAAACATGAACACGTAGGAAGTGTATCAGAATCTTATTACTGATACGAAATTTGTCTTAATATGCCTTTTTATAGGTAAAAATAAGTATATATTAAATGCTTCGTCCGAAAGCGTTAATTTGTTACCAGAGTTTAACAGTTCATTCATGTCTATAATTTAGCTAAATATCTTTCTCTTCAGAAACGGTCATCCCAACAATTATGAATAAACTCATTTAAAAATACATCATTACTTCAGGACGAAATAGAACAGATTTGCAACAGCCAATCAGCTGTAACTCTCGAGGAGGGGGCGAGGCATGTTTTCTTAGCTGGGAAAAAACGCGCTATAGATTCCGAGGTGCCTGACTGTACCACTGGGGAAGGGGTTTATTTACATTGGCTTATGGGATCGACTTTCACTTTACATATACAGTGCACATGACTCCTGGAGGTGTACGAGGCAGGTATACGGTGACCCCTGACCCCATGACCTCTGTGGCCTCTGACTTCTGGATGTAGGTCATTAATAAATTCCAGTTCAAATAGACCCAAGTACTAATAGACCCTAGTACTAATAGACCCTAGTACTAATAGATCCCAGTCCTAATAGACCCCAGTCCTAATAGACCTCAGTCCTAATAGACCCCAGTCCTAATAGATCTGTCCTAATAGACCCCAGTTCTAATAGACCCCAGTTCTGAAAGACCCCAGTCCTAATAGACCCCAGTTCTGATAGACCCCAGTCCTAATAGACCCCAGTTCTGATAGACCCCAGTTCTGATAGACCCCAGTTCTAATAGACCCCAGTTCTGATAGACCCCAGTCCTAATAGACCCAATCCTAATAGATCCCAGTTCTGATAGACCCCAGCTCTGATAGACCCCAGTCCTAATAGACCCCAGTTCTGATAGACCCCAGTCCTAATAGACCTCAGTTCTAATAGACCCCAGTTCTAATAGACCCCAGTTCTGATAGACCCCAGTCCTAATAGACCCCAGTTCTGATAGACCCCAGTTCTGATAGACCCCAGTTCTGATAGACACCAGTTCTGATAGACCTCAGTTCTGATAGACTCCAGTTCTGATAGACCCCAGTTCTGATAGACCCCAGTTCTGATAGACCCCAGTCCTAATAGACCCCAGTTCTGATAGACCCCAGTCCTAATAGACCCCAGTTCTGATAGACCCCAGTCCTAATAGACCCCGGTTCTGATAGACCTCAGTTCTGATAGACCCCAGTTCTAATAGACCCCAGTTCTGATAGACCCCAGTCCTAATAGACCCCAGTCCTAATAGACCCCAGTTCTGATAGACCCCAGTTCTGATAGACCCCAGTTCTGATAGACCCCAGTTCTGATAGACCCCAGTCCTAATAGACCCCAGTTCTGATAGACCCCAGTCCTAATAGACCCCGGTTCTGATAGACCTCAGTTCTGATAGACCCCAGTTCTAATAGACCCCAGTTCTGATAGACCCCAGTCCTAATAGACCCCAGTTGTGATAGACCCCAGTTCTGATAGACCCCAGTTCTGATAGACCCCAGTTCTAATAGACCCCAGTTCTAATAGACCCCAGTTCTGATAGACCCCAGTCCTAATAGACCCCAGTTCTGATAGACCCCAGTTCTGATAGACCCCAGTTCTGATAGACCCCAGTCCTAATAGACCCCAGTTCTGATAGATCCCAGTTCTGATAGACCCCAGTTCTGATAGACCCCAGTCCTAATAGACCCCAGTTCTGATAGACCTCAGTTCTGATAAGCCTTAACCCTAATTAAACTATAATTAATCTGACCTTTTGAGACTGAAACTAAACCATAACATTACGATTAGGGAGGAAAGGTGAGGGTGACGTGGCTGATGGTGAGGGGGGAGGAGAGAGGGAGAGAGGGAGGGGGCGAGGGGGGGAGGGAGAGAGAGGGAGGGAGGGAGAGGGAGAGAGTGAAGGAGGGAAGGAGGGAATAAAGCAGTTATGTCGGTAGGTGGGGGGGCAGGTAGGGAAGGAGGGAGAGAGTGAAGGAAGAAGGGAAGGAAGGAAGCAAGGAGGGACGTGGCACTACACAACACTATATCATCATTATGTAACCTGGATATATATATATATATATATATATATATATATATATATAATATATATATATATATATATATATATATATATATATATATATATATAATAGACAACGACTCCGAGATGCTATCGCTCTCTCTCTCTCTCTCTATCTCTCTTTATTTCTCTCTCTCAATTCCTTGTATCGTAAGTGGATGTTACATTTTAGAGAGAGAGAGAGAGAGAGAGAGAGAGAGAGAGAGAGAGAGAGAGAGAAAAATAACTAGACTAACCTCGATGAAAGTGAGAGTGTAGGGTCAACGCTCGCTCGCTCGCTCCCTCCCAGTGTCTCCCGTAAGCGGTGGGAGGGAGGGAGGGTGGGTGGGTGAATGCCCTTGACTTTGAGACCGAAAGGGAAGGTTGCCAAGCCGCGTTCCTCTCTCTCTCTCTCTCTCTCTCTCTCTCTCGTCATTATTATTATGATTATTATTATTATTGTTATTATTATTATCATTATCATTATCATTATCATCATCATTATTATTATTATTATTATTATTATTATTATTATTATTATTATTATTGTTATTATCATTATCATCATCATTATCATCACATAAATCCATCATCGTTCGTATAATCAGATCGGACTGAGGGTTCGTGAGCAGTGGATGGCGTCACACTCCCCTGACATTATCTGGAGTAAGAGTTACGACCTGATGACCGCTTCCTTTACTCAGATAACAGTATATATACTTTCACATTATTTATACCTTCAAGTTACCTATACTGTGTGTAATTTGGTAGAGGGAGAGAGGGAGGGAGAATATGGAGGTAGGGAGAGAGTGTGGGGGGAGGGAGGGAGAATATGGAGGTAGGGAGAGAGTGTGGGGGAGGGAGGGAGAATATGGAGGTAGGGAGAGAGTGTGGGGGAGGAAGGGAGAATATGGAGGTAAGGAGAGAGTGTGGGGGAGGAAATGCCAGGGAGAGTATATGTAGACAAGGTCAGGCCCAGGAATGGACGGTGGTCATTGGGAGGGAGGGTAACGACACTCCCTACAACATGTCACGACTTTGACCTCCAGAAGGGCAGGTCTGGGCTCTACATACCTGCTGAGTTAGGGCAGTGCCAAGCTGGTCCCCTGCTGATAGGGTATATGTACACCCACGTGCATGTGTACATAAAGACGTACACACACACACACACACACACACACACACACACACACACCTCCTGACCTTGTATTATATCTTAACATTTAACCTATAATTATTTGTTTACCTGAGTTACTGAGTACAGGTGTATAGGTATTCTCTCTCTCTCTCTCTCTCTCTCTCTCTCTCTCTCTCTCTCTCAGTTTATCCAAGTATCTTCTCTCTTTTCACGTATGTAATTTTTATCTAATTGTCTGTCTCTTTCTATCTCTCGTCTGTCCACCCATTTAACTTTACCTCCTATCCTCTCCTTCTCTTTCTCTCTTATTTTTAGATTACATATCAGAGTTTAACCAAGCTCGATACACACATACATACATACATACATACATACATACATAGATTAAAGAAACTTAACTTGCATTCCCTAGAAAGACGAAGAGTGCGGGGAGATATGATAGAAGTATTTAAGTGGGTGAAAGGAATCAATAAAGGGGATATAGATAAAGTTCTTATAATATCCGAGCATGATAGGACTCGTAGCAACGGATTTAAGTTGGATAAGTTTAGGTTTAGGAGGGAGATAGGAAGAAACTGGTCCACAAATAGGGTGGTGGACGAGTGGAACAAGCTTAGCAACTTTGTAGTAAGTGCTGGAACTCTGGAGAGTTTTAAAAGGAGGCTAAATAGATTCATGGATGATAGAGGGTGGTAGTAACTCTCGACAGGAGCTGCCATGTACAGGCCAACCGGTCTATTGCAAACTCCTTATTTTCTTATGTTCTTATGCTATATATACAGACAGACAGACAGAGAGAGGGGGAGACTATCACACGATAAGGGTAGGCAAGAGGTATTTACATTTTATCACGCGTCGTCTAAACTCAATCCAACGGACCAATACACCAACTAACACACCGAACTATGGGCATCTTACCTTGACCTGACCATAGTGTAGAACCTTGTGGGTAGATCTCTCTCTCTCTCTCTCTCTCTCTTTATACCTTTCTGTCTCTGTCCCTGTCTGTCTGTCTGTCTGTTTGTTTATCTGTCTGTATATCGACACACACACACACACACACACACACACCCCACCCCACACACCTGACACACACACCTGTTAATAATCATACGGCTCTAGGAAGTGACGGTAAAGTAGTGAAAGTTGCCCTCACAAGCAACATCTTCCACTAGAATGTCAAAAAGGAGTTGTTAATCAGTACTTATCGTGTCTCTGTTTTTGTTTGTATATTTATTGACCATTAAATAGTATATAATTTATTTATTTTTTTGTTTAGTATATAACCACGAGACCAGTTTCTGTCCAATACTGTCATAAGAGCTTACGATTTGTAGGTGTGCAATTTGTAAATGTCATTTGAATTTCCTCTTCTCTCTCTTTCTTTCTGTCTTTCTGTCTTTCTTTCTTTCTTTCTTTCTTTCTATATCTCTTCTCTCTTTTTCTCTCTTCCTGTTTCCGTCTATTCTCTGTATGTCTCCCTTTTCTTTCTCTTTTTTCTATCTTTCGCTCTCTCTCTCTCTCTGTCTTTCTGTTTATTTTCTCTGTCTCTCTGTCTTTCTGTCTAACCTCTCTCTCCCTCTCTCGCTTTCTGTCTGTCTCTCTCTCTCTCTCTCTCTCTCTGTCGTATTTCCAGTCGGGGAAAAATTAACATACTATCCTGAGAGAGAGAGAGAGAGAGAGAGAGAGAGAGAGAGAGAGAGAGAGAGAGGGAGGTGTTGGCTGGCTTTATCTACCTGGTTACAATACCCTGGGGTGTGACCTTACAGTGTGTTACGCCTACTTATCTGAAGTACACCTGGTGGGCGGGAATGGGCGTGCGTCAAAGGGAGGGGGGGTGAGTGATAGTGGGTGTGTGGGTGGGGGGTAGTAGGTGTGATAGGGTGTGGTGGGGTGATTGTGGTAGTGAGTGGTAGTGGTTTGAGTTATATTATAATTGTTGTTACGCGTGTGGTGGTGCTGGTGATGGTGGTGGTAGTGATGATGATGATGATGATGATGACGATGATGATGATGATGACAATGATAATGATGGAAAAAATAACCATACGAGGTCAGGTAATGAACTTTGACCTTCCCTACCCTGATTGACACATCTAGGGTACCTGTAACTACCCCCTATCTCACCTGTAATTATGACGCCACACCTGCTTAAAATACGCCACACCTTAAAAATATCACATCCAACACTGCTGAGTAATGGGTGAGTGGCGTGTGGAGCTGGAGGGCGTCTGGAGGTGTTGGTGGATGAGGAGTGGAGGTGGATGAGGATGGAGGTTGGGTGTGGGTACGAGAGGTTGGAGAGGGTGGAGGTTGGTCTGTGGGTAGAGATGCAGGTGAAGTGTGGATGAAGGTGGAGAATGGAATAGAGGTGGATGAGGATGGATTAGATGGATGAAAAGTAGAGGTGGATGATCCTATATCTATCTTATACACTATATAATTCACCACATTATCACCTCCTCCCTCCTTTATCCGACATTATCTTATCTCCCTCCTTTATCACATTATATCTATCTACCAATTCTTACATGTTAACAAAACACAAAAAAAATCAATAAATGACAAACTTTCATCCCATTCTCCTTTCACCTTCAATTTCTTCTGGTTATTCTATTTCCTCATGATGCGAAAGTGGAGATGGCAAGAAAGAAAAAAAATGAAGAAGAGAGAGAGAGAGAAAATTATAGAGAATTACTAAGGTCAGGTAGGTAAGAATAAGAAAAAAAAAAAGATTTGAACTGAAGAGGAAAAAAAATTATGGTGTTGTAATTGAGTCAGTGAGAGAGAGAGAGAGATCGTAAACGTATAAATTCTAGTCTAATTAAAACATGAATAAACAAACGCTAATAAATTCTTAAATAAAACTATAAGATAAACAGAAGAAAATCATAATAACAAGATAATGAAAGAGGAAAAAAAAACTAATAATGAAATAAATTGAAGAAAGACTGAATAAATAAGATGAATTCTGGCGTAGATAAAGCGAGCGTCCCACAAGGTAACAGGACACTAGCTTGACTCCCAACCTTTCATAAGTAGGACGGACGGGGCGGGGCGGGGCAGGTGTGGGGTGGGGCGGGGCAGGTGTGGGGTGGGGGCGGGGTCTGCCTCCCTTCCGCCCGAACTTGCTCGAGGATTACCGACCATTACCCAATAATCCCAACCTTACCCGACCTTTATCTGCTATAATACTAATAATACTCTGTTCTCCCTCCCCCCTTCACCTCTCACCTCCTCCTTCCTCTCCTGCGTTACCATTTTCCCATTTTATAAACTTCTTAAGGCATTTATTTCAAAGATAATTAACCTTCTTCACTTACCACTACAGAAGCAGAGTCACAGCACCAGCAACACACACACAGGGTATAACCGGGCTTCACACAGGTCAACAACACACTGAGGAAGTAATAAACTCAGCAATAAACATAGAGAGGAAAGTACATTGGATTTATAGCTAACGTCTGTAATGTAGTGATTTAGTGTGTGAGCTAATCTATAGATGGCGTTATATTGAGATACAGGTACTGAGTATATACATAGATACGGAGAAAGAGAGAGAGAGAGAGAGAGAGAGAGACAGACAGACAGACAGACAGACAAATTCCATTGAGGCAAATTCCACTTCAAAAAATTAGCAAAAAATATCAAAGCGAAAAGATTGACAATATAGAAATAAGAATAAACAAGCACTGAAATACGAGTTGCTCAGTTTAATAATAATATAACAAGTCCACAATGTTCTCAGAATATGGCTTTTACTTAACCATTTTAGGTTAATTATAATGATAGGAATAGTGTCACAGGCAGCTCGACATATTCCCACATAAGGATAGGAGGAGGAGTCAGTGTGTCATAATTTTGGGGACTGAAGTGGTAAAAGTAATTCAAGATCTCACTAAACTCCTGACCCAAACAACAGTCTACAACCAGTTATACGTTAATTTAGATTCGTTGGCTGACCTGTCGGTATTCGAACAAGTGACTGAACTGAATCTGTGACCTAGGAGTGAGTGGTTACGACCGAGTGCGAACTGGTTTCATCACACAATCGAATGTAAATTATTTGTTAACAGTGATATCTACCCCCACAATACCACCACGCCCCTGTCAACACCACCACGTCCCTGTCAACATCACCACGTCCCTATCAACACCACTACGCCCCTGTCAACACCATCACGCCCCTCTCAACACCACCACGCCCTTCTCAACACCACCACGCCCTTCTCAACACCACTACGCCCCTCTCAATACCACCACGCCCCTGTCAACACCACTACGCCCCTCTCAACACCACCACGCCCTTCTCAACACCACCACGCCCCTCTCAACACCACCACGCCCTTCTCAACACCACCACGCCCCTCTCAACACCACCACGCCCCTCTCAACACCACCACGCCCCTCTCAACACCACCACGCCCCTCTCAACACCACCACGCCCCTCTCAACACCACCACGCCCCTCTCAACACCACCACGTCCTTCTCAACACCACCACGCCCCTACGGTGAGTCTGACACATTTAACATATGGTTTGAACCCCCCTCCCTACCCCCTTAACTAACCTAACCTAACCTAACCCCCTCCCTACCCCCTTAACTAACCTAACCTAACCTAACCTAACCTAACCTAAACCCCTTCCCTACCCCCTTAACTAACCTAACCTAACCTAACCTAACCTAACCTAACCTAACCCCCCTCCCTACCCCCTTAACTAACCTAACCTAACCTAACCTAACCTAACCCCCCTCCCTACCACCTAACCTAACCTAACCTAACCTAACCCAACCCCCCTCCCTACCCCCTTAACTAACCTAACCTAACCTAACCTAACCTAACCTAACCTAACCTAACCTAACCTAATCTAACCTAACCAAACCGGATATTGACTCAGAAAGTTATGGCCTTCAACCGTGACGTTAATGTAGAGTGTGGCCAAATTTGTCTGTGTGTCTGTCTGTTTATCTGTGTCTGGTAGAGTCTGCCAGGGGTGTTCTTGTGGTCTCTCTCTCTCTCTCTCTCTCTCTCTCTCTCTCTCTCTCTCTCTCTCTCTACTTCCCCCTTCTTCTCTCCCATCCTTCCTCTCTTCCCTCCCTCTTTCCAACACCCCTCCCTCCTCTCCTCCTTCCCTCTCTCACCCTTCCCGTTCTTTCTTCATCTCCCCTTTCTTCCCATCTCTCTCTCTCTCTCTCTCTCTCTCTCTCTCTCTCTCTCTCTCTCTCTCTCTCTCTCTCTCTCTCTCACTCTCTCTACACTTATCTCACCTTAATGTCACCTGAAGTTAACCTTTCTAACACATAAATGTTCCTGGTCACCAAGTATAACCTGGTGATTGTACTAGGTCAGGTCACCAAGTATAACCTGATGAGTGTACTAGGTCAGGTCACCAATCACTGACCAGGGAACAAGGCCTCATCACAATCACCATGCAGACGATCACCTCACCAGCCTACAGCGTTGTATTGGCCAATTCTTAATATCAAACCTCAATAAGCTAATCAATTATCTAACCCACACCTTTACCTTTGTCAGTTAATTATAAAAAAAATATATAAAAAGATTAAAAACCCATAAATAAATTAATAAACTCAAGATATTTAGTATATCGTAATTACCTTTAAATGGACCTCGATTTGGACATGGTTTAGGCGTGTCCTAGTGCCTGAGGGAGGGAAAGTGGTAGGGGGGGGGGTGGATCGAGGAAGGGTAGGGGAGGAGAGAGGGAGGGTAGAATGAAAGAGAGAGAGAGAGAGAGAGAGAGAGAGAGAGAGAGAGAGTTCAAATGTCACATAACCTAATGTACATACACACACACAATCTTTTTTAAGTGTCAATAATTCTTCTCTCTCTCTCTCTCTCTCTCTCTCTCTCTCTCTCTCTCTCTCTCTCTCTCTCTCTCAGACTATCCTCCCCTCTCCACCAATCTCCCAAGATCACGTTTCAAATCACATAAATGTCACCCACCAAAAACAATCTCCCCCTCCTACCGTCCCCACACCTCCAACCTCCACCATACTCCTCCACCACACCTCCACCATACTCTCCTCTCCACCACACCTCCAACCTCCACCACACCCTCCTCTCCACCACACACCTCCAACCTCCCACCACACCCTCCACACACCTCCACACACCGCACCTCCAACCTCCACCATACTCTCCTCTCCACCACACCTCCAACCTCCACCACACCTCCAACCTCCACCACACCTCCAACCTCCACCATACTCTCCTCTCCACCACACCTCCAACCTCCACCACACCTCCAACCTCCACCATACTCTCCTCTCCACCACACTTCCAACCTCCACCACACCTCCAACCTCCACCACACTCCTCTCCACCACACCTCCAACCTCCACCATACTCTCCTCTCCACCACACCTCCAACCTCCACCATACTCTCCTCTCCACCACACCTCCAACCTCCACCATACTCTCCTCTCCACCACACCTCCAACCTCCACCACACCTCCAACCT
>CAUDMG010002639.1:3732500-3740000 GCA_958450375.1 Homarus gammarus | reverse complement strand
CTCAAGTCCTCTCCCCCTTTCCTCAAGTCCTCCTCCCTTTCCTCAAGTCCTCTCCCCCTTTCCTCAAGTCCTCTCCCCCTTTCCTCAAGTCCTCCTCCCCTTTCCTCAAGTCCTCTTCCCCTTTCCTCAAGTCCTCTCCCCCTTTCCTCACGTCCTCCTCCCTTTCCTTCCTCCCTACCCTCCATCACTCCCTCATACAACTAGTGACCACGTCCCTCCCTTTCCCTCATCACCTCTTAAGATGCCTGGTTCGTCTCCTTCAAGTCTATCATTAACTCAGTAAGAAGTCTCCCAAGATCTCTTAAGACGAGATAACTAGTAGCTTTCACTATCTCTACCGGCTGAGGGACTTGTAGGAGAGTGTGTGATAGTAGTTGCACTTTAAGATGGTATTTGAGTTTACCCTTTTCGTGCTCAATAATGTGTTTCGGGGGTCACTGTTGTTGATGTGTATGACCTTTCTTGAGTACAATGACCAGATCTTTCTTGTGTACGATGACCGGTGACTACGATAACTAGTGAATATGATGACTGGACTTTTCTTGAATATGATGAACTGACCTTTCACGAGTACATTATTCACACAACAGATTTTAATCTCTTCCCGGAAATTGATCAAGATTATCAACCATTGTGTTACAACCTAACATAACCTAACCTAACCAAACCTAACCTAATCCCAACCCTAATAATTGGTGCTTATAGACCAGCCAGTGGAGTAAAGACCAGCCAATCAGAAGACTAACGACTGGTCAGGGTCAAAGACAATACCTCTTTCTCTCTCTCTCTCCTGCTCATTTAACGTATTAACAAACTCTAATGACACGAATGCCCCCATTAAAAGAGTATTAATTGGGTAATGGGTAATGGGTAGTGGGTAGGGGGTGTTTATATGAGGGGGGGAGGGAGGGGTTAGGGGTGTGCTACAGTGGGGGGGAGGGGTAGGGGTGTACTTGTGATTAATTACAGGAAGCCACATAATAGAATCTGTGGTTGTGTGAAAGAGAGAGAGAGAGAGAGAGAGAGAGAGAGAGAGAGAGAGAGAGAGAGAGAGAGAGAGAGAGAGAGAGAGAGAGAGAGAGAGAGCCATTAAGTTTCTCCAAATCCTCAAACAATTTCTCCACATATTTACACTCCTTCAAGACCTTCAATTAAGTAAAAGACATACATACACTCACTCACTCTCTCACTCACTCACTCACTCACTCACTCACTCACTCACTCACACTCACACTCTCACTCTCACGATAGACTCACGAGCCATTATCTCTCACAAGCTCAGAATACACTTGAGGGATGTTGAGATAATCTTTTCTTTCAGTGGTTCTATGTAAAGGCGTCTATCGCTATGCTATTTTATCTCTCTCTCTCTCTCTCTCTCTCTCTCTCTCTCTCTCTCTCTCTCTCTCTCTATCTCTCTCTCTCTCTCTCTCTTGACCTTCATCATTAACAGCGGCAGTATTACGACAGTGTGTGTGTGTGTGTGTGTGTGTGTGTGTGTGTGTGTGTGTGTGTGTGTGTGTGGGTATTTATGTGTTTATGTACGTGTGTTTATGTGCTTGGCTTGAATTACTGTAGGTAGAGAGAGAGAAAGAGAGATAGAGAGAGAGAGAGAGAGAGAGAGAGAGAGAGAGAGAGAGAGAGAGAGAGAGAGAGAGAGAGAGAGAGAGAGACCCAGTACCTCCACACATAACTTTAACCAATCATCTCCCTTCTTCAGGTGGTGGTGGCGACGCTCCTGGTGGGGAGGTCGTCAGCTGGTGTCCTTCCTGTGTCACTCTCGGAGTATCAGGACTTGCCGCGACTCTCCACCTTCCAGGATGTCCACCACCAAGTGTCCCACAACCCTGACGGCACCTACCACTTCTCCTTCTCCCTCCCTCAGCAGTCCAGGGCGGAGGAGAGGGACGCCGACGGCAAGGTGGGTCACGGTGGGTCAAGGTGGGTCAAAGTGGGTCAGGGTAGGAAGAGAGAGAGAGAAAATAGATAGAGAGAGAAAGAAAAAAGTTGTTATACCCTCTTAATAGTTACTGTAAATACTCTCGTCTTTGAACTTACAACATTGACCTTAGATGACCTTTGAACTCCATACGTCCCATCTTCAGGTCACTGGCTCCTTCGCCTTCGTGGACCCTGTCGGTAAGGAAGTGTCTGTCCGCTATGACGCTGATGACGAAGGCTTCCGTCCAGAGAGCGATGCCCTCCCTCAGGTTAGTAACTCAGTGTGTATGTGTGTGTGTGTGTGTGTGTGTGTGTGTGTGTGTGTGTGCAATGACCTCTCACTTACATACACTAGTTAAAAGGGATTTATTGGAACTGGGATCAATTAGGACGTGAACCTATTGAGAATGGGCCTATTAGAAATTGGATATAACAGGACTTAGATCTATCAAAATAAGGACCTATGGGAATGGGACCTATTAGAACTAGAACCCACTAGGACTGGATCCTATTAGAACTAGAACCTATTAGACCTAGGAACTATTCAAATTTGGACCTATTAGAATTGGGACCTATCAGAACTGAACCTTATTAGAACTGGGATATATAAGGAGGGAGGTCTCTTAGTTCAGGGCCTTATTAGGGGTTGGGGTCTACTGGGAATGGGGCCTATTAGAACTTGGACCCATTAAAATTGGTACCTATTAGAACTGGAGCCTACTATGACTAGGATCTACTAGGATTAGGGTCTACTAGGAAATAAGGTCTACTAGCAACTAAGGTCCACTAGAAACTGAGGTTTAACTAGGACTGGGCCCTACTAGGAACTGAAATTTACTAGGAACTAAGATCTACTAGGAGGAAACTAGGATATACAAGAACTAGGACCCATCTGACCTATCCTTCTCCTGCCCCTCCTACAGCCAACCCAGGACACAGCGGACGTGATCAAGGCCAGACAAGAGTTCCTGCAGTACTACGAAGATACAGCCAACTACCTGAAGGTGCTGTCCTCTGCCCTTGACGGTGATGAAGAGGAATCTGATGAATCTGACGAGGATGATGATGATAGTGATGATGATGATAGTGATGAAGATGATAGTGATAGTGATGATGATGATAGTGATAGTGATGATGATGATAGTGATAGTGATGATGATTCAAGTTCTGAGGAAGATGAAGACAGTGACGAAGACGATGAAGAAGACGATGAAGAAGAAGATGAAGAAGACGAAGAGAATGAAAAAGAAGTAGAAGAAGAAAAAGAAGAAGAAGAAGAAGAAGAAGGGGGAGAAGAAGAAGCGAAAGAAAAAGATTTCATGATCATTATTCCTAGAATGCAGTCACAGAAGTCCTCCCGAGTTTCCCCCATCAGGAGGAACCGACAGAAAACAATCAACAGGGTCCTCGCGTCGACGCCTCACACCCCAAGAAGATATTACTTCGGCAGGCGGTTCTCCACCTTCAGGCAGTAACACCCGCACTCGTCTCCTGAAGGCGTGTCTTGGCGAGGTCCAGTTAGGTATGTCTCGTTTGGTTACAGGCCAGATGGGTCCAGTGATTAGGGGCCTCAGAGTTAACTAGACATTACGATTGGGCCCCAGTCTTAATAGGCCCTAATTTTACAGGGTCCCCCAATAACCTGATATAACTATAATGATCTTCAGCCCATTATAGCCATGGTTCATTAGGACATGGACCCATTAGGAGTGGGGCCTATTAGATCTAGGGCTCATTAAGAGTGGGCCCATTAGACCTTCCTTCCAAAGTCAACTAATTCCCTTCTTCAATTAAGCTTCAACGCATAGCATATATTTTTGCAGTTCAGATTCACAACACTGTATACAATCTAATATATTTTTTCTAATATATAATCTTATATTTTATATATATATATATATATATATATATATATATATATATATATATATATATATATACATCGATAGTTATAGTTTGATGTTTAGATAGAAAAAAAAATTTGATGAGAGGAGAGAGATAATGATGATTGGTAAAGATTAGGAACAGGAAGAAACGCAAATAAGGTAGAGAGATACAAAGAGAATAACTATCAATTAAAATACATAAAAATATTAATATATGTAGATTAAATTGTAAATAAATGAAAATGTGACCATTAGTAAATAAAAAAAATACTAAATAAAAATATAAAAATAAAGATTATTAAAAACAAATAAAACAATAGAACTGAAAAAACTAGGAATAAAACGAATAAAAATAGAAATAAAATAAAATTAAGCAACATATATGGCAATATTACCATATGGCAACACCGATGTAAACAAAGATGCATTCATGATCGCGAGAATTATTTATCAATGAAGTCTTATAATTTATGTTTATTCTCGCGTATGTTATTATCTACACTGTGGCATGATATTAGTAGCATTATTTAATTAATTTCCATAAGCATTATTTCCTGTATTTTATTAGGAGAGTAAATTACTTTATTTTGTACCAATATATTTTTTAATACATTTCTAAACTGCTTTTTTGTAATTAATATATTTTTATATATTTGTAAATGGCTTTATTTTGTATTTAGATATATACATTTATACTTTTATATATTTTGTACTGATAAATGACGTGATTTAATGTCTATACGAATTTTTATATTTTATACGTATATTATAATATCTTCTACTTATATATTTTTCTAATTATCCTCCTGTATGATGGATATATTTTTGTATATCAAATTTGTATTTTTATATATGAGTGAAATATGAAAAACTGTATTATCTATTACGTATTTTCTTTAAGTATTTCTCAAGATGGGGGTATAGGACTCCAGCCAATCATATCCTTAGTTGACTACAAAAAATTCACTCATTGGTTGGGAATGTTGTACTGATGATCTCATAATTAACTTTATAACTGAACACTAGTGATAGCCTCTTCTGGCCAATGATTACATCGTCTTTAACACATCCAAGGATATAATTGGCTGTTACTTGAGCCCTGTTGACTTATCTTACAACTTTAAATACATCTACATCAATAATAAAACACAGAACAATAATATGACCATTTTATTCATAAGACAATGGAGTAATTAAGAGTTAACACACATATATAAAATAAATAACTATGGCACAACATCAACACAGTATAAAAAGATTATCTATTGTAAAAAATATATATGTCAAAAAGACTTATTGTATAGATATAGGAAAATATTGAAGAGAAGCGGACTGTAGGTTTATAGCTAAATGGTGTACGCTATTTGAGCATAAGAATGGAGATATATCTGTCCGTGTATCTCCGTCTGCGTCTGTCTGATAGGTTGGGGATTTAGAAGAGAGACTGAGAGATAATTGTTGAGTGGAGAGAGATATTAAGAGATCTCAAAGGCCTCCTTGTTGATAGAGACAGAGAGACAACAACTACCTGGAGAGACAATAAAGACCCTCTTACTACCCATAGAGAGAGACTAAGAGACAGAGTGACTCAGCTACCTGGAGAGAGAGACTAAGAGACAGAGTGACTCAGCTACCTGGAGAGAGAGACTAAGAGACAGAGAGACTCAGCTACCCGGAGAGAGAGGCACACCAAGGGTCTCTACTGGGTGTTGAACACTCGGTTGCCGAAGAAAGTATCAGCATTGTAAGGGAAAAACACACTGTTGGTTGCCAGTTGTTGGGGCACTGCTACCGGGGCATCAATCCTCTCTCTTCCTCCTTCTTCATCACTTTCATCACTCTCATCACTCTCATCACTTTCATCACTTTCATCACTTTCATCTTCTTCTGAACTTGAATCTTCATCATCGTCATCTTCGTCGGATTCCTCTGAGGATTCCTCGTCTTCGTCAGATGCTAATTCCTTCAGGAACTTGGCCGTCTGCTCGTAGTACCTCAAGAACTCCTCCTTGGCCCTGGCGACGTCCTCGGTGTCTTCAGGAGCCTAGGGGAGGTGAGGGGAGGGGTCAGGGGTCGCCAGGAGACCAAAGGAACTAGCTAGTGATTAAGTTAACATGTCCTAACTAGTGTTCTAACTAGTAGGAGAATCTAATTAATTATAACCCCAAGAGAACTAATTAGTCATGATATTAACCTGTTCTAATTAGTGTTTTTAACTAGTATAGGTAAGTGAGGGGTCATTACACACACACACACACACACACACGCTGAGTTACTAACCTGAGGGAGGGCATCGCTCTCTGGACGGAAGCCTTCGTCATCAGCGTCATAGCGGACAGACACTTCCTTACCGACAGGGTCCACGAAGGCGAAGGAGCCAGTGACCTGAAGATGGGAAGTATAGGGTTCAAAGGTCATCTAAGGTCAAGTGAGTGAACTTATTAAGTGGTGAAGTTAATGTCTGATTGTATTGATTTTTCGGGCTGTTTTTTTTTTTTGATAGAGAAGAAGAAGAAGAAGAAGAAACGTAAAATTGTTAAAAACCACTATGACCCACCGTGTTACGCACCGTATGACCCACCCTCCATAACCCACCCTGGCCCACTTTAACCCACCGTGACCCACCTTGCCGTAGGCGTCCCTCTCCTCCGCCCTGGACTGCTGAGGGAGGGAGAAGGAGAAGTGGTAGGTGCCGTCAGGGTTGTGGGACACTTGGTGGTGGACATCCTGGAAGGTGGAGAGTCGCGGCAAGTCCTGATACTCCGAGAGTGACACAGGAAGGACACCAGCTGACGACCTCCCCACCAGGAGCGTCGCCACCACCACCTGAAGAAGGGAGATGATTGGTTAAAGTTATGTGTGGAGGTACTGGGTCTCTCTCTCTCTCTCTCTCTCTCTCTCTCTCTCTCAACAGTTACAGTGTGGTCGGGTAACCAAACCACTTTCCTTCACTGTCTCGGGTACCCAATTACAGCTGGGTCGACCAGGAGGTGATGGGATTTATAGGGTTATTATTTTTATAAGAATTCATATATTTTTTCTCATGTTTTTTTCATCAGTGTCAAGGTTAATTATGATTGAATTCAAGTCTATATTAGTGGATGGCTTCACACACACACACACACACACACGCACACACACACACACGCACACACACACACACACACACACACACACACACGCACTTTATAAATAAATATCAATATATCTAATACACTTATAATTACAGTATATAAATTTTCCTTGTATAAAAAAGAAAAAAAAAAACCCAAAGCCAAAAAACAGTGTCACCATCTCACCATAAGCGCAGCACGGATCACTACACACACCATCGTTGAAATCTTGTAAGTGTAGGGAAGTAGAAGAGCCTCCAGACCACAGCTGTAGACCGTGTACAACCTCTCGTAGTCCTCTTAAGATGACAACTCTACAGGTGACGGAGCGGCCGGTGTTTATATGGGGAGGCAGGGAGGTGGGAGGGTTCAAGGAGTCAGCCCAACCAGGTGCCTTTCACGTCAGCCCTGAATCCCCACCCTACCTGTCTGCCTGCCCACCTGAGGGGCCTTGACGAGCCTCCCCCCCCCCCCCCTCTGAGGTGTTCACTGCCCTCCCTATGTTCTTGTTGTATGGGTTGAGGGAGGACGTGAGGGAGGGGTGGAGGGGGAGGTGAGGG
>CAUDMG010002639.1:3715000-3725000 GCA_958450375.1 Homarus gammarus | reverse complement strand
GATAAAAATATAGATGGACAAACGGATAAAGAAGAAGAGAGAGAAAGAGAGAGATAACTTACCTCACCTTAATCAGCCAGAGGAACAGTATTACCTCTCTCTCTCTCTCTCTCTCTCTCTCTCTCTCTCTCTCTCTCTCTTTCTCTCTCTCTTCGTCTCTCACGCACACTTGCATATGTAATCTATCTCTCTCCACTTATCTATCTATCTATCTATCTATCTATCCATCTATCCATCTATCCATCCATCCATCCATCTATATATCTAATCTATCTATCTATCTATTTATCTATCTATCTATCCATCTATCCATCTATCCATCCATCTATATATCTAATCTATCTATCTATCTATTTATCTATCTATCTATCCATCTATCCATCTATCCATCCATCTATCTATCTATATATCTAATCTATCTATTCGTATCTTGAGAATCACTTACTTAATAAAGAAAGGAATAAGAAAAATATGTAATAATAATAATTGTCATAACTTTACTCAGGACACAACACTGTAACAAGGACTGGTGAGGAAAATAAAGGAAAATTACACAGGAAAATTCGTATGGTTGTCTTAGAGGAAAATCTCATAAGGAAAATTGGGTAGGATTCTTATTTTGTGACGACATCTTACAGGAAAATTTCTTAATCTACAGGAAAATAAATTTGTCTTTCGTATTTTCCTTCAGTGAAAAATTAAAAGAATTGTTTTATGGAATATTAAAAAATATATTTATTCCCCTTTTTCTATATAACAAAAAATATAATTACTCTCTAATTATATATAGAAAAATAAAAACAGTAGTTTTATTTCCCTATAATCACAATAATTTCTAGTTGAAGTATATAATTTCTGTCTAATTATCAAAAAATTATATCACACTTAACTATCACGGTTTGACAGATAATGTAGAGAAAGCAATATGCGTCTCTATACAGACAGACAGAATGGAATCATAATATTGTTTTTATATGTATACAAAGAAACACAGTGAGGGGCATAAAAAACATAATATCTCTTTATTAACAAAAATAATCTACTCATATAAAAGTTTTTCCATCAACACAAACCTGAATTAAAAAAAACACAAAAACAAAAATATTCTTAATAATATGTAATGATTATTATTTTTTATGTACAGAAAATACATATAGTGACTTGAATATGTATATCTCACACTCCATATATATATGTACACTCGGTCCTGTACAGTTGACGAGCAAGATTCCCTGGATACATTATTTTTTTAGTCAATATCTCTGGCTGGCATCGTCTATATGTGGGATTATAGGATTTTTTTATTTTTGGTTTTGATATTTGAGGGATTTGAGGGATTTGGGCGTTTTAGGATTTTAGGATTTTAATAACTGTTTTATCAGATTTTTAGTTGTGTTATCGAGTCATTGTTGTTGTTGTTGTCTAAGATAACTTGTCTTTATATTATTTATAATGAAAAAGATTAATTCTCCAGCTATAATAAAAAAGTATAATTCTCCAGTTATAATGAAAAAGTATAATTCTCCAGTTATAATCCAATTACATTATAGGATGCCAGAAGCCAGATTTTGGATCGTGTGTACAGGGAATTTTGATCGTAATTGTACAGTGATCACTCAAACGAACAGTAACACCCATCTATTATATGACTGTAAGAACATTGTACACCACCTGACCTGACCTGATGTGGTAGGGGTCATAGGTAATAAAAAAAAAGCAAGAATGATTTTTTTTTCTAGTATTTTTCGACTCGATTTAAAATTTCTTTCAAAACAAAGGGAATGAAACGACTTGACATGACCTAACTTATCTTATAATGTGTTTTACCTCGGTTAGGTTAGGTTAGGTAAGGTTAAGTAGGGTAAATAGGAAAATGAACTAACCTAAGAAGCCAGTTCGTAACAACACCTCAGTTGGGCATAAACAGTCTGTGCGTGTGTGTGTGTGTGTTGGGGGCTCTAAGGTACTGTACTATCCAAGCTAATGCTCTCTTTTTCTAGTTTAATATGGCTGGATTGTTTAGTTTAGTTCCCCTTTAGATGTCTCCGTTTTCTATGTTTGATTCTCGTTTTCTTGTTCATTTTCGTTTTCATTCTCGTTTTCTGTTTCAGTTTCATTTTCGTTTTCTGTTTCATGATCGAGGTCTCTCCCTTGAATTTCTAAATCGTCATGTCTTTCATCTTCATCACCTTCGTCATCATCTCCTCCGTCATCATCACCATTATCATCATCTTTATCATCATCACCATCACCATCATCATCTTCATCATTATCATCATCACCATCACCATCATCATCTTCATCATCTTCATCATCATCATTATCATCTTCATCATCATCATTATCATCATCATCATCATCTTCGTCACTATCATCATCATCATCCTCGTCACTATCATCGTCATCATCTTCGTCACTATCATCATCATCTTCGTCACTATCATCATCCTCGTCACTATCATCATCCTCGTCACTATCATCATCATCTTCGTCACTATCATCATCCTCGTCACTATCATCATCCTCGTCACTATCATCATCCTCGTCACTATCATCATCCTCGTCACTATCACTATCATCGTCATCATCCTCGTCAGATTCTTCCGAGGAGGACGAGGAGTGTCCACCATCGTCAAGGTCTTGCAGTAAGTTGACCCGCTGTTCATAGTGATTCAGAAACTCCTCCCTCGCCCTCTCTATGGCGTCGGACCCCTGAGGAAGGAAAGTACAAGAGGTCAGGGGTCACTAGGAGGTCATGGGAACTTGATAGGAGGTTATAGAAACTAGCCAGGCAATCATGAGTTCACATAAACTAGCTAGGAGATCATATTAACTAGCTAAGAGGTCACATTAACTAGCTAGGAGTTCACGAGGATACATAAACTAGCTAGGAGGACACAAGAACCAGCCAGGGGGTCTCGAGGACACCTAAAGTAGCTAGGAGGTCATAGGAAGCAGCTAGGAGATCTTAGAAAGTGGCCAGGAGGTCAGGAGGACACATAAACTACCCAGGAGGTTAAAGGAAGTCTCTAAAAGGTCATGGGAACTAGCTAGGAGAAGGCCTTGATTACAGCACAGGAAACAGAGGGTAACGTCACAAGTGGAGTACCCCAAGGCTCAGTACTTGGACCATTAGTATTTAGCATACATACTCGTAAACGATATAGATACAGGCGAAGACATCAACAAGGTAAATTTGCTGACGACACCAAAATAGGGCGTGTAAGTAAATCTGACGAGGATTCCACAAAACTATAGGATGATCTAAAAAAATAATTCGCATGGTCTGAAAAATGGCAGATGAAATTTAATGTGGACAAATGTAAAGTACTTAGTCTGGGAGATGTAAACAGAGATACCAGATAAACAACGATGTTATAGAGAAATCCGATTATGAGAAAGATTTAGGAGTAATGATAATTAGGAATCTTAAACCAAGTCAACAATGTGTATATGCTCGAAACAAGGCTAACAAAGTACTTGGGTTCACACAAAGGAGTGTTAGTTACAAGACTAGCGAGGTCATCCTAAAGCTATATCAAGCGCTTGTGAGACCTCAATTGAATTACACAGTTCAATTCTGGTCACCGTACTACAGAATGCATACAGAATCCTTAGAAAGAATTCGGAGGAGAATGACAAGACTAATCCCGGTGCATTAGGAACCTTGAGTACAGAGACAGGTTAAAGCATCTTAATTGACACTCCCTCGAGAGACGTAGAGTGAGGGGCGATATGATTGAGGTGTATAAATGGAAGTCAGGGCTGAACAAAGGTGACATTACAAAGGTACTCAAACTATCCAACCAGGAGCGAACTCGTGACAATGGTTTTAAATTAGACAAATTTAGATTTAGGCGAGAAATAGGTAAACAATGGTTTGGAAATTGAGTAGTGGACGAGTGGAACAAGGTACAAAACATTTTCAATAACTCGAACACGCTGGGTAGCTTCAAACACAGATTGGGTGGATATATGAGCGATAGGGGTTGGGTGTAAACGGGACTCCCTGCTTTCCTCCATTCTTATGTTCTTACTAGCAATAGTCAATTATAACTAGCATACTAACCCGTAGAGAGGCTTAAGGTTAATACCATATAATATCAAGTGTATAATGACATATTTTTTGTGTATAAATTCATATATCTTTGTATATTCATATATATACATCATTACACATAGCTGTACGTAGAGTTATCATTGCCTATAACTGAGATATAGTCCTTCTATTGCTAGGATATGTATTCTTACCTGTATATAACAGAAGTATATCATTATATAGACCCGTAGCTGTATATTATGTCTTCATTAGCTAAAATATATATTTATCCGTCTCTATATGTATGAATACCATTATTTATAGGTGAAATATATCTTTGTATATTTTTAACTATCTATATATATTCTATAGCTGAAATATAACCTCCCATAACTGAAATGTATCCTGCCATAGCTGAAATATATCCTGCCATAACTGAAATATATCCTGCCATAACTGAAATATATCCTGCCATAACTGAAATATATCCTGCCATAACTGAAATATATCCTGCCATAGCTGAAATATATCCTGCCATAACTGAAATATATCCTGCCATAACTGAAATATAACCCCCATAAGTGGGCTAAATCTTACCACGGGGAGATAGGCCACTTGGGGATGGTATCCGTCTTTACCTGCCGTGTACCGTACCAACACCTGGTGACCAATCTTGTCCACGTAGGCAAATGACCCCGTGATCTGCGGAGAGTAGAGGGAAAGGGTCATCCTAGGTCAGAGAGAGAAAGAGAGAGAGAGAGGGCGGGAGAGAGAGAGAGAGAGAAAGAGAGAGAGGGAGGGAGAGAGAGAGAGAGATAGTTGGGTGTGGAAAGGCCGGGGGGAAGAGGCGTTAGTAAGGGCTTGGTGTGATGACCGATGGCGTATATTAAGAAGGGGATTAATATTATTTTTAAGAGCGTTGTGGTATAGGCATGTGAGTAAATGGCGGCCTTGTTGATGGAGAGAGATACGTTCACTTAGCATCAGTTAGGAGACAAAATTAACACTGAGACTCTACCTTAACTAGATACGTTCACTTAGCACCAGTTAGGAGACAAAATTAACACTGAGATTCTACCTTAACTAGATACGTTCACTTAGCACCAGTTAGGAGACAAAATTAACACTGAGACTCTACCTTAACTAGATACGTTCACTTCGCACCAGTTAGGAGACAAAATTAACACTGAGACGCTACCTTAACTAGATACGTTCATTTGGCACCAGTTAAGAGACAAAATTAGCACTGAGACTCTACCTTAACTAGATACGATCACTTAGCACCAGTTAGGAGAGAAAATTAACACTGAGACTCTACCTTAACTAGATACGTTCACTTAGCACCAGTTAGGAGACAAAATTAACACTGAGACGCTACCTTAACTAGATACGTTCATTTGGCACCAGTGAAGAGACAAAATTAACACTGAGACTCTACCTTAACTAGATACGTTCACTTAGCACCAGTTAGGAGACAAAATAAGCACTGAGACTCTACCTTAACTAGATACGTTCACTTAGCACCAGTTAGGAGACAAAATTAACACTGAGACTCTACCTTAACTAGATACGTTCACTTAGCACCAGTTAGGAGACAAAATTAACACTGAGACTCTACCTTAACTAGATACGTTCACTTAGCACCAGTTAGGCGACAAAATTAACACTGAGACTCTACCTTAACTAGATACGTTCACTTAAAACCTAACCTCACTTACCCTAACCTAACCTAACCAAAACCCAACCAAACCTAACCTAACCTCACACTATAACCTTATCTAACCCCACAAAGGTCATCTTAGTCTTAGATCCATAAAAGAAACAAGTTTAAAATACCACAAACAAAGATCAAACTCCTAGTTCCTGTAATACAAGTCTAGTTCACAATTCACCGAGTTTATAACACGAAGTAACTTTCAACTTGTTTCGTAAGTGTAAGTGTAAGTGTAAGTGTGAGTGTGTGTGTGTGTGTGTGTGTGTGTGTGTGTGTGTGTGTGTGTGTGTGTGGGTGCAAGTGTGTGTGTGTGTGGGTGTGTGGGTGTGTGTGTGTGTGTGGGTGCAAGTGTGTGTGTGTGTGGGTGTGTGTGTGTGTGGGTGTGTGTGTGTGTGTGTGTGTGTGTTTACTATAGACTCAAGAACCCCGTTTTATAATTTACTAAGTAGCTTGTGAACTCTTTATAAAACACATATGTGGTTCATGTTTATTGCTGGTTTAACTGTATATGTCTCTGGTTTATACATAATATATAGTATAAACTTTCTTCATATTGGGTTTAAAAATCTTGTTTTATAGGCACTTATAGCTTGCTCGTTTATATAATATGAAACTGAAGTGGTTTATCTCTCTACATGTACAAGGATTACATGGTTTAACTGTCTACAAGTTTTAAATATATAAGATAAATGGTTTAACTCTTTGTATCTTACTAAAACAGACATAAAATTTGCCTGGTTTAACTCTTTGTCTTTCAGATTAACTAGGTATCTTTGTATCTTACAGGTTTAAATATCAAACCCATACGATATCTTACAGGTTTAACTCTGGTAGGTTTATGTGCTTTAACTCTGGTAGGTTTATGTGCTTTCTAAATCTAATTAAAATGAATAAGGCAAACTGGACTGTTAACTTTATAAGAAACGCACCAAACAATATAACTCGTTTACCTGTGTGTGTGTATGTGTGTGTGTGTGTGTGCATGTGTGAGTGTGTATGTGTGTGTGTGTGTGTGCGTAAACAAAGCCATTCACATTTCTTCAACACGGGTACAGGATGCCAGTATAATTATTTCGGCTGAGTTATTGTAATTTGTTTTTGTATTTTTTTTAATGACTTGGTATTACGGTTACAGGTTAATTACTTTACCTGTTCATTGTAATAACAGGTTAATGAGCTTACCTGTTGTATAGTGTGGTGGTGTGTTTGATACGTGTTATTTGGTTAATATTTACTCCTCGTCACCAACATCTACTCCTCGTCACCAACATCTACTCCTCGTCACCAACATCCACTCCTCGTCACCAACATCCACTCCTCGTCACCAACATCTACTCCTCGTCACCAACATCTACTCCTCGTCACCAACATCTACTCCTCGTCACCAACATCTACTCCTCGTCACCAACATCTACGCTGACTCTGTGTGTGTGTGTGTGTGTCGTGGGGTCCACTGTTAACGTTCTCTGAGTGAAAGTAGCGTCACTTAGGACTCGTTCACAAGCTTATCAGGAAATTGCAATGTAATGTGTCAGCTGCTGTTGTGTGCTGGCTAGAGATGTGCTGCTGTGCTCTACCAAAACTGTCGTGGTGCTGTGTGTGTGTGTGTGTGTGAATGAGAGTATATGTGCGTGTGTGTGTGTGTGAATGAGAGTATATGTGCGTGTGTGTGTGTGTGAATGAGAGTATATGTGCGTGTGTGTGTGTGTGAATGAGAGTATATGTGCGTGTGTGTGTGTGTGAATGAGAGTATATGTGCGTGTGTGTGTGTGTGAATGAGAGTATATGTGCGTGTGTGTATATGTATGCATGTATGTATGCATGTGTGTGTGTGTGTATGTATGTATGTATGTAGTAATTGATTGGTCATTTATTTTGTTTATTTGTATGTCCATTTTGACTTTTTATACGATAATATTGACCATCGAGTCGACATTTTGGTTGGACATGTTTACTTAGCAACCAGTAGCCAATCACCTTCCATGATTTGAGGTGGTTGCTAGGGACGCCAAAAGTGGGCGGAGCTTACTCGATAAATAACATGTGTGTGTGTGTGTGTGTGTGTGTGTGTGTGTGAGGGATAAGATGACTACCTGTTCTATACAACTAATTAATATACGAAACTGATTCACAACTCACCTGACCATACCCGTCTCTGTGCTCCCACCTGGACTGCTGAGGGAGGGAGAAGGAGAAGTCGTAGGTGCCATCAGAACCATGGAGATATTGGTGGTGATAGCCCTCGTAGGTGGAGAGTCTTGGGAGGTCTTGTTCGCGAATATCTCCTACAGGTATGACACCAGCGTAAGACCTCCCCAGCAAGAGTATTACAACTATCTGTAGAAGGTGACGCCAGTTAGTGTAGTCGACATTAAACACCTCCATACAGTCTAAAACCTACCAGTCAGTATAGTCGACAGGAAAACATCTCCATACAGTCTAAACCTACCAGTCAGTATAGTCGACAGAGAAACATCTCCATCCATACAGTCTAAAACCACCAGTCAGTGTAGTCGACAGTCTCCTTCACACCAGTCACTATAATTAAGAATCCATACAAAAAAAAAACATTATAAAAAAATTATATTCAAGATATCAATTGAAAACTTATAGAAAAGACTAAATCGAGCAGGAACAATGCTTGGGTGACAGCTTTCAGACACGCAGTTACACCACATCAGAGTTAATGTTGAAAAATAAAGTAAAAACAAAAAGCAATTATCATTTAACTTTCTGGAGACCAAGTTAACACCTCGAAGCAACTTGTCCACTGAACTAAACATGATGCACCTTTAACATATGACGTGAGGCAAAACTGGTAGGTATTTGGGGGCCTTTGTTCTGGTAGGGGTTGTGGTAGGAGTTGTTGCAGGGGTTGTGGTAGGGGTTGTGGCAGGGGTTGTGGTAGGAGTTGTGGTAGGAGTTGTTGCAGAGGTTGTGGCAGGGGTTGTGGTAGGGGTTGTGGCAGGGGTTGTGGTAGGGGTTGTGGCAGGGGTTGTGGCAGGGGTTGTGGTAGGGGTTGTGGTAGGGGTTGTGGTAGGGGTTGTGGCAGGGGTTGTGGTAGGGGTTGTTGCAGGGGTTGTGGTAGGGGTTGTGGTAGGGGTTGTGGTAGGGGTTGTGGCAGGGGTTGTGGTAGGGGTTGTGGCAGGGGTTGTGGAAGGGGTTGTAGCAGGGGTTGTGGCAGGGGAACACCATCGTAGAACACATAAATTACATGAATAATAAATCAATGAATGACTGGAAGTGAATGATGGGAGTGTCTGCTGTTCTTGTTATGAAAGCTGAAGAAGATTGTATGACACGTCGTGAACACCGCTAACGACGAGTGAGTAATGCATGAAGAATATAGTAAGCATTATCTTTTTAATTTCTAACCACTATGTAAATATAACGAGAAAAAGACGTGAGTAAATAAAGTGAAGAGGTAAAGAAAACATCAATGAACTGGTCCTCAAGATAATGTGACCATCGCTCACCAACGAAGACATGCCCACGGTCACCATCATCACTATCTTTCTCTCGACGACTGGAGACAACAAGTACAGCACTGGTAGGAAGTGTAGCTAGCTAATACAACACTAGCAGGGGGTGCAGCTAGTACAACACTGGCAGGGGTACTAGCTCTCACAACACCACCTATTATTTCTACACCACACTGTCCTCTTTGTCACCCCGTCGTCCACACCCTCTCAGTACCGCTGCAAGACGGCGACTCGAAAACGTTGTAGGTGAGTCAGTGCTTTTATCGAGTTTAAAGTGAGAAGGTTGGCAGCCGGGGCGGTCAGTCAGGGCAGGCAAAGCAGGTTGATGATTGGTTCCTTTCACGGCGACCTGCAGACCAATCACGGCCTCTGGTTTCAATAATCACTAAAAGATGTTATATAATTAGAAACGTTATCAAAGGTGTTCTCTTTCCCTCACGTGCCATAATATTAATAAGACATGTTTTCAATACTGATCACTTTAGTATCTCCCAGGAATAATATGCGTGATCAGGACTTAAACATTTCAGTATAGTTTGTAGCCGGTAGCATGATACTATTAAAAGCAAACGTTATGAATGTCAAATATTCTTGGCTATTTTCAGTGACTATTATTGCTAGTTTTAGGGCTACTAGTCAACTTATGTATATTTTATCGATATTGACAACTAGACAAAATATTCGGGGGTAATATTTCTATCAGTTTTAACCTTCATAACTAATGTCCTATATAAATATTCTTAAGGTTAATATTCTATTGATAAT
>CAUDMG010002639.1:3700000-3710000 GCA_958450375.1 Homarus gammarus | reverse complement strand
ACAATACTGAGTAGGTGTGGAATAGATTGCAGTTCTACTAATCTAGTTGTATATTTAATTGTGGGTAATTATAAGTAATGGTATATTTAAGAGGTGATAAATATTAGGAGGAATATATTTTGTGTTTTTATTTATCTCTCTCATTTCTCTCTCCTTCTTTGACATTCTCATTATTTCTCTTTCTTGCATTCTATTTTTCTTTCTCTCTCTTTCTCTCTTTCTTTGTTTCTCTTTCCTTTTTATGTCTCTCACTTCCATTCATCTCTCTCGCTCCCCCTCCTCTCTCTCTCTCTCTCTCTCTCTCTCTCTCTCTCTGTCTCTCTCTATCTCTCTGGTAAAGAATGACTTGTGTTGTGACTCAGCTGTTCACTGGTCTTTTTAAGCACCTGTGTGTGTGTGTGTGTGTTTGGACAGACGTACACATGACCCACACACCTATCACAACTACCACCACAACAACACCCACCACAACACCTACTACCGCAACAACCACTACCACAATCCACCTAACAAAAGCCACCTACCACTATCGGTCGCCAAGCAACCAGCTAACCTGTCCACACCTACGAGATAATCGACAACCAGGAGCAATATCTGACCTTTTGACCTTTATCCAGAGCAGGTCATGCAGTCTCTCTATGTCTCTGTATATATATAACTCCTTTTCTCTCTCGTAGTCTATCCTCACCATGACCAACGTCTCTTTGTCAACAAGGAATGTGTGTAGAGAAAACTAAACTCTCTTCATTAGGTAGAGTCGACGGCTTGACGGACCACTCATAGAAAACGGACTCACCCATAACTTACCTAAACAAACACTCATAACATCTACGCAAATAACCGTTTTAAATAATCTCTGCGACTTTTATTATATATTTTTTTTAACTATAATTTAATATTTATTTAATTTATGTCGATTTTTCTAATTTAAAATAACCTTCAGAGTGGTATTTTTATTTTTATTTTAAATTATACTGTATATCTGTCATGAGGTCAGAGGTGGAACCGGTTTAACAGGGTGTGACACTATGACTCAACCACACCCTTTTCTCCTTCCTTCCTCCCTTCTTTCCATCCCCCATTCTTTCCGTTCCCTAACCCTCCTTCCTATCGACATTCCCCTTCATTCCCCAAGAACGCCATAGAAACCGTGTCAGGTTTTTTTAGAAGGGGTGACTGATCTAGAAAACCACTTGGGGGGGGGGGGGACCCTGCTACCTCCAGCGACTTGTATCATTATAGATTTCGGGGTCACTTGTGGTTACTGAACTTATTAAGATAAACTGACCTAACCTAAAAATATGACCTAATCTAACCTAGTAATGTGACATGATCTAATAGAGTCAATCGGACCTAAAATAAACTAATAATTCAACGGAAACTAGCTTATAATAAAGTGTCCTAACCTAACTTTACCTAATCTAACCTAATCAAGGATATAAACAGCTTTGGTTAGGTGCCAGAAAACATAATATATTTATGAAAACAAATATCTCTTGAGGATCTTACACACACACACACACACACACACACACACAGAGGTATAATGTTTGTCAAAAATTTAGTCTTGTCGATGACCTTGGGTGAAAGTGTTATTGTGCGAGGACATTTAAATCTCACCCAATTCGTCGGCTGGATACATCACCACACTCCTTTCCCCTGGATTATGTGTACGTGAGTGACTAGTGTAGATAAGGCTATTGTAGCTAGTATTTCCTACAGTGTAGTGGATAGTTTCCATAGTTATTTCTGGCTGGCTGGATTTCAATTAACCGAGTATTTTTTTTTTCAATTTGCGTGACCTTACAGTGTGCATCGGGCATAAATTCAAACATTTAAGAATCCACTTTTGTATCGTAATTGACGGCACCAGTAACCAGTAACCAGTTAGTAGAAAAAATAATTGGAACATTCGACCTTCCAAGAACTTTGAGAATCTCGTTCGGGACCGCCTAAAATGTCACGGTAAACAAAGGAACTGCTTCATGCGTTAATACAGTGTGGTTTTGTGTGGTGTAGTGTAGTGAGGTGTGGTGTGGTGTGATTTAATGTAGTGTGGCTTCTTGTAGTGTTATGGTCAGTATGCTCGCCTCGCAAGCTAGCGGACCCGGGTTCGATCCCCAGGCAGGGTGAAACTATAGGTAAGTTTCTTTACGCCATTTGCCTCTGTCTACCCAGCGGTATAGTGTGGTGTGGTATAGTGTGGTGTGGTGTTCTCGTTACAGTCTGCTCAAGAAGTGATTTTTCTCTGAATTCTTAAAACCGGTTCACAAAAAATAGAATGATTGATATTGCCTACCAACTGTTTACACCTGCCTGCACGTTTATACATTGCTGTACACCTGTTTGCACCTGTTTAATACTTGTTTATGCTTATATACATCTGTCTACACACGTCTCTTACCTGTCTACACCTGTATACAGTTGCCTATCCCCGTTTATATCTGTCTACACCTGTCTACATCTGTCTATTACCTATCCACACCAGCCTACACCTGTCTACTCCTATCTACACCTGCTTACATCTATCAACACCAGTCTAAACCTGTCTATTCCTGCCCACACCTGCCTACACCTGTCTACTACTATCCACACCTGCTTACACGTAACTACATCTATCTACACCTGCCTACACCTGCTCACCTGAGGGCTGGCAAATGCTGTACGACACCTGTTAATGAGGCTACAATACGCAGGTGTCACGAATGTCTTTTTTTGTTTCATTTAGTTTATTTGTTTTAATTCGGTTTATCTGGTTTAATGTTTTATTTTTTACTTGTTTTATTTATGTTTTATTGGTTGGTTTATTCGTTTTATTGTTTTTGTTATTTTCATTTTATTATTTTTGAACTTTTTGTTGCTATTATTATTATTAGTAGTAGTAGAGAGAGAGAGAGAGAGAGAGAGAGAGAGAGAGAGAGAGAGAGAGAGAGCACCAGTAGGTCAGTTTAGACCCAGCCTGACCCTGGTAGCTACCCTAGATATGTCACAGGTGAATAATATCACCACCAGTCTAGCACTCATCCCTTTGTCCTTGTTACAATCTGTTCATTAATTTACAAAGATAACACCTCCATAAATCTCTAACTACATCAAAACTACTATAAACTATTAAATATAATATAACTCTTCTTTTAGGTGTTATTTAGAAGTAAGGCATATCGTAGAATTGTTGGATATCATGAATTGTTTTGGAAGATGTTGGATGTCCTCGAAATTATAAAGTAGTATCACCTATAAGAAATAATGGTAATCTTATTTTCTTCCGGTAGGGGGGACTATGATAGATGCCCCCTACAGAAGGTACAGTTACTATATCCCCAGATCCCCAGAAAGTACAGATACCCCCCAAAACACCCCTAGAAAGTACCACTACCCCCAAAACACCCCCAGAAAGTACCACTACCCCCCAAAAACACCCCCAGAAAGTACCACTACTCCCCAAAACACCCCCGAGAAAGTACCACTACCCCCAAAACACCCCCAGAAAGTACCACTGCTCCCCCAAAGCACCCCCAGAAAGTACCACTACTCCCCAAAACACCCCCAGAAAGTACCACTACCCCCCTCCCCCCAAAACACCCCCAGAAAGTACCACTACTCCCCAAAACACCCCCAGAAAGTACAGTTACTAGGCCCACACACCGACAGAAAGTACAATTACTACCTCCAAACCCCCAGAAAGTACACTTACCCCCCGGATACCCCACAGGAAGTACACCCCCCCCCCCCAGACTATGATAAATGGTACTGATTAAAATGAAGGTTTTAACTCGAATACCCAAGAGCAAGTTATTTTTTCTCCCAGTGCTCACGTCGTCTGGAGGCTACCTGGGTGAGGTGTGTGTGTGTGTGTGTGTGTGTGTGTGTGTGTGTGTGTGTGTGTGTACAGTATGTGTGTGTGTGTGTGTATGGTGTGTACAGTATGTGTGTGTGTGTGTATGGTGTGTACAGTATGTGTGTGTGTGTATGGTGTGTACAGTATGTGTGTGTGTGTGTGTGTGTGTGTGTGTTAATTACCCACATCCTGTAGTCGACAGTCAAGGTTATCCTGGAAAAAAAATTAACCCTGAATATGAAAGTAGTTTTTTTATTATAATATAAAATGAAAGTTGACGGAAAAGTTATAATTCAATCTCAATTACCTTAATATAATTGAAACAGGAAAGTATTATAGAACAGTAGATGGAAAAAAGGTAATTAAGCTAAACTTTCACTCACTTTCTCCACACTCTAGAGAAAGCAGTTGATTACGGAGACAGCCTGTGTGTTTTGAAAGGTCATTTGCAGCCCCCGTGATAACCGTGCACATTGGAACAGTGACACTTATCTGTAACAACAACAACAACAACAACAACAACAACAACAACAACAACAACAACAATAATAATAATAATAGGGTTGTAGCCGGTGACTGAAAATATACAGACTTACATTTGATTTAGACATAATGATATAATATGCGTTGAATGGGTCTGTGTGTCTGTCTGTCTGTCTGTACATGTGTCTGTTTGTCTACCTGTCTCACTGTACATGTGTCTGTCTGTCTGACCTGTCTGTTTATGTGCCTTGTCGTATCCCTGGTAAAATACACGTTAACGAAGCATAGAAAAACATGTGTACGTGTGTGTGTGTGTGTGTGTGTGTGTGTGTGTGTGTGTCGTGTGTGTGTGTACGTGTGTGTGTGTGTGTGTGTGTGTGTGTGTGTGTGTGTCTGTGTGTGTGTGTGTGTGTGTGTGTGTGTATTCTTCCTCTAATCTTGAAGACATTACTATATAAAAAACTGTACCTATACCTGTACAAATTTATTTACCTGACAAAAATCACCCTGTATCTTGTACCTGCACCTGTATCTTGTACCTGCACCTGTATCTTGTACCTGTACCTGTATCTTGTACCTGTACCTGTATCTTGTACAGGTACCTGTATCTTGTAGCTGTATCTGTATTTTGTACCTGTATCTTGTACCTGTACCTGTATCTTGTACCTGTACCTGTACCTGTATCTTGTACCTGTATCTGTATTTTGTACCTGTATGTTGTACCTGTACCTGTATCTTGTACCTGTACCTGTATTTTGTACCTGTATCTTGTACCTGTACCTGTATTTTGTACCTGTATCTTGTACCTGTACCTGTACCAGTATCTTAGACCTGTACCTGTATCTTGTACCTGTACCTGTATCTTGTACCTGCACCTGTATCTTGTACTTGTACCTGTATCTTGTACCTGTATCTTGTACCTGTATCTTGTACCTGTACCTGTATCTTGTACCTGCACCTGTACCTTGTACCTGTACCTGTATCTTGTACCTGTACCTGTATCTTGTACCTGTACCTGTATCTTGTACCTGTATCTTGTACCTGTACCTGTATCTTGTACCTGTACCAGTATCTTGTACCTGTACCTGTATCTTGTACCTGTACCTGTATCTTGTACCTGTACCTGTATCTTGTACCAGTATCTTGGACCTGTAACTTGTACCTGTACCTGTATCTTGTACCTGTATCTTGTACCTGTATCTCCTACCTGTACCAGTATCTTGGACCTGTAACTTGTACCTGTAACTTTATCTTATACCTGTACCTGTACCTGTATCTGTACCTGTACCTGTAACTTGTACCTGTACCTGTATCTTGTACCTGTATCTTGTACCTGTATCTTGTACCTGTACCTGTACCTGTACCAGTATCTTGTACCTGTATCTTGTACCTGTACCTGTACCTGTATCTGTACTTGTATCTGTACCTGTACCTGTACTTGTACCTGTATCTGTACCTGTACCTGTACCTGTACCTGTACCTGTAATTGTACCTGTACCTGTACCTGTATCTGTACCTGTACCTGTACCTGTACCTGTAATTGTACCTGTACCTGTACCTGTATCTGTACCTGTACCTGTACCTGTACCTGTACCTGTAATTGTACCTGTACCTGTACCTGTACCTGTACCTGTACCTGTAATTGTACCTGTACCTGTACCTGTATCTGTACCTGTACCTGTACCTGTACTTGTACCTGTATCTGTACCTGTACCTGTAATTGTACCTGTACCTGTACCTGTACCTGTACCTGTATCTGTACCTATAACTGTACCTGTAACTGTACGTGTACCTGTATCTGTACCTGTACCTGTACCTGTACCTGTAATTGTACCTGTACCTGTACCTGTAATTGTACCTGTACCTGTACCTGTATCTGTACCTGTACCTGTATCTGTACCTGTACCTGTACCTGTATCTGTACCTGTACCTGTACTTGTACCTGTACCTGTACCTGCACTTGTACCTGTACCTGTATCTGTACCTGTACCTGTACTTGTACCTGTACCTGTATCTGTACCTGCACCTGTACCTGTACTTGTACCTGTACCTGTACCTGTACCTGTATCTGTACCTGTACCTGTACCTGTACCTGTATCTGTACCTGTACCTGTACTTGTACCTGTACCTGTACCTGTACTTGTACCTGTACCTGTATCTGTACCTGTACCTGTACCTGTACTTGTATATTGTACCTGTACCTGTACCTGTACCTGTACCTGTACCTGTACCTGTATCTGTACCTGTACCTGTACCTGTACTTGTACCTGTACCTGTACCTGTACCTGTATCTGTACCTGTACCTGTATCTGTACCTGTACCTGTACCTGTACCTGTACCTGTACCTGTACCTGTACCTGTACCTGTATATGTACCTGTACCTGTACCTGTACCTGTACCTGTACCTGTACCTGTACCTGTACCTGTACCTGTACCTGTACCTGTACCTGTACCTGTACTTGTACCTGTACCTGTACCTGTACCTGTACCTGTACCTGTACCTGTATCTGTACCTGTACCTGTATATGTACCTGTACCTGTACCTGTACCTGTACCTGTACCTGTATCTGTACCTGTACTTGTATATTGTACCTGTACCTGTACCTGTACCTGTACCTGTACCTGTATCTGTACCTATAACTGTACCTGTAACTGTACGTGTACCTGTATCTTGTAACTGTACTTTTATATTGTACCTGCATCTTGTAGCTGTACCTGTACCTGTACCTGTACCTGTAATTGTACCTGTATCTGTACCTGTATCTGTACCTGTACCTGTACCTGTACCTGTAATTGTACCTGTACCTGTATCTGTACCTATAACTGTACCTGTAACTGTACGTGTACCTGTATCTTGTAACTGTACTTTTATATTGTACCTGCATCTTGTAGCTGTACCTGTACCTGTACCTGTACCTGTAATTGTACCTGTATCTGTACCTGTATCTGTATCTGTACCTGTACCTGTACCTGTAATTGTACCTGTACCTGTACCTGTATCTGTACCTGTAATTGTACCTGTACCTGTATCTGTACCTGTACCTGTATCTGTACCTGTACCTGTACTTGTACCTGTACCTGTATCTGTACCTGTACTTGTATATTGTACCTGTACTTGTACCTGTACCTGTACCTGTATCTGTACCTGTACCTGTACTTGTATATTGTACCTGTACCTGTACCTGTACTTGTACCTGTACCTGTACCTGTACCTGCATCTGTACCTGTACCTGTACCTGTAATTGTACCTGTATCTGTACCTGTATCTGTACCTGTACCTGTAATTGTACCTGTACCTGTACCTGTATCTGTACCTGTATCTGTACCTGTACCTGTACCTGTAATTGCACCTGTACCTGTACCTGTACCTGTACCTGTAATTGCACCTGTACCTGTACCTGTACCTGTACCTGTCTTTGTACCTTTACCTATAACTGTACCTGTACCTGTACCTGTACCTGTACCTGTACCTGTACCTGTCTTTGTACCTTTACCTATAACTGTACCTGTACCTGTACCTGTACCTGTACCTGTACCTGTCTTTGTACCTTTACCTATAACTGTACCTGTACCTGTACCTGCATCTTGTACCTGTACCTGTACCTGTACCTGTACCTGTACCTGCTCTCTGCCTCTTCCTTCCTGCTTATCTACCCTTCCTTTCCTCCTTTCTTCCTTCCTACCCTTACTCTCCCTCCATCCCTCCTCACTCCTCCCTCACTCCTACCTCACTCCTCCCTCACTCCTACCTCACTCCTCCCTCACTCCTACCTCACCCCTCCCTCACTCCTACCTCACTCCTCCCTCACTCCTACCTCACTCCTACCTCACCCCTCCCTCACCCCTACCTCACCCCTCCCTCACTCCTCCCTCACTCCTACCTCACCCCTCCCTCACTCCTCCCTCACCCCTCCCTCACTCCTACCTCACCCCTCCCTCACTCCTCCCTCACCCCTCCCTCACTCCTACCTCACTCCTCCCTCACTCCTCCCTCACCCCTCCCTCACTCCTACCTCACCCCTCCCTCACTCCTACCTCACTCCTCCCTCACTCCTACCTCACCCCTCCCTCACTCCTACCTCACTCCTCCCTCACTCCTACCTCACCCCTCCCTCACTCCTACCTCACTCCTCCCTCACTCCTACCTCACTCCTACCTCACCCCTTCCTCACTCCTCCCTCACCCCTCCCTCACTCCTACCTCACCCCTCTCTCACTCCTACCTCACCCCTCCCTCACTCCTACCTCACCCCTCCGTCACTCCTACCTCACCCCCTCCCTCACCCTTACCTTACCCTCCCTCACTCCTCCCTCACCCCTCCCTCACTCCTACCTCACCCCTCCCTCACCCCTCCCTCACCCCTCCCTCACCCCTCCCTCACTCCTCCCTCACCCCTCCCTCACTCCTACCTCACCCCTCCCTCACCCCTCCCTTACCCCTCCCTCACTCCTCCCACACTCCTGATTCACCCTTTATCCCACTGTGCCCTACCTCGCCCTGCCCCTCCTCGCCCTGCCCTGCCCCGCCCTGCCCCAACCATCGTGACCTGCCCCAGTTTCTCCCATGAAGGCAGACCAGTTTTTGTCTGCCTGTGTGTGTGTGTGTGGTGTGTGTGTGTGTGTGTGTGTGTGTGGTATGATTCACGATTTCATCTTGCTGCTAATGGTGTGCTGTTACCGAGTGCGTGTGTCTGTCTGTCCTTTTACCGACATACACACAGACCCACACACTCACACACACACACACACACACACACCCTACCATACACTCAATATGGACCACACGCCCGTCACCATACACTCAATATGCACAACACGCCCGTCACAGCCCAGGTTATAAGCACCATAACTTCTCAACCAACGCCCGACACAGTTGCTGGGTGTGTGAACGTCTGTACTTGTTGACCTCATTCTACCTCACCAAGTAGGGAGAATAATGAATGACCTACGTTTATAAAGACTTGGTAATAATTTGTAGAATGTGGGGTAAAATGATGACTAGAATGTGGGTTGTGTTGGTAGAATGATGAGTAGAATGTGGACAGTGCTGGTAGAATGATGACTAGAATGTGGGTAGTGTTGGTAGAATGATGAGTAGAATGTGGACAGTGCTGGTAGAATGATGAGTAGAATGTGGGTAGTGTTGGTAGAATGATGACTAGAATGTGGACAGTGCTGGTAGAATGATGACTAGAATGTGGGTAGTGTTGGTAGAATGATGAGTAGAATGTGGACAGTGCTGGTAGAATGATGAGTAGAATGTGGGTAGTGTTGGTAGAATGATGAGTAGAAAGTAGACAGTGCTGGTAGAATGATGAGTAGAATGTGGACAGTGCTGGTAGAATGATAAATGGATAGACAGTGCAGGTAGACTGATAGAAGTATATTGTGGTCAGGTAACAGGCACAGGTGATATGTTTATACACCTGTCAACTGTTTTAGGTCTAATGGTCCTATTAAGTTATTAGGGCTAAGTGATTCTCTTATATGATAGAGATTACCTAACCTGACCTAACCTGACCTGACCTGACCTGACCTGACCTAACCTGACCTGACCTGACCTGACCTTACCTGACCTGACCTGACCTAACCTAACCTGACCTGACCTAACATTCTATATTTACCCGTGTTATAGTCAGGTCAACGTGCGCCTATATCAGGTTTATGTGGTTGTGGAGGA
>CAUDMG010002639.1:3625000-3692500 GCA_958450375.1 Homarus gammarus | reverse complement strand
CTTGTATACATTAATCACGTCCGCTTCTCTTTATTGGAATGATAGATTTAATATATTTTTCTAAGTTTAAAAATAAGGAAGATTTTTTTGACTAGTGTTGCCAATTTAGAGGAAGATGCGGTGGCTGTTGGTAATACTGTGTTGTGAAATGATGGTAACTGTTGTTGTTGTTGTTGTTGTTGTTGCTGTTGTTCTTCCTTCTTCTTCTTCTTCTTCTTCTTCTTCTTCTTCTCAGTATTATCTAAACAAAAGGTGATGAAAACAGAGCAAAAGACAGTGTTACCAAGACCTTGAGGCGATACACCCTAGATTTTACTCTGGCTATACTGTGTGTGTGTGTGTGTGTGTGTGTGTGTGTGTATCTAGGGGCCCTAATAGTGTTGCCAGAACCAGTTTGTTATCATATCAGAGGCCAGTTTTACCTTACCTTACCTAATCCATTTTACCCTACCCTACCCTACCCTACCCTACTCTACCCTACCCTACCCTACTCTACCCTACTCTACCCTACCCAATCTATTTTTGCCCTGTATATGAACCTGTCTGGTCACTTACACCAACTTGGCAACACTGCTTATTTTACCCCGGTTCACTTTGAGGACGATGGTTTAACACCTTTGAGGACGATGGTTTAACACCTTTGAGGACGATGGTTTAACACCTTTGAGGACGATGGTTTAACACCTGAGGACGATGGTTTAACCCTTTGAGGACGATGGTTTAACCGTCCAGGACTCAAAGGCTTAAAACACCCCTTCAGGTAAGTCAGGTATACATCACCGCACCTGTAGTTCATATATCTATCAGCATATATATAGAGTAAGGATTGATATATACACATCCCAGTATATACATTGATGATATAGTAAAAGCCAGATATATACAGATATATACAGAAAGCCATATTAATGATTTATAGGAAGCCATATATGGAATACCTTCTCACTAGGACTCCCCCCCCCCCCCCCCCGCTGCAGGATGTCAAGGAGACGAGGGAGGCAGGGGGGTTATTGCCTAGGGTACAGTAGAGGAAGGTCAGGTGGGAGGGGCGAGGGTTGGGAAGGAGGGTAGGAAGGGTAGACGGAAGGGTACGAATGAAGGGTAGGAAGGATAATAGGAGGTCGGGAGGTAGGAAGGATAATAGGAGGTTGGGAGGTAGGAAGGATAATAGGAGGTCGGCAGGTAGGAAGGATAATAGGAGGTCGGGAGGTAGGAAGGATAATAGGAGGTCGGGAGGTAGGAAGGATAATAGGAGGTTGGGAGGTAGGAAGGATACTAGGAGGTCGGGAGGTAGGAAGGATACTAGGAGGTCGGGAGGTAGGAAGGATAATAGGAGGTCGGGAGGTAAGAAGGATAATAGGAGGTCGGGAGGTAGGAGGGATAATAGGAGGTCGGGAGGTAGGAAGGATAATAGGAGGTCGGGAGGTAGGAGGGATAATAGGAGGTTGGGAGGTAGGAAGGATAATAGGAGGTCGGGAGGTAGGAGGGAGGGTAGGAGAGTAGAGGGGAAGGAGAGTAGGGTGGTAGGAAAGAGGGTAAGAGGGAGGGTAGGATGAATAGGAAGGAGGGTAGGAAAGTAGGAGGGAGAAGGAAAAGGAAGATGAAAATTAGTTCAGACTACGAGAGAGAGAGAGAGAGAGAGAGAGAGAGAGAGAGAGAGAGAGAGAGGCCTCAGGGTCATCTCAGCGGTGTTCACACAATGATCAGACAAATTCCTTCACTCGCCAGCATCCCACCCTTCTCCTTCCTCCCCCTCCTCCCCCTCCTTCTTCTTCCTGGAGGACCCGTTGACTTCCTTCTCATGATCTGGTTCACCAAGGTATCCGGATTCACAAAAAAATCGTAAGTCAAATTCTTCTCGTATTTTTAAGGACGGTTTTTATTGGTTCGGGGGCAAGTTACGATAAATAACTCAATTCTTAAAGGTTAGTAAGTTAAAAATTTCCTCTTAATTTGTGATATGAGAACGTATTTAACTGTCTCACTAAAGTTACGACACAATGTTGGATTCTCAGAAGTTCACATGTTAAATATTTCTCTTAACTGTCTTCATTAACTTACGACAAGGAGATTCTCAAAGACTCTTACGATTAAAGTCTTACGTTTAGTTATACAGGGTAATGATCTCAGTGAAAATTTAAAACTCTTTGACGATACATTTTTGTGTCATAACTTAAGTGAGTCAGATACGTTCTCACATCACCAGGAGGAAAGTGACCTTAAAGGTACACCAAGAGGGACTTTAGTGGTGCACCAGGAGTGACTTTAGTGGTGCAACAAGAGTGACTTTAGTGGTGCAACAAGAGTGACTTTAGTGGTGCAACAAGAGTGACTTTAGTGGTGCAACAAGAGTGACTTTAGTAATGCACGAAGAGCGACTTTAGTGGTGCACCAAGAGTGACTTTAGTGGAGCACCAAGAGTGACTTTAGTGGTGCAACAAGAGTGACTTTAGTGGTGCACCAAGAGTGACTTTAGCGGATCACCAAGAGTGACGTTAGTGGTGCACCAACTACCAGGACCTACTTTATAAAGCATAAGTTAATATTAATATAATAGTAACAATAATCCTGATATGTTAGCGGGTTATGAAATCATCAAGCACGTGTGTATGTTTACGTCGCTTAGTCACCGAGATGTGACTGTCAGATTTCATTCAAAGAGACTCGTCACATCATTCACTGCCTCACATGTGTCAAGGTGAGTGACAATAACAGATCTGGACTCGTAATGGTGGGTGTGTGTGTGTGTGTGTCAGCTGTTGTAATGTAAACATAGGCTCTGTTGTTATAATGATTCTTTTGGGTGATTCTGGTCTGGGGATTTTTTTTTTTTACTTAATTTCTCTCCCTTTCTTTCTCTGTCTCTGTGTGCGTGTCTCCTTGTTTCTTGTGTGTGTGTGTGTGAGTGTGTGTTTCTCTCTATCTCTATGTGTATGTCTGTGTCTGTCTGTTTATCTCTCTCCCTCCGTATGAAGATCGTGGTGGCAAAGTGATCATATCTCTCGTCTTCTGTCCTAAGAGTCGCTAGTTCGCATCAGCTCTAAATGAGTACCTGACTTTACAGTTGGGGAGATCAAAGCGACCTAATACAGTGCCGACCAACTCATCGTGTTCGGTATGTTGCATTTATAGTGCCCCAAAGGCGTTATCAGATCTATGGGACCACAACTACTTTCACTTTTTTTTCACACCTCGTACTATTAAACACTCATCTATGGTGTTAATCCAACTAGTGCTACCTGTGTAATCTCTCTCTCTACTCTCTCTCTCTCTCTCTCTCTCTCTCTCTCTCTCTCTCTCTCTCTCTCTCACACACACACAAGGGTGATATTCGTGGCTCCTGCTGGTGCTCTCATTGGGTTAGACCACCTCGTCGCTACAGTAGTGCCACTTGGGTCCACAGAAAGTCCTCGCCTCGTCACCCTGCAGCTGCTGTGGCCAGGGACACCAGTCGCATCATCAGCACTTCCACTTCGCCGAGCTGAGCGAGGTGCGACTGGGCAGGGACCAGACGGGCGTACACCAACGTATATCGGATCTGGCGCTTATGGTGTTGGGCGCCATCTGGTGTGCGGACGTGCAGGGTGTGTAGCTTCTCTGGCCTGTGTTCTGTAGGGGATCTGATCTGTCCACTTGGGGTATACCTCCCTTTCTCTTTCCCTCTATCTGTCGATCTGCTTATCTTTTTCTCCATATTTCCGTCTGTCTGTCTGTCTGTTTAGTCTGTCTGTCTGTCTGTCTGTCTGTCTGTCTGTCTGTCTGTGTAGTATGTCTGTCTGTCTATTTATCTTTTTCTCCATATTTCCGCCTCTCTCTCTCCCTTCCTGCTGCACGTTGACCAGGAAGAGTTCTCATATCAGGTCACTTGTCTTACCTGTAATTACTGTACACCTGATACCTGGATGAGTGACCCCCCTCTCTCTCCTTCTTTTTATGTCTATGTCTTTCACTCTGTCCTATATCGTCTTTCTTACATTCTCTCTCTCTCTCTCTCTCTCTCTCTCTCTCTCTCTCTCTCTCTCTCTCTCTAGGTGTCCACGATGACCTTATGTCGGTGGTGGTGGTGGTCAGTAATTGGCGGGCTACCTGACATACCTGTAATTAAAGTGGTTACCTGGCTAAGTGCTCTCTCTCTCTCTCTCAGAAGAACATAAGAACATAAGAAAATAAGGAGTCTGCAATAGGCCGGTTGGCCTGTGCATGGCAGCTCCTGTCGAGAGTTACTACCACTCTCTATCATCCATGAATCTATCTGGCCTCCTTTTGAAACTTTCCAGCGTTCCAGCACTTACTACAAAGATGCTAAGCTTGTTCCATTCGTCCACCACCCTGTTTGTGAACCAGTTCCTTCCTATCTCCCTCCTAAACCTAAACTTATCCAACTTAAATCCGTTGCTAGGAGTCCTATCCTGCTCGGATATTATAAGAACTTTATCTATATCCCCTTTATTGATTCCTTTCACCCATTTAAATACTTCTATCATATCTCCCCGCACTCTTCGTCTTTCTAGGGAATGCAAGTTAAGTTTCTTTAACCTATCTTGATATGGAAGGTTTCTAAGTCCCAGAATCATTTTCGTCATTCTTCGCTGCACCGACTCTAGTGAATTGATATCCATTCTATAATAAGGGCACCAGAACTGAACAGCATAATTGAGGTGCGGCCTGACTAGCTCTCTTCCTTTCTTTCTTTTTTCTCTCTTCTTCCCTCCTACCTTTTCTCCCTCCCCTCTTCCTTCACTCTCTACCTATATCTTTCTCTATCCCATCTGCTCCCTTCCCCTCCCTCCCTCCCTTCCTTCCTCATTAAGAATCATCAGTGTTTACATTATCCAGGGCCGAAAATTAACGCTCTTCTCTTTTTAGTGGAGAGCGGGAGGGAGGAAGTGAGGGAGGAAGGTAGGGAGAAAATGGGGTGGATGGGGTTGAAAAGGCGTTGTAGGGAGGGTGAGAAGGAGAGAAGGAAGGGGAGGAAGAAGAGAGAGAGATAGAAAGAGTGTGTGTGTGTGTGTGTGTCGAACGGAAGCGGAAAAAAAGGGTGATTGAAGTAGCGAGTAGTGAAAGAGGGAAGTAGGGAGAGAAGCAGAGGTAAAAGAGAGAGAGGGAGACAACGAGGAAGGGAGGGGGAGGGGTGTTGACCGCTGTAGTACTAGTTTTTATCATACCAGTAAGGAAAGGAGGGAAGGTAGCTCCAGGTAGGAAGGGTCACCTGTCCGCCACACAGGTATAAGTTGTATTAAGGTCATGTGTTTTTATATTGAGACTTGGTTACCGGGAAGCTGGCGGAGGGGGGGGGGGGGGCTAGTCTTCATGTCTCCTAGTAGTAAAAGTGAATACCTACTCCTTGTTTAGATCCCTAGTAGATTCTAGTGCTATTAGAGTCCTAGTAGTCTTAGTAGTTCCCAGTCCTAATTGACCCCAGTCATAATTGACTCCAGTCCTAATAGACCCCAGTCCTAATAGACCCCAGTCCTAATAGACCCCAGTCCTAATTGACTCCAGTCCTAATAGACCCCAGTCCTAATAGACCCCAAGTCCCAATAGACTCCTGTCCCAATAGACCACTATCCTAATAGACCCTTGCCCTAATTGACCCCAGTCCTAATAGACCCCAGTCCTAATTGACCCCAGTCCTAATTGACCCCAGTCCTAATTGACCCCAGTCCTAATTGACCCCAGTCCTAATTGACCCCAGTCCTAATAGACCCCAGTCCTAATTGACCCCAGTCCTAATAGACCCCAGTCCTAATGGACCCCTGCCCTAATAGACCCCAATCCTAGCCTTTTGACGTATATTACTGAAATTAATAATAACCATATGTCAAAATATTCTTGAATCATTTCTTGTTTAGTAAAAGTAAAGTTTGAGTGACTGTTAGTATTAATAATGTGTAAACAGTGATATGTAGAAAGTACTGCACCTCGCTATGTTTATGTAAGGGGTTGTTGTAAAGTTTAACCCCTTTGAGTACCCTCCCTTCCCTTCCCTTCCCTTCCCTTCTCCCATTTTTTCTTCCTCCTCCTGCTCTTCCTCCTCCTCTTCCCTGTTGTGTCTGATACTACTACTTCTACTACTAATGATAATAATAATATAAAGAAGAACAATAACAACAATAACAACGAGAACAACAAATAACGAAAAATAAGAAAACCAGATAAAAAACAACAACAAAAACAACAGTAATGATCACTAATTATGCAAAAGATGACGTCACTATTGTAATATATTTAACTTCTATTCCACCTTACAGTCACCACTTTACAGTCACCACCTTACAGTCACCACCTACAGTCACCACCTTACAGTCACCACCTACAGTCACCACCTTACAGTCACCACCTACAGTCACCACCTTACAGTCACCACCTCACAGTCACCACCTACAGTCACCACCTTACAGTCACCACCTACAGTCACCACCTTACAGTCACCACCTCACAGTCACCACCTTACAGTCACCACCTTACAGTCACCACCTACAGTCATCACCTCACAGTCACCACCTTACAGTCACCACCTCACAGTCATCACCTCACAGTCACCACCCCACAGTCACCCCCTCACAGTCACCACCTCACAGTCACCACCTTACAGTCACCACCTTACAGTCACCACCTCACAGTCACCACCTACAGTCACCACCTCACAGTCATCACCTACAGTCACCACCTCACAGTCACCACCTCACAGTCATCAACTCACAGTCACCACCTCACAGTCATCACCTCACAGTCACCACCTCACAGTCACCACCTACAGTCATCACCTCACAGTCACCACCTCACAGTCATCACCTCACAGTCACCACCTCACAGTCACCCCCTCACAGTCACCACCTCACAGTCACCACCCCACAGTCACCACCTCACAGTCACCCCCTCACAGTCACCACCTCACAGTCACCACCTACAGTCATCACCTCACAGTCACCACCTCACAGTCACCACCTCACAGTCACCACCTTACAGTCACCACCTCACAGTCACCACCTCACAATCATCACCTCACAGTCACCACCTCACAGTCACCACCTTACAGTCACCGCCTCACAGTCACCACCTCACAGTCACCACCTCACAGTCACCACCTTACAGTCACCACCTCACAGTCACCACCTCACAATCACCACCTCACAGTCACCACCTCACAGTCATCACCTCACAGTCACCACCTCTCAGTCATCACCTCACAGTCACCACCTCTCAGTCATCACCTACAATCACCAACTCTCAGTCATCACCTCACGGTCACCACCTACAGTCATCACCTCACAGTCACCACCTTACAGTCACCGCCTCACAGTCACCACCCCACAATCACCACCTCACAGTCATCACCTCACAGTCACCACCTCACAGTCAACACCTCTTTAAAACCGACACACACACAGACATCTTTCACCAGGTATGCAAATTTGATCCACTATTTCTTTCACTCAATTACCTGTTAACTTTCACGGTAACGGTAAACACGATATTGGGTGACTGCTGTTGTTGAATGACCCTTAAGACCTGTCTGTATGTCTGTCTGTTTCCCGTGTGTTAAAAGTGTGTTCAGGTGTGTTCAGGAGTGTTCAGATGTGTTAAAAGTGTGTTCAGATGTGTTAAAGTGTGTTCAGGAGTGTTCAGGTGTGTTAAAAGTGTGTTCAGGTGTGTTCAAAGTGTGTTCAGGTGTGTTAAAAGTGTGTTCAGGTGTGTTAAAAGTGTGTTCAGGTGTGTTAAAAGTGTGTTCAGGTGTGTTCAGGTGTGGTTAGATAATATCAAAGGTCTATTGTTCTTTCTCAATCCTGTCTTCCCCCACAACGAAAGTAAACAAGAGTAGAAAAAAAAGCATAAAATACCATATAAAAGCAGACAAAAGTAGGAACAAGCAAATAAAAGCAGACAAAGAGGGAGACAGAAGCAGACAAAGAGAGAGACAGAAGCAAAGAGAGACAGAAGCAGACAAAAAGAGAGACACAGAAGCAGACAAAGAGAGACAGAAGCAGACAAAGAGAGAGACAGAAGCAGACAAAGAGAGAGACAGAAGCAAAGAGAGACAGAATCAGACAAAAAGAGAGACACAGAAGCAGACAAAGAGAGACAGAAGCAGACAAAGAGAGACAGAAGCAGACAAAAAGAGAGAGACAGAAGCAGACAAAAAGAGAGAGACAGAAGCAGACAAAAAGAGAGAGACTGAAGTAGACAAAGAGAGACAGAAACAGACAGAAGGACAGAATAACAGAACACAAGCATACTAAATCAAGGAATAAGCAGATAAACGCAGACAGAGAGAGAAAGGAGCAGACACAGGCAGAGGAGAGGAATGAAGAAGACGTTATAAGCTAGTGGTCTGACTGGTCATTAGTGCATATGACGATGGTGATTACCTGAGATTAAGTTATGAGAGAGAGAGAGAGAGAGAGAGAGAGAGAGAGAGAGAGAGAGAGAGAGAGACAGGAAAGAGAGAGAGAGAGAGAGAGAGAGAGAGAGAGAGAGAGAGAGAGAGAGAGAGAGAGAGATAGGGAAAGAGAGAGAGAGAGAGAGAGAGAGAGAGAGAGAGAGAGAGAGATAGGGAGAGAGAGAGAGAGAGAGAGAGAGAGAGAGAGAGAGAGAGAGAGCAATAACTAAACATGCTACATAACTTTACCTCAGATTACCCTTACGTAAGGACCCGTTTTCTGTTATCACTGACTCGTTCCTGGATCTACTTTTCTTCGTCTTGTTGTTGTTGTTGATGATGATGTTGCTGTTATTTTCGTTGATTTTGTTGTTGTTGTTGTTGTTAATTTCATTGTTGTTATTGTTCTTGATTTTGTTGTTGTTATTATTGTGGGTTCCCTACTCTTCTATCCCCGTCCCTGTTCCAGAATGTGGACGGTACTGTTGGATATCTCAGCTACACACACACACACACACACACGTAAGAACATATGAATGGAGGAAACTGCAGCTGGCCTATTGGCCCATACGGGGCAGTCCCGTTTACACCCAACCCCTATCACTCATATATCCACCCAACCGATGTTTGAAGCTATCCAGCGTATTCCAGTTAATGATGATGTTTGGTAACTTGTTCCACTCGTCCACTAATCTATTTCCAAACCAGTGTTTACCTATTTCACTCCTAAGTCTAAATTAGTCTAATTTAAAACCATTGTTACGAGTTCGCTCCTGGTTGGATAGGTTGAGTACCTTTGTAATGTCACCTTTGTTCAGCCCTGACTTCCATTTATACACCTCTATCATATCGCCCCTCACTCTACGTCTCTCGAGGGAGTGTCAGTTAAGATGCTTTAACCTGTCTCTGGACTCAAGGTTCCTTTTTTTTTTTTTTACGGGTATTAGCCCACCCGGTCACAGGTCACCGACCCACATCAGGGCCCGAGGGGCGAAAATGTGATGATAATAATAATAATAATAATAATAATAATAATAATAATAATGCAGATAGGCAAAATTTATAATAAAAAATACAAAAATAAAAATAAAATAATAATGATAGCAATAATAATACTGAAAACACTGCAATAATAATAATAATAATAATAATAATAATAATATGGAACCATAAAGAAATTTAAAAAAAAGATCATTAGTGAGAAACGATATTCGTACGTTGTGCTGTCAACAGCAAGAGAAACAATTAAGACCCCGCAACCGAGTGCAAATGAGGCAGAAAGTCAGATCATCAACCTGGGACTTGGTCACATATGGCAGCACATATGACAACACATTATGCTTCCAATATCTTCCCAGGCGGTAGTACCTCCCTGTTTGGTAGCTGCCTACTACCTGCTACCTATAAATGCCCGGGATTAGTCTTGTCATTCTCCTCTGAATTTTTTCCAAGGATTCTATATCCATTCTGTAATACGGTGACCAGAATTGAACTGCATAATCCAAGTGAGGTCTCACAAGCGCAAGATATAGTTTTAGGATGACCTCGCTAGTCTTGTAACTAACACTCCTTTGTATGAACCCAAGTACTTTATGAGCCTTGTTTCGAGCAAATACACATTGTTTACACTCACACACACACACACACACACGTCATCAAACTAATCATGATAACAGCGTGGCCAATAACAGCAACAACAACAACAACAACACGACGTCGCCTTTGAGCGGGACTTCTCATTGGGTGTTTGATTTGTGAGTCGTCTTCTCATTGGCTGTATTTTATCTAAGGTTGGTTCCTATTGGTTGTTTATCCCAGGAATTTGCTTGCTATTGGTTGTGTACTGAAGGATTATGCTGTCCACCACCTGAAGGCTTTAGTCCAGGCAGATAGATATCCTCATGTTAAAGTTCTGTCTGTCTGTCTGTCTGTCTGTCTGTCTGTCTTCAGTAGATATATTTCAACAGACAGGTTTACTTCTTCAGGCATATTTCGACACATAGTAGCATCGTCACTATCATCGTCGCAAGTAATCGTCACTATCATCGTCAGTAGAATCGTCACTATCATCGTCAGGTCTCACACACTCACCCCATGGAAGGGTCGTCAACCTCTCCTCCGGGTAAAGTCTTCACTGAAAAGGTAAAATGGGGTAAGTGTTTCGTTTTTGTTGCTGTTGTTTGGGATGAGGTGATTTTGTGTGTGTGTGTGTGTGTGTGTGTGTGTGTGTGTGAGTGTGTGTGTGTGTGTGTTTGAATCCCATTAAGTCGAAAATCCACCTTAAAGAAGCCTATTTTTATATACGATATCGACCTGGGTGGAAAGTCCCAGGTTACTGATCTGACTTTCTGCCTCATTTACACACAATTGCAGGGTCTCAATTGTTTCTTTTCTTAGACAACACAACATGATATATTATTTTATTGTTTCTCACTCTTCGTCTGTTTTATTTTTATAATTTCTGTAAACTTTGTTCAACTTGTTTATTTACCTCCCCCTCCCTACTTGACCTCCAACATTAACTCTGAGAGGCAAAGTTTCACTCACTAACCATACATTATTACCATCATCTGTCTGTCTGTCTGTTTTTACCTCCCCACTCCCCCTTCTGTCTCTAAGTGGATGAAGGGTTACTGAGTGGATTCTTTTTTTCTTTTCTTTTTTATCGCTTGTTCGTCAAAAATAGTCCATGGTAGAATAGGGAGTTGCCATGGTAGTGGAGTAAGTTGCCGTGCTAACAATAAGTTGCTATGGTAGCAAAAACAAGTTGCCATGAGAGTAATAAGTTGCCGTGCTAGCATGGCAAGTTGCCGTCACCCTCTCAAAACACATACTTTCTCACATACTAAAAACTTGCCGGGTCACTTTATATTTTTTTTTTTGAGGGATGCAATATGACCAACCTCCCAGCCCTCCCTCCCTCCCTCCCTCTTTCCTCCCTCCCTCCATCCCTCCCTCCCTCCTTCCTCACTCCCTCCTTCTTCCACCCTATCCCATCCCTCCCTCTTTTCCTCCCGTTTTCTTCCTCCCTGACTGTGCGTCACTTCTCTGTTACCGGGTTCCTTCTTGCTGCAGTAGGTCAGGGCGCCGAAGATCAATGTGCCATAGATCAGGGCGCCATAGATAAAGATGCTATATGCCATTATACTGTATGTCGATATTTACACACACACACACACACACACACACACACACACACACACACACACACACACACACACACACACACACACTCACACACACACACACAAATATAGCACACCTCACCTTGTTTGTTTACTCTGTGTATGAATATTGATCATCCTTCATACATTTATCTCCATCAGGCAGACCTTTATACAAACACCTCACTATACACACAGAGGGGTTAGGTTAGGTTAGGTAATGTGGTAAGTGGTGGATATCGACCATCACACAGTGAGACTCCCTCAATGGTCGAGTGTGTGTGTAGTGTTCATTGACTTAGAGAGTGTTTGACTGTTGTAGTGAGTGTTAGTGAGTTGCTGAAGGTCTGTGTGAGTTGGGTGTTGAAGGGTCGGTTCTGTTATTTGTGTGGTTGTAGTCTCCAGGTGCCTTTTAAGGAAGGAAGGAAGGAAGGAAGGAAGGAAGGCTTTGTCGTGAAGATTTTGGTGAAGGATTCAATTTCGATTTTGGGGTTCCTCGTTCTCATCCAAAGAGATCCTAGACAAAAGGAACTGATGGAGGAATTTGGCGGAATGTAGAGAGAGAGAGAGAGAGAGAGAGAGAGAGAGAGAGAGAGAGAGAGATGTCCCGCTTCAGTTCATCTCTGTGGCTGCGTTTTCTGATTATGATAGGTCTTCAGGTAAGTGGGCTCATAGTCTACACCTGGCCGAGGACCTGCACTCCCTCACAGAAAAGTGAGAGAAAACGTGGTACGGTGAACTAGTCACTCCACAGTGAGGTAGGTAAATAGACAGAAAGATAGACAGACAGATAGATAAACAGATATATAGATAAGCAGACAGATAAGAGAGTAAGAACTTAAGAATGGAGGAAACTGTTGCGGGCGTATTGGCCCAAAGTGGGCAGTCCCGTTTACACCCAACCCCTATCTCTCATATATGGACTGTTTGTTTGCGAGGTTTTGTGTGCTGAGTGTTGTCATAGAAGTTTCTCCCATTATTTACATATTATTATTATTATCGTGTGTATTATTAGTTATCAAGTTTATTTCTTACTGCGGTTATGGTAAAAAAAATAATAATAATCCCTAAGTAAAAAGTAAGTTTTGGACTTTTTTTTTTCTTCGGACGAAAAATATTTTGACTAAATTCAGTCAATTTTCCTGACCAAAGTGTTTCCCCAGTGATTTTTACCCCCCCCCCCCCCCCCAGCCTTGTATATGTTTATTATCTACATAGTAACGTTATATTCCTATTCGGCAACCCATCCCCAGGGGCTGAAATGGTATCTAAGGTGTATGAATCAGCGGGGTTACTCGTGACGTTATTGGTTTTACATGTGGTATCACACTTCATCTTATTTCATTAGATTATGTAGAAAATAGGTGGTATACTGCAGATATTATGGTGATTATCAGGTGCAAGATGAAACAACGAAAGGTGCAACTCATAATCAGAAATACCAACTGGACCGAGACTGTTGTTATTGTGTTCATTTCCAAATACATCAGGCCCAGGGGGGCCGATACCTTTTGGAGGAGAGTATATAGTACCTTTTACAAGTTATCTTTTTTTTTTCATTTAAAAATTGTATAATCTTACCGTAACACCAGGTGAACTGTTCCTGTCTAGGGTTAAGTAACAAGTAAAAATTAACAACAAATGCTTTAGAATAAAACACGATATATGAAACTCGTATTAAAATTTATTAATTTAAAATGTACAACCCATCCTACAAACCCTGATCCTCCCTCATCCTTTTGATATCTGTTTTGCTTCTCCCTTTCCTCACCACCGATATTTTCTCTTTTCAGTTTTGTTTATTATTTACGGGCCTTATAAATATTTTTTTCCCATCACTGAGGACAGCATAACCAATGCTTAGTGCGTGCTCCTTCTCGACGTCGGTGGCAAATGAAAAGAACCCAAACTGTGAGTTTGGTTGCCTTTGGCAGTTGATTACTTGGCCGAATTGAGAAAGTGCTGCGGCCACGTCTTCATTTGTCGTGGTTGGATCCAACCCCCCCACAAACACTTTAATGTTACACGCCATCACAACGTTTACTTGTTGATGGCCAATAAAGTGTGGACCACCAAGTACTGTGGCCTGAGCCTCTGCTACATTTTCGAATATGATGAATCCATATGATTCCCCATTTTTTATCCAAATTTTTTGTATTTTACCAAATTTTTCAAAAGTATTTTGGATGGTTTCCCGAGTACAGTTTTCGGGTAAATCTCTTATATTAACTTTGGCAGCCGTTGACAACCTTTCGTCCCGGCTGTACGCGTTTGATTGTTTTTGGCGTTTGGTGGGAGTTTCGTTTATACCGTAAAGGGCGAGCGACTCTTCCTCGTCACCATCCTCGTTTAATTTTCGTGTGACTACATGCACGACCTCAGTGTCCTCAACCTGTTTGCGGTATTGCTTAGGATTTTCTCTGTACATGTAGTCGTCGTTTTCTGGGCTTAATTTTCTCTTCAAAGTTGGGGGTGCCTGTTCTTGTGATCCATTTCTGATATTTTGGTTTTTTGGAACTTTTATCGCCATGCGCCGCCCATTTATATTGATTGCTTAAGCATCGACGGCACGTCGAGCTGCATCTTCACTACTAAAAGTGACAAAGGCGTAAGGAGCAGGCTGACCTCTGGAGAGCGGTCTCTGCCACTTAAGGATGTGGCCGTACTCCTCGAGACTTTCCTGGACTTCGTCATCTTCATTAGGCCGACTAGTTAGACCACCTATGAAGATCTGACAGCCCGCCCCTTGCGGCAATTCCACATCGATGACGCTGCCGTCGATCACATGTGGAGAGCAACTAAGGGCTCGGCTTAATCCTTCAGTATTGTCATAAATGACAAAACCAAAATTTTTTCCATTCTTTATCCAAATTTTAGACAGCACCCCGAATTTACCAAAGTAATTTTGTATTTTATCCATCGAAATATTTTGTGGAAGGTGTTTTATGAACATTTTATTATCATTCTTTTCTGATGATGTTGGGCTGGTCAGCGTTGGGTTGGTCACATCCGGTTGGGACAGTGTTGGGTTGGTCACATCCGGTTGGGACAGTGTTGGGTTGGTCACATCCGGTTGGGACAGTGTTGGGTTGGTCACATCTGGTTGGGATAGTGTTGGCTTGGTCACATCTGGTTGGGACAGTGTTGGGTTGGTCACATCTGGTTGGGACAGTGTTGGGTTGGTCACATCCGGTTGGGACAGTGTTGGGTTGGTCACATCTGGTTGGGACAGTGTTGGGTTGGTCACATCTGGTTGGGACAGTGTTGGGTTGGTCACATCCTGTTGGGACAGTGTTGGAGACGACTTTATATTATTTGAAGTCTCTGTGTTTTCTAAGGTCTTATTTTTGGGTCGGATGATAGGGACGGTTCTATCCAGTTCGACAGTTAGGGGGCGGTCATTGACGATCACCTGCCCTACTGCCACCACGCTCAACGCCATTTCTGGCGTTTTAAACGTAACGGTACAATAATTTTCTAGTTTTCCATCTGTTTTTATTGGCCTTTCGTATTTCACAATGGTGCCATAGGTACCCAACACCTCGAGCACGTGGTGTGGTCCAGTGACCGACAGTTTTTTCGATAAATTCTTGACAACAATTTTCGCCTCCATCGCAGAAGAATACTCGTAACATTTTCTCAGCTTCCAAGAGGCAATGTTCTAAATTCTGCCTGCGAGAAAATATAGTAAGAGGCTGTCGGGATATATAGTGTATAATGTTTACTGTGTATAAAGTTTACTGTGTACTGTATAGTAAAGTTGTTTACTGTGTATAGTGAAGATTGTTTACTGTGTGTAGTGAAGATTGTTTACTGTGTGTAGTGAAGACAGTTTACTGTGTATAGTGAAAATAGTTTGCTGAATAGTGAAGGTAGTTTATTGTGTAGTAGTGAAGATAATCTACGGTGTGTAGTGAAAATGGTTGACTGCATATAGTGAAGCTAGTTTACTGTGTATAGTGAAGACCGTTTACTGTATAGTGAAGATTGTTTACTGTGTGTAGTGAAGACAGTTTACTGTGTATAGTGAAGATAGTTTACTGTGTGTAGTGAAGACTGTTTACTGTATAGTGAAGTTGTTTACTGTGTGTAGTGAAGGCAGTTTACTGTGTATAGTGAAGACTGTTTACTGTATAGTGAAGTTGTTTACTGTGTGTAGTGAAGACAGTTTACTGTGTGTAGTGAAGATATTTTACTGGGTGTAGTGAAGACAGTTTAGTGTATAGTGAAGACAGTTTACTGTATAGTGAAGACAGTTTACTGCAGTATAGTGAAAACAGCTTTCTGTATAGTGAAGCCAGTTTACTGTGTAGTGAAGATAGTTTACTGTGTGGTGAAGACGGTTACTGTATAGTGAAGACGGTTTACTGTGTGTAGGGAAGACAGTTTACTGTACGTAGTGACTGTATTGTAAAGACAGTTTACTGTGTATAGTGAAGTTGTTTACTGTGTATAGTGAAGATACATTACTGTGTGTAGTGAAGATAGTTTACTGTATAGTGAAGACAGTTTATTGTATATAGTGAAGATAGTTTACTGTATATGAAGACTGTTAACTATATATAGTGAAGTTGATTTACTGTATAGTGAAGGGAGTTTACTGTGTGTAGTGAAGATAGTTTCCTGCATTGTGAAGGCAGTTTACTGTTTGTAGTGAAGGTTGTGTACTGCATCGTGAGCAGTTTAATGTGTATAGTGAAGGCAGTTTACTATGTATAGTGAAGATAGTGTTTGTGTGTAATGAAGACAGTTTACTGTATAGTAAAGACAGTTTAGGGTGTACAGTGCAGACAGTTTATTGTATATAGTGAAGACAGTTTACTGTGCGTAGTGATAACAGTGTATCGTTTATAGTGAAGACAGTTTACAGTGTATACTGCAGACAGTTTACTGTATATAGTGAACATTTTACTGTATATAGTGAAGACAGTTTACTGTGCGTAGTGATGAGTTTATTGTTTATAGTGAAGGAAGTTTACTGCATATAGTGAAGACAGTATACTGTGTGTAGTGATAAGTTTATTGTTTAAAGTGAAGGCAATTTACTGCAGACAGTTTACTGCAAATAGTGAACATTTTACTGCATATAGTGAAGACAGTCTACTGTGTGTAGTGATAACAGTTTATTGTTTATAGTTAAGACAGTTTACTGTGTGTAGTAAAGACAGTTTACTGTGTATACTGCAGACAATTTACTGTATATAGTGAACATTTTACTGTGTGTACTGATAACAGTTTATTGTTTATAGCTAAGACAGTTTACTGTGTATAATGTAAGTCTCTTCAGCGAGACCAAATAAATCCCATCAAAGCATCACCATTGCCTCGTCGGTCCTCGTCATAGATCTGTGTCAACAACACGATCCTCACTATATCTGCCGTGAGGTGAAGCTTCATTATTTACCAAAGACAACGATCATTAACGTCATCCTCACATACACGCATAGTGGACTAGCAGTATCTTGTCTTACGTTAGCTTTTGCTTATGGTGAACGTAAACTTTGGATTATGGGTTAATGTTCAAGGCCTATATGGTTGAGGACTTTAGGCACCATTGCACTAACCCTTCGTAAGCCTCCATATAAGCTCCCGTAGTGTATCACGTCTGCTTTACACGCAGACGGTACCTGGCGAGAGCACATGGCTTTACTTTAGTGTTCTCTCTAAACATCACCAGGACAAGAGAAAATAAAGTTACTTGCCCTCGCCAGGGCTCGAACCTGGGACCTTCTGCGTGTAAAGGAGACGTGATAACCACTACACTACGGGAGCTATCTGTTGTAATTTGTGGTCAGTGAAGTTTAAAAAAAAGAAACCAGTAATATTTCTTTATGAACATTCAATTGCGTTAAAAATGTTCTGCTGGTGAATATTTTAATGTGAAGTGTGATAACGAACCGTCTCACCTGTAGCTATCAGTCCAGAGTTACAGCTTAAATAAACCACAAACCTGGAGCATTGATTGACAACAAGCTTAAAAACTCCAGGAAACACTCATAAGAGTGTGATGAAAAACTTATCAAAATTCCCCCAACATCCTCCATGTGCTAACTCAAGTATTCAAGATGGCGTCAAAGATGGCCGCCATTCTGTAGAGTATCATATATATGCGCCTAGACATGATAGAAATATGAACAAAATGTATTCTCATAGGTTTTCAGACAAGAACACTCCTGTAAAACCATTACTTATAGGATAATACAAAAAACAAGATGACTACCATTTTGTTTTCATGTACTCGTATTCTCAAGCAGACATGATACTTGATAAATTATCGAGGGCAAACTTGGGAATTTTTTTATATTACGTTGGTGTGCAAGAAGCCCATAACGGCAATACCTGGAATATTTTATTCCCATTTCAGATAATGGATGAGCTTTGTATAATTTGCAATAGGAACCTTAGTTCGACTGATGCTGTTACAATGAAGATAAGGAATATTGATATTGAAACAGTTAATTTAGCCGGAAGACCACAGATACAGAGTCGATTAAAATAATATTCATGATATTAATATGGCTGAGCCAATTGAGAGCCTGAGCTCTCTTGTAGGCACTGGATATATACGGTATATTTATCTCAAAGACGTATTATGTAACATTTAATATCATCTGGAATAGTACACATAGCATGGTGGTAGTGAGAACATATCAGAATGTCGATATTTATTTATTTTATTTTATTTACTTATTTATGTTTTGTTTTACATTTATAGTATAAGTATATACTGTGCATATGTTATAGTGGAAATTGAAAACATAAATATGATAAGGGAGGGAAGCAGAACAACACGGGTTGTATAAAGGTGGAACAAGAGCTGTCAGGATTATATCTAGTTGGCAATATATTTTTTGCAAATGTTAATTTTTTTCTATCTACCTGATAATTTCTGATAAAATGGTTTTGGTGGTACAATAAAAGCAGGATTATAAAGTAGGTATTACAAAAAATAATAATATTTAGACAATAGATATTTTTAAGGGATGATTTAATGGAAGGGAGCCGCAGGAGTCTTGTGCGGGCTAAGATCAAGCGAGATGGTTGGCTTCAACAGATGTTGACGAGAATCTCACCACTGAGACTCCAGGATGTTTGTCGTAAGAACTATACATGTGAGAGCACGATAACAGCTACAACAAGAAAGTCATCTGCCAGTGTGATACAAGAGGAAGAGGCACAGTAGGTGTATGGGAGGTATAGCTTGTGTAACACTGTGACTTGTTCACTGTCGTGATCCCAACTACCCTTAATATTTGGGGAGAGAATCCTACCCCAAGTTACTAACAATTAAAGGAACAAATAGGGAACACGGCAATAATTATCCTCACCAAAAAACCTACTCAACTAAGTGTACTTGAAAAGTAAGAACAGTTGAAATAAGTGAATCACAAAAGGGAAGATAATTAATTAATTCAATTTATGTTTTAAATGGAGTAATGATTAGCAAACCTGAATTTAAGGAAATAAGTAATTGTATAATAAAATAATAGTAATGCCGGAAGGACGTAGATATACTGTAAGGAGTTAGACCAAACAAATATTACTTAGCATTACTATATTACACAAGACATACGAAACACGTACATACAACAATCACTACAAAATGATTATCCCTACCAAACAGGAGATTCCATACCACCAGGATCCCTTCCTAGGCCTAACTAAACGTGTCACTAATACCTGATACCCCTAGAGCATTGCAGAAGACTGGATAATGCCCTAGACAAGGGTCAAGGCTGGAGAACGAATGGACACGTCTAACCTATGCCACTCACGTGATCCAGACATTTGCTAGATTTTTTATATAATTAATTAATACTCTCTTGATTTGAACTTAACAGAGTAAGACAATGATGCATATTAATAACATACATAAATATACAATTAACCTAAATAACTAAGAGCAATAATAATATAATAAGTACAATTAACAAATTATTAATAGCTTGCGTGAAATGGAAACGTGAACACAAGCCTCACGCCAGGCGCGTTCCCGAGCGCCACAGGCATGTGACATTCACCCATAATACGTTCAGTCAAAATACCATCTGCTGAAACAGTGAGCACTCTTAAAAACATTCCTATAAAGACATAGTAAACCTGCTGCCCCCAGTCTGCAGTCGCTGCCCTAGAGTCCTTGTGGACTGCTGTGTTCTGGAACTGGCTCCGTGTGTTTCATGAAAGTGACCACCAGTATGAAAGAACCGGGATAGAAGTCTTCCCTTTCACCAATCTCAACCCCAACAATCCAGGTACTATTTACACAGTATTAAGCTTTGCACACACACCATGTGAAAAACAGGGTCTGAGAATCGTGGCCGGAGAGATGGCCTTTTTATTTTTTTTTTGTATTTTACTTTCTTCTTTGCAATGTATTTTTTGCACATTTACTAAAGTATAAAAGATATTAATAGTAATATAATTGCTTTATAAAAATTGCTTCAGTCTTGTGTTTAATATCTGGTAGTCGTCGGAAATAATCAACATTATTTTCCCCAATTTCAATTTAACTAGTGAATTACAAGGACTATGAGAGGTTTATGTACACAGGGCGACCTTACAAAACATGAGGTCAGGTCAAATGTCAGTCAGTGAAACGTCCGTCGGCCAAATGTCTTTCGGCCATCTGTCAAGGAGCCCTAAGAATATGGCCAGTTACATATGATCAGCCATAATACCTGAAGGCTGCTGCAGGAATAATTGCTGCTGTACAAGATCTAGCTGGAGAAATGACACACGGTGGTGGTGTGACAAACAGTACGCACTACCTCACTGTGTTCCTATCTGTGACGCACTGGAGTAGTTCACACTGCTACCTCGGAGTAGTATAAAGACCTACGTCCAAACACCAGAACGAAGGACAACAGGGGTCATGCCATCTTTGTCCACTGGCTGCACACACACACCCACCATTTTGTGGATATGACCCAAATTGCCGGGTGTGTCTGTCGATTATATTAATGTTGCAGATACATAGTGAACTGTGACGGTGCTATAGAATTTGGTCAAGCAGCGGTGTGGTGTGGTGTGGTGTGAACCTCACCACACCACACCACACCACACCACACCATCTCATCCTGGTCCGCGACATAGCCAATAAAAAAGTAATACTAAAAATAATAATAATAAAAAGAACTTCGTAGCTATAAAACAGTAAACTAATTATATTAAATCCAGTAAGACAACCAAATTAAAATTATCAATAAACGTTGTATTATTGTACGTGTTATATTTGGCCACAGATTTACACATTTACATTCGTAAATTTTCATATTGGTTCCTTCCTCAGCCTTGTATGACGATTTTACTGAATATATGTTGATCTATCTATCTATCTATTGAATAAAAATGCTAAGCATAATTTAGACGGTCTTATTGCCTGCGATGTTTGTGATTTAGTAAACAGATAAACTTTAGATAAACCAGAACTAGAGAAACTACCCAATTACCACCCTCTAACACAGCTCTCGTAGAGTAGTGGTTATCACGTCTGCCTTACACACAGGTCCTAGGTTCCAGCCCTGGCGAGGGCAGGTACTGTTCTTTTTACTATATTCCCAATATATTTTTTTCGCAGTTGAATGTCTGTGAAGACTTGCATTAACGTGGTGTTTAGGTATATACAATACTCTCAAACATGTACACACACACATATATTATACATAATAATAATAATAATAATAATAATAATAATAATAATAATAATAATAATAATAATAATAGTAATAATAATGGTTGCCACTCCTTTACGAAGATGGCCGGCCCGAGGGCCACCTAGGCGTGAATTTGTTTTAAGGTGTAGAAGCTATCGCCAACACAACAACCACACCCAGAGTTAACGAGTTGCATGACCAAGTGTCAAGGAACAGTCCGAGAAGACCGGACAACTCGCCAACTGCACTGGCTAACCATTACCCCTGAACACGATCCGCAAATAGATTAACATCTGGATTTCCAATCACTGCTGGGTAGACAGAGGCAAATGGCGTAAAGAAACTTGCCCATAGTTTCACCCTGCCCGGGGATCGAACCCGGGACCACACACACACTACTTCTACTACTACTTTGCTGTCACTCGGAATCGAGTATGACGATCATCCAGCTATGATACAATGATATGAGTTATTAGGGATGTCACCTAGGTTGGTGAGTCTTGAGGTTACTAAAGAGCCCGATACGGGACCCGCAGCATCGTCCACATTCGTTGCACATGTGGAGGGCTCCATCTACTGTTGGAGGGGTGGCGGCAGCATCTTTCCGACGTTGGCGATTGTCTGTCTCAGTGTGCAGTCGGGGTAACTCGAAACTATTGACAGCTTCTCGTGCGGTGCTCCTCCAAGCATTACGGTGTGGAGTAATCGTCTCCCAGGTGAGGGGGCCATTTTGGCACTTTTTCAGGTTTGTCTTAAGACTATCCGTATACCTTATCAGTTGCCCGCCAGCGTTACGTTTACTGTTTGTTAGGTGACTGTAAACTAGCTGCTTTGGCAGTCTACTGTCGTCCATGCGAGTAACATGGCCAGATGGTGTCAGCGAGAATATTGGCATTCGTTCTCTTGTCTTACCAGCGAACTCGGAGGATGGAACGTGGACTACGTTGGTGAAAGTTTTCAAGTGCCTTGAGGTGCCTCCTGTATGTGACCCATGTCTCGCTGCCATATAGCAGGGTGGGAAGAACCACTGCTCGATATACGTGCACCTTTGTAGATAATTTCAGCTTCCTACAGCTGAAGACACGGGTACGGAGGCTGCCAAAGACTTCAGATACACATCTGATCCAGTGTTAAACCTCTTCACCGATGTCCGCAATGGTGGACAGGTCGGAGCCGTGAGGGTAGTACAGAAAAGCTGGATGGATGGTAGAGGTATGGTTGAGACAAGGGCAGGCTAAAAGAGAATCTGAGTCTTATGTACATTCACCTCAAGGCCGAAGGTATACTGTATGTGCATACACCTCTGCATATGTGTTCAGGATCTCCTGTAGGTCGCATTCAGTGTGAGTGACAAGGGTGAGGTCGTCTGCATACTGAAGTTCAGTAATGGAAGCTGCCGACATCCTTTGTTCCTGCCTGGAGTCGTCTTATGCTGAAAAGAACCTTCATCCGGTACTCGATGTCCACCCCGCCGGCGAAATTGACACTGGCACGAGTAACGAAAGCAGCCAAGAAAATGGAAAAGAGAGTTGTTGCCAATACTCATCCTTGTTTTACCCTCGTTTGGATGGGGAAGAACTCAGAGAGGGTGCCACTATGCAGGATTCTGCAGTTCATGCCATCGTGGAGTTATCTCACAATGGCGATGAATTTTTGTGGGCAGCCAAAACGGCTAAGGGTCTGCCAAGACGTCTTCCTTGTTGACCGAGTCGACTGCATTGGTTAGGTCGATGAAAGCCATGTACAGGTCACGACTCTGTTCTCTGCACTTTTCTTTTATCTGGCGGGCAGCAAAGATCACGTCAGTGGTGCCTCGTGATGGTCTAAATCCACATTGAGATTCTGGGAGGAAGTTTTTCGCCTCAGGAAGAAGTCTGTTTAGGAGGACTCGGGCGATAAGTTTGCCAGCTACGGACAACAGCGAGATCCCGCGGTAGTTGCCACAGTCTGCCCGGTCTCCCTTGTTATTATAAGTATTGATGATGGAGACGTCTTTAAGATCTTGGGGGATTTTTTCTTTTCCCATGTATTTTCCAAGAGAGAGTGGAGACGGCTGATAAGCAGAGGTCCTCCTGCTTTATACACATCCACTGGGATTCCATCACGCACCGGAGGCTTTTTTATTTTTCATCTGTTTGATGGCAATAGATACCTCATCCAGGGATGGAGGATAGTTGAGGTGGGACATCTCTGGATGCTGAAGAGGCCTTTATAGTCTTTAATTAGGGAGTTACCATTGGATGATAGAGGGAGGCTGTGCTGTGAGTGATTGGTCCATAAAATGTTTTATTTGAATTTTAAAATTCGCACATCTTGTGCTGATCTGCAAATTTTGTGTTTCACATGCTTTATTTTCAAACCAATCGTTCTTTATATTGTAAAGTTCGTGCTGCGTTGCCGCTTTCTTCATGCAGGAGGCATCAGTTTTGATCCGAGAATGAGTGTTGTTCTGCCACTCAGTTAAAGCAGCGCGTTCACCATCGATGAGTACATTGACTTCCGGGCCATTTTCATGAAACCACTCCTGGAGTATTCTTTCAACATGTCCGAGGGTCTCTGCAGGTTTTTTGTCCTGACAGTGTCGAGAATACCCCTTTCAACACTGGGATTTGGATTGTTTGTTGTCGGGTTTCTTATTAGCCCATGTTCGAACAGCTGTCTGAAAGCATGTGCTACTGCTGGACCCTCCAGACTCTTAGTGCTAAAACCTCTCCTGGAGTCTTATTTTCGTTTTTTTATTGAGCACCCCCCCCCCCCCTACATCCTTGTGTAAGGTAAAGCACAGAAGTGTTTACAGCGCCCAACAGGGAAGCATGTTAAGTTCATGCTGGCCTTATGTCTCATGAGTTAAGGGCGTAGAAGCCTGAAGAGTCAATGGTTTTATGTCTAAGCAAGTTATTGGAAGCTCCAACAACTTGTCCCTGAATACGAATTCGCAACTTTCTACTTACAGGAGGTACCTACTTTGCTGCTAGGTTAACAGGCACCAAAGGGACAAGGAAGAGTGTCCAATCAACTTCCGCCGGCCCGGGAATCGAACCCGTGACATCTTGCTTGCGAAGCAAGAGCGGTACCGCTCTACTACCAGCGCCCCTGGAGGCTTGTTGCCTTTTCCGTTTTGGGGCGACATGAAGTGAGAGTTTGGCTCTGATGAGCTGATGATCAGTGTCGCAGTGGTGTGAGCCATGCATGGCTCGGGTGATGAGGACATCTCGGCAATCTCTTTCTCTGACAATAATGTAGTCAATGAGATGCCAGTGTTTGGATCGTGGGTGTTGCCACGAACCCTTGAACTTGTCGGCCTGCCTAAACAAGGTATTGGTGATAGTGAGGTTGTGTGTAGCACACTTGCTGAGGAGGAGTAGGCCGTTGGGTGTACACTTATCTAGTCCATTTCTCGCTATGGTTCCCTGCCAAGTGTCAGCATCTCTGCCAACTCTGGCATGAAAGTCACCAAGGCTGACAACCTCATCTTCTCTAGGGATAGAGGTAAGCACTCTGTCGAGGTCGGCGTAAAAGGCCTCCTTGACGTCATCCTCTGTGTCCAGTGTTGTGGCATATGCACTGCTGAAAAAGGAATGACGAGAGTGATTCGGTGGGACTCGAAGAGTCATGAGACACTCGTTGATCCCAATTGGCTTTTCAGTCGTGACCGGACAGATGGCCGAAGGACATTTGGCCGACGGACGTTTCACCGACGGACATTTGACCGAACAGACATCGAGCCGACGGACATTTGGCCGAACGGACAATAGACCAAACGGACAAATGGCCGAACGGACAGTTTCCGTCTCCACCTCCTCCGCCAACTCAAGTCCCTCGGAGTTCCTGCACCCGAGCTCCTCAGTGTTTACTCAACATTCATACTTCCTAAGCTCACCAATGCCTCCCCCACCTGGTCTTCCTCCCTAAATGCCACACAACGTAAACACCTAGAAAAAGTGCAAAAGAGGGCATGCAAGAATATTCTCTCCCCTTCCTACTCCACATATCAAGAAGCGCTCAACACATTTGACCTTCTCGGCTCTCACTGACCATCACCACGACCTCATCTGCAAATTTGGTAAGAAGCTTCTGCACCATCCTCGACACCGGCTCCTACTACCACCTGAGATCCCTAGCCCGAGAATTGCTGTTCGACACCACAACCGCATCCAGCCCATACGTGCACGAACTGATCACTATAAGAACAGCCCAGTCCCAACCATTGTAAAAATTATCAATAACTTGTAATAAACCAGTGTATTCACTCCCAGTAAATACTGCTTCTTGCACTGTCACTATGTTGAAATGCCCTGTAGTTTGAGCTTTTCCCTATCTAGTTATTATATATCTTATTTGTATCACTTATGTTACTTGTATATTACTGTATTTGTAAATCGAAACCCATTCCCCATTTATGTAACTGTATATTTCCAGCCTTCTGGCTGCAATGCTCTTTCAATAAACCGTAAATCATTATTATTATTATTATTATTATTTATTATTATTACACACACACACTCACACACACATCACACACACACACACACACTCACACACACACACACACAAATATAGCACACCTCACCTTGTTTGTTTACTCTGTGTATGAATATTGATCATCCTTCATACATTTATCTCCATCAGGCAGACCTTTATACAAACACCTCACTATACACACAGAGGGGTTAGGTTAGGTTAGGTAATGTGGTAAGTGGTGGATATCGACCATCACACAGTGAGACTCCCTCAATGGTCGAGTGTGTGTGTAGTGTTCATTGACTTAGAGAGTGTTTGACTGTTGTAGTGAGTGTTAGTGAGTTGCTGAAGGTCTGTGTGAGTTGGGTGTTGAAGGGTCGGTTCTGTTATTTGTGTGGTTGTAGTCTCCAGGTGCCTTTTAAGGAAGGAAGGAAGGAAGGAAGGAAGGAAGGCTTTGTCGTGAAGATTTTGGTGAAGGATTCAATTTCGATTTTGGGGTTCCTCGTTCTCATCCAAAGAGATCCTAGACAAAAGGAACTGATGGAGGAATTTGGCGGAATGTAGAGAGAGAGAGAGAGAGAGAGAGAGAGAGAGAGAGAGAGAGAGAGAGATGTCCCTCTTCAGTTCATCTCTGTGGCTGCGTTTTCTGATTATGATAGGTCTTCAGGTAAGTGGGCTCATAGTCTACACCTGGCCGAGGACCTACACTCCCTCACAGAAAAGTGAGAGAAAACGTGATACGGTGAACTAGTCACTCCACAGTGAGGTAGGTAAATAGACAGAAAGATAGACAGACAGATAGATAAACAGATATATAGATAAGCAGACAGATAAGAGAGTAAGAACTTAAGAATGGAGGAAACTGTTGCGGGCGTATTGGCCCAAAGTGGGCAGTCCCGTTTACACCCAACCCCTATCTCTCATATATGGACTGTTTGTTTGCGAGGTTTTGTGTGCTGAGTGTTGTCATAGAAGTTTCTCCCATTATTTACATATTATTATTATTATCGTGTGTATTATTAGTTATCAAGTTTATTTCTTACTGCGGTTATGGTAAAAAAAATAATAATAATCCCTAAGTAAAAAGTAAGTTTTGGACTTTTTTTTCTTCGGACGAAAAATATTTTGACTAAATTCAGTCAATTTTCCTGACCAAAGTGTTTCCCCAGTGATTTTTACCCCCCCCCCCCCCCCCCCCAGCCTTGTATATGTTTATTATCTACATAGTAACGTTATATTCCTATTCGGCAACCCATCCCCAGGGGCTGAAATGGTATCTAAGGTGTATGAATCAGCGGGGTTACTCGTGACGTTATTGGTTTTACATGTGGTATCACACTTCATCTTATTTCATTAGATTATGTAGAAAATAGGTGGTATACTGCAGATATTATGGTGATTATCAGGTGCAAGATGAAACAACGAAAGGTGCAACTCATAATCAGAAATACCAACTGGACCGAGACTGTTGTTATTGTGTTCATTTCCAAATACATCAGGCCCAGGGGGGCCGATACCTTTTGGAGGAGAGTATATAGTACCTTTTACAAGTTATCTTTTTTTTTTCATTTAAAAATTGTATAATCTTACCGTAACACCAGGTGAACTGTTCCTGTCTAGGGTTAAGTAACAAGTAAAAATTAACAACAAATGCTTTAGAATAAAACACGATATATGAAACTCGTATTAAAATTTATTAATTTAAATTGTACAACCCATCCTACAAACCCTGATCCTCCCTCATCCTTTTGATATCTGTTTTGCTTCTCCCTTTCCTCACCACCGATATTTTCTCTTTTCAGTTTTGTTTATTATTTACGGGCCTTATAAATATTTTTTTCCCATCACTGAGGACAGCATAACCAATGCTTAGTGCGTGCTCCTTCTCGACGTCGGTGGCAAATGAAAAGAACCCAAACTGTGAGTTTGGTTGCCTTTGGCAGTTGATTACTTGGCCGAATTGAGAAAGTGCTGCGGCCACGTCTTCATTTGTCGTGGTTGGATCCAACCCCCCCACAAACACTTTAATGTTACACGCCATCACAACGTTTACTTGTTGATGGCCAATAAAGTGTGGACCACCAAGTACTGTGGCCTGAGCCTCTGCTACATTTTCGAATATGATGAATCCATATGATTCCCCATTTTTTATCCAAATTTTTTGTATTTTACCATATTTTTCAAAAGTATTTTGGATGGTTTCCCGAGTACAGTTTTCGGGTAAATCTCTTATATTAACTTTGGCAGCCGTTGACAACCTTTCGTCCCGGCTGTACGCGTTTGATTGTTTTTGGCGTTTGGTGGGAGTTTCGTTTATACCGTAAAGGGCGAGCGACTCTTCCTCGTCACCATCCTCGTTTAATTTTCGTGTGACTACATGCACGACCTCAGTGTCCTCAACCTGTTTGCGGTGTTGCTTAGGATTCTCTCTGTACATGTAGTCGTCGTTTTCTGGGCTTAATTTTCTCTTCAAAGTTGGGGGTGCCTGTTCTTGTGATCCATTTCTGATATTTTGGTTTTTTGGAACTTTTATCGCCATGCGCCGCCCATTTATATTGATTGCTTAAGCATCGACGGCAAGTCGAGCTGCATCTTCACTACTAAAAGTGACAAAGGCGTAAGGAGCAGGCTGACCTCTGGAGAGCGGTCTCTGCCACTTAAGGATGTGGCCGTACTCCTCGAGCCTTTCCTGGACTTCGTCATCTTCATTAGGCCGACTAGTTAGACCACCTATGAAGATCTGACAGCCCGCCCCTTGCGGCAATTCCACATCGATGACGCTGCCGTCGATCACATGTGGAGAGCAACTAAGGGCTCGGCTTAATCCTTCAGTATTGTCATAAATGACAAAACCAAAATTTTTTCCATTCTTTATCCAAATTTTAGACAGCACCCCGAATTTACCAAAATAATTTTGTATTTTATCCATCGAAATATTTTGTGGAAGGTGTTTTATGAACATTTTATTATCATTCTTTTCTGATGATGTTGGGCTGGTCAGCGTTGGGTTGGTCACATCCGGTTGGGACAGTGTTGGGTTGGTCACATCTGGTTGGGACAGTGTTGGGTTGGTCACATCCGGTTGGGACAGTGTTGGGTTGGTCACATCCTGTTGGGACAGTGTTGGAGACGACTTTATATTATTTGAAGTCTCTGTGTTTTCTAAGGTCTTATTTTTGGGTCGGATGATAGGGACGGTTCTATCCAGTTCGACAGTTAGGGGGCGGTCATTGACGATCACCTGCCCTACTGCCACCACGCTCAACGCCATTTCTGGCGTTTTAAACGTAATGGTACAATAATTTTCTAGTTTTCCATCTGTTTTTATTGGCCTTTCGTATTTCACAATGGTGCCATAGGTACCCAACACCTCGAGCACGTGGTGTGGTCCAGTGACCGACAGTTTTTTCGATAAATTCTTGACAACAATTTTCGCCTCCATCGCAGAAGAATACTCGTAACATTTTCTCAGCTTCCAAGAGGCCATGTTCTAAATTCTACGTGCGAGAAAATATAGTAAGAGGCTGTCGGGATATATAGTGTATAATGTTTACTGTGTATAAAGTTTACTGTGTACTGTATAGTAAAGTTGTTTACTGTGTATAGTGAAGATTGTTTACTGTGTGTAGTGAAGATTGTTTACTGTGTGTAGTGAAGACAGTTTACTGTGTATAGTGAAAATAGTTTGCTGAATAGTGAAGGTAGTTTATTGTGTAGTAGTGAAGATAATCTACGGTGTGTAGTGAAAATGGTTGACTGCATATAGTGAAGCTAGTTTACTGTGTATAGTGAAGACTGTTTACTGTATAGTGAAGTTGTTTACTGTGTGTAGTGAAGACAGTTTACTGTATAGTGAAGGCAGTTTACTGTGTATAGTGAAGATATTTTACTGGGTGTAGTGAAGATAGCTTACTGGGTATAGTGAAGACAGTATACTGTGTATAGTGAAGAGAGTTTACTGTGTATAGTGAAGATATTTTACTGGGTGTAGTGAAGATAGCTTACTGTGTATAGTGAAGAGAGTTTACTGTGTATAGTGAAGAGAGTTTACTGTACGTAGTGAATTCAGTTTACTGGGTGTAATGAAGGTAGTTTATTGTATAGTGAAGTTGCTTAAATTGTATAGTGAAGACAGTTTACTGTGTTTAGTGAAGGTATTTTACTGGGTGCAGTGAAGACAGCTTACTGGGTGTAGTGAAGCGAATTTACTGTGTATAGTGAAGCAAGTTTACTGTATAGTTAAGACAGTTTAGTGTATAGTGAAGACAGTTTACTGTATAGTGAAGACAGTTTACTGCAGTATAGTGAAAACAGCTTTCTGTATAGTGAAGCTAGTTTACTGTGTAGTGAAGATAGTTTACTGTGTGGTGAAGACGGTTACTGTATAGTGAAGACGGTTTACTGTGTGTAGGGAAGACAGTTTACTGTACGTAGTGACTGTATTGTAAAGACAGTTTACTGTGTATAGTGAAGTTGTTTACTGTGTATAGTGAAGATACATTACTGTGTGTAGTGAAGATAGTTTACTGTATAGTGAAGACAGTTTATTGTATATAGTGAAGATAGTTTACTGTATATGAAGACTGTTAACTATATATAGTGAAGTTGGTTTACTGTATAGTGAAGGGAGTTTACTGTGTGTAGTGAAGATAGTTTCCTGCATTGTGAAGGCAGTTTACTGTTTGTAGTGAAGGTTGTTTACTGTATCGTGAGCAGTTTAATGTGTATAGTGAAGGCAGTTTACTATGTATAGTGAAGATAGTGTTTGTGTGTAATGAAGACAGTTTACTGTATAGTAAAGACAGTTTAGGGTGTACAGTGCAGACAGTTTATTGTATATAGTGAAGACAGTTTACTGTGCGTAGTGATAACAGTTCATCGTTTATAGTGAAGACAGTTTACAGTGTATACTGCAGACAGTTTACTGTATATAGTGAACATTTTACTGTATATAGTGAAGACAGTTTACTCTGCGTAGTGATGAGTTTATTGTTTATAGTGAAGGAAGTTTACTGCATATAGTGAAGACAGTTTACTGTGTGTAGTGATGAGTTTATTGTTTAAAGTGAAGGCAATTTACTGTGTATACTGCAGACAGTTTACTGCAAATAGTGAACATTTTACTGCATATAGTGAACACAGTCTACTGTGTGTAGTGATAACAGTTTATTGTTTATAGTTAAGACAGTTTACTGTGTGTAGTAAAGACAGTTTACTGTGTATACTGCAGACAATTTACTGCATATAGTGAACATTTTACTGTGTGTACTGATAACAGTTTATTGTTTATAGCTAAGACAGTTTACTGTGTATAATGTAAGTCTCTTCAGCGAGACCAAATAAATCCCATCAAAGCATCACCATTTCCTCGTCGGTCCTCGTCATAGATCTATGTCAACAACACGATCCTCACTATATCTGCCGTGAGGTGAAGCTTCATTATTTACCAAAGACAACGATCATTAACGTCATCCTCACATACACGCATAGTGGACTAGCAGTATCTTGTCTTACGTTAGCTTTTGCTTATGGTGAACGTAAACTTTGGATTATGGGTTAATGTTCAAGGCCTATATGGTTGAGGACTTTAGGCACCATTGCACTAACCCTTCGTAAGCCTCCATATAAGCTCCCGTAGTGTATCACGTCTGCTTTACACGCAGACGGTACCTGGCGAGAGCACATGGCTTTACTTTAGTGTTCTCTCTAAACATCACCAGGACAAGAGAAAATAAAGTTACTTGCCCTCGCCAGGGCTCGAACCTGGGACCTTCTGCGTGTAAAGGAGACGTGATAACCACTACACTACGGGAGCTATCTATTGTAATTTGTGGTCAGTGAAGTTTAAAAAAAAGAAACCAGTAATATTTCTTTATGAACATTCAATTGCGTTAAAAATGTTCTGCTGGTGAATATTTTAATGTGAAGTGTGATAACGAACCGTCTCACCTGTAGCTATCAGTCCAGAGTTACAGCTTAAATAAACCACAAACCTGGAGCATTGATTGACAACAAGCTTAAAAACTCCAGGAAACACTCATAAGAGTGTGATGAAAAACTTATCAAAATTCCCCCAACATCCTCCATGTGCTAACTCAAGTATTCAAGATGGCGTCAAAGATGGCCGCCATTCTGTAGAGTATCATATATATGCGCCTAGACATGATAGAAATATGAACAAAATGTATTCTCATAGATTTTCAGACAAGAACACTCCTGTAAAACCATTACTTATAGGATAATACAAAAAACAAGATGACTACCATTTTGTTTTCATATACTCGTATTCTCAAGCAGACATGATACTTGATAAATTATCGAGGGCAAACTTGGGAATTTTTTTATATTACGTTGGTGTGCAAGAAGCCCATAACGGCAATACCTGGAATATTTTATTCCCATTTCAGATAATGGATGAGCTTTGTATAATTTGCAATAGGAACCTTAGTTCGACTGATGCTGTTACAATGAAGATAAGGAATATTGATATTGAAACAGTTAATTTAGCCGGAAGACCACAGATACAGAGTCGATTAAAATAATATTCATGATATTAATATGGCTGAGCCAATTGAGAGCCTGAGCTCTCTTGTAGGCACTGGATATATACTGTATATTTATCTCAAAGACGTATTATGTAACATTTAATATCATCTGGAATAGTACACATAGCATGGTGGTAGTGAGAACATATCAGAATGTCGATATTTATTTATTTTATTTTATTTATTTATTTATTTTTTGTTTTACATTTATAGTATAAGTATATACTGTGCATATGTTATAGTGGAAATTGAAAACATAAATATGATAAGGGAGGGAAGCAGAACAACACGGGTTGTATAAAGGTGGAACAAGAGCTGTCAGGATTATATCTAGTTGGCAAATATATTTTTTGCAAATGTTAATTTTTTATCTATCTACCTGATAATTTCTGATAAAATGGTTTTGGTGGTACAATAAAAGCAGGATTATAAAGTAGGTATTACAAAAAATATTAATATTTAGACAATAGATATTTTTAAGGGATGATTTAATGGAAGGGAGCCGCAGGAGTCTTGTGCGGGCTAAGATCAAGAGAGATGGTTGGCTTCAACAGATGTTGACGAGAATCTCACCACTGAGACTCCAGGATGTTTGTCGTAAGAACTATACATGTGAGAGCACGATAACAGCTACAACAAGAAAGTCATCTGCCAGTGTGATACAAGAGGAAGAGGCACAGTAGGTGTATGGGAGGTATAGCTTGTGTAACACTGTGACTTGTTCACCCATAATACGTTCAGTCAAAATACCATCTGCTGAAACAGTGGGCACTCTTAGAAACATTCCTATAAAGACATAGTAAACCTGCTGCCCCCAGTCTGCAGTCGCTCCCCTAGAGTCCTTGTGGACTGCTGTGTTCTGGAACTGGCTCCGTGTGTTTCATGAAAGTGACCACCAGTATGAAAGAACCGGGATAGAAGTCTTCCCTTTCACCAATCTCAACCCCAACAATCCAAGCACTATTTACACAGTATTAAGCTTTGCACAAACACCATGTGAAAAACAGGGTCTGAGAATCGTGGCCGGACAGATGGCCTTTTTATTTTTTTTTTGTATTTTACTTTCTTCTTTGCAATGTATTTTTTGCACATTTACTAAAGTATAAAAGATATTAATAGTAATATAATTGCTTTATAAAAATTGCTTCAGTCTTGTGTTTAATATCTGGTAGTCGTCGGAAATAATTAACATTTTTTTCCCCAATTTCAATTTAACTAGTGAATTACAAGGACTATGAGAGGTTTATGTACACAGGGCGACCTTACAAAACATGAGGTCAGGTCAAATGTCAGTCAGTGAAACGTCCGTCGGCCAAATGTCTTTCGGCCATCTGTCAAGGAGCCCTAAGAATATGCCCAGTTACATATGATCAGCCATAATACCTAAAGGCTGCTGCAGGAATAATTGCTGCTGTACAAGATCTAGCTGGAGAAATGACACACGGTGGTGGTGTGACAGACAGTACGCACTACCTCACTGTGTTCCTATCTGTGACGCACTGGAGTAGTTCACACTGCGACCTCGGAGTAGTATAAAGACCTACGTCCAAACACCAGAACGAAGGACAACAGGGGTCATGCCATCTTTGTCCACTGGCTGCACACACACACCCACCATTTTGTGGATATGACCCAAATTGCCGGGTGTGTCTGTCGATTATATCAATGTTGCAGATACGTAGTGAACTGTGACGGTGCTATAGAATTTGGTCAAGCAGCGGTGTGGTGTGGTGTGGTGTGAACCTCACCACACCACACCACACCACACCACACCATCTCATCCTGGTCCGCGACATAGCCAATAAAAAAGTAATACTAAAAATAATAATAATAAAAAGAACTTCGTAGCTATAAAACAGTAAACTAATTATATTAAATCCAGTAAGACAACCAAATTAAAATTATCAATAAACGTTGTATTATTGTACCTGTTATATTTGGCCACAGATTTATACATTTACATTCGTAAATTTTCATATTGGTTCCTTCCTCAGCCTTGTATGACGATTTTACTGAATATATGTTGATCTATCTATCTATCTATTGAATAAAAATGCTAAGCATAATTTAGACGGTCTTATTGCCTGCGATGTTTGTGATTTAGTAAACAGATAAACTTTAGATAAACCAGAACTAGAGAAACTACCCAATTACCACCCTCTAACACAGCTCTCGTAGAGTAGTGGTTATCATGTCTGCCTTACACACAGGTCCTAGGTTCCAGCCCTGGCGAGGGCAGGTACTGTTCTTTTTACTATATTCCCAATATATTTTTTTCGCAGTTGAATGTCTGTGATGACTTGCAATAACGTGGTGTTTAGGTATATACAATTCTCTCAAACATGTACACACACACATATATTATACATAATAATAATAATAATAATAATAATAATAATAATAATAATAATAATAATAATAGTAATAATAATGGTTGCCACTCCTGTACGAAGATGGCCGGCCCGAGGGCCACCTAGGCGTGAATTTGTTTTAAGGTGTAGAAGCTATCGCCAACACAACAACCACACCCAGAGTTAACGAGTTGCATGACCAAGTGTCAAGGAACAGTCCGAGAAGACCGGACAACTCGCCAACTGCACTGGCTAACCATTACCCCTGAACACGATCCGCAAATAGATTAACATCTGGATTTCCAATCACTGCTGGGTAGACAGAGGCAAATGGCGTAAAGAAACTTGCCCATAGTTTCACCCTGCCCGGGGATCGAACCCGGGACCACACACACACTACTTCTACTACTACTTTGCTGTCACTCGGAATCGAGTATGACGATCATCCAGCTATGATACAATGATATGAGTTATTAGGGATGTCACCTAGGTTGGTGAGTCTTGAGGTTACTAAAGAGCCCGATACGGGACCCGCAGCATCGTCCACATTCGTTGCACATGTGGAGGGCTCCATCTACTGTTGGAGGGGTGGCGGCAGCATCTTTCCGACGTTGGCGCTTGTCTGTCTCAGTGTGCAGTCGGGGTAACTCGAAACTATTGACACCTTCTCGTGCGGTGCTCCTCCAAGCATTACGGTGTGGAGTAATCGTCTCCCAGGTGAGGGGGCCATTTTGGCACTTTTTCAGGTTTGTCTTAAGACTATCCGTATACCTTATCAGTTGCCCGCCAGCGTTACGTTTACTGTTTGTTAGGTGACTGTAAACTAGCTGCTTTGGCAGTCTACTGTCGTCCATGCGAGTAACATGGCCAGATGGTGTCAGCGAGAATATTGGCATTCGTTCTCTTGTCTTACCAGCGAACTCGGAGGATGGAACGTGGACTACGTTAGTGAAAGTTTTCAAGTGCCTTGAGGTGCCTCCTGTATGTGACCCATGTCTCGCTGCCATATAGCAGGGTGGGAAGAACCACTGCTCGATATACGTGCACCTTTGTAGATAATTTCAGCTTCCTACAGCTGAAGACACGGGTACGGAGGCTGCCAAAGACTTCAGATACACATCTGATCCAGTGTTAAACCTCTTCACCGATGTCCGCAATGGTGGACAGGTCGGAGCCGAGATACCGAAAGTGGGTAACATTAGAGAGGGTAGTACAGAAAAGCTGGATGGATGGTAGAGGTATGGTTGAGCCAAGGGCAGGCTAAAAGAGAATCTGAGTCTTATGTACATTCACCTCAAGGCCGAAGGTATACTGTATGTGCATACACCTCTGCATATGTGTTCAGGATCTCCTGTAGGTCGCATTCAGTGTGAGTGACAATTGTGAGGTCGTCTGCATACTGAAGTTCAGTAATGGAAGCTGCCGACATCCTTTGTTCCTGCCTGGAGTCGTCTTATGCTGAAAAGAACCTTCATCCGGTACTCGATGTCCACCCCGCCGGCGAAATTGACACTGGCACGAGTAACGAAAGCAGCCAAGAAAATGGAAAAGAGAGTTGTTGCCAATACTCATCCTTGTTTTACCCTCGTTTGGATGGGGAAGAACTCAGAGAGGGTGCCACTATGCAGGATTCTGCAGTTCATGCCATCGTGGAGTTATCTCACAATGGCGATGAATTTTTGTGGGCAGCCAAAACGGCTAAGGGTCTGCCAAGACGTCTTCCTTGTTGACCGAGTCGACTGCATTGGTTAGGTCGATGAAAGCCATGTACAGGTCACGACTCTGTTCTCTGCACTTTTCTTTTATCTGGCGGGCAGCAAAGATCACGTCAGTGGTGCCTCGTGATGGTCTAAATCCACATTGAGATTCTGGGAGGAAGTTTTTCGCCTCAGGAAGAAGTCTGTTTAGGAGGACTCGGGCGATAAGTTTGCCAGCTACGGACAACAGCGAGATCCCGCGGTAGTTGCCACAGTCTGCCCGGTCTCCCTTGTTATTATAAGTATTGATGATGGAGACGTCTTTAAGATCTTGGGGGATTTTTTCTTTTCCCATGTATTTTCCAAGAGAGAGTGGAGACGGCTGATAAGCAGAGGTCCTCCTGCTTTATACACATCCACTGGGAATCCATCACTCACCGGAGGCTTTTTTATTTTTCAAGTGTTTGATGGCAATAGATACCTCATCCAGGGATGGAGGATAGTTGAGGTGGGACATCTCTGGATGCTGAAGAGGCCTTTATAGTCTTTAATTAGGGAGTTACCATTGGATGATAGAGGGAGGCTGTGCTGTGAGTGATTGGTCCATAAAATGTTTTATTTGAATTTTAAAATTCGCACATCTTGTGCTGATCTGCAAATTTTGTGTTTCACATGCTTTATTTTCAAACCAGTCGTTCTTTATATTGTAAAGTTCGTGCTGCGTTGCCGCTTTCTTCATGCAGGAGGCATCAGTTTTGATCCGAGAATGAGTGTTGTTCTGCCACTCAGTTAAAGCAGCGCGTTCACCATCGATGAGTACATTGACTTCCGGGCCATTTTCATGAAACCACTCCTGGAGTATTCTTTCAACATGTCCGAGGGTCTCTGCAGGTTTTTTGTCCTGACAGTGTCGAGAATACCCCTTTCAACACTGGGATTTGGATTGTTTGTTGTCGGGTTTCTTATTAGCCCATGTTCGAACAGCTGTCTGAAAGCATGTGCTACTTCTGGATCCTCCAGACTCTTAGTGCTAAAACCTCTCCTGGAGTCTTATTTTCGTTTTTTTATTGAGCACCCCCCCCCCCCCTACATCCTTGTGTAAGGTAAAGCACAGAAGTGTTTACAGCGCCCAACAGGGAAGCATGTTAAGTTCATGCTGGCCTTATGTCTCATGAGTTAAGGGCGTAGAAGCCTGAAGAGTCAATGGTTTTATGTCTAAGCAAGTTATTGGAAGCTCCAACAACTTGTCCCTGAATACGAATTCGCAACTTTCTATTTACAGGAGGTACCTACTTTGCTGCTAGGTGAACAGGGACCAAAGGGACAAGGAAGAGTGTCCAATCAACTTCCGCCGGCCCGGGAATCGAACCCGTGACATCTTGCTTGCGAAGCAAGAGCGGTACCGCTCTACTACCAGCGCCCCTGGAGGCTTGTTGCCTTTTCCGTTTTGGGGCGACATGAAGTGAGAGTTTGGCTCTGATGAGCTGATGATCAGTGTCGCAGTGGTGTGAGCCATGCATGGCTCGGGTGATGAGGACATCTCGGCAATCTCTTTCTCTGACAATAATGTAGTCAATGAGATGCCAGTGTTTGGATCGTGGGTGTTGCCACGAACCCTTGAACTTGTCGGCCTGCCTAAACAAGGTATTGGTGATAGTGAGGTTGTGTGTAGCACACTTGCTGAGGAGGAGTAGGCCGTTGGGTGTACACTTATCTAGTCCATTTCTCGCTATGGTTCCCTGCCAAATGTCAGCATCTCTGCCAACTCTGGCATGAAAGTCACCAAGGCTGACAACCTTATCTTCTCTAGGGATAGAGGTAAGCACTCTGTCGAGGTCGGCGTAAAAGGCCTCCTTGACGTCATCCTCTGTTTCCAGTGTTGTGGCATATGCACTGCTGAAAAAGGCATGACGTGAGTGATTGGGTGGGACTCGAAGAGTCATGAGACACTCGTTGATGCCAATTAGCTTTTCAGTCGTGACCGGACAGATGGCCGAAGGACATTTGGCCGACGGACGTTTCACCGACGGACATTTGACCGAACAGACATCGAGCCGACGGACATTTGGCCGAACGGACAATAGACCAAACGGACAAATGGCCGAACGGACAGTTTCCGTCTCCACCTCCTCCGCCAACTCAAGTCCCTCGGAGTTCCTGCACCCGAGCTCCTCAGTGTTTACTCAACATTCATACTTCCCAAGCTCACCAATGCCTCCCCCACCTGGTCTTCCTCCCTAAATGCCACACAACGTAAACACCTAGAAAAAGTGCAAAAGAGGGCATGCAAGAATATTCTCTCCCCTTCCTACTCCACATATCAAGAAGCGCTCAACACATTTGACCTTCTCGGCTCTCACTGACCATCACCACGACCTCATCTGCAAATTTGGTAAGAAGCTTCTGCACCATCCTCGACACCGGCTCCTACTACCACCTGAGATCCCTAGCCCGAGAATTGCTGTTCGACACCACAACCGCATCCAGCCCATACGTGCACGAACTGATCACTATAAGAACAGCCCAGTCCCAACCATTGTAAAAATTATCAATAACTTGTAATAAACCAGTGTATTCACTCCCAGTAAATACTGCTTCTTGCACTGTCACTATGTTGAAATGCCCTGTAGTTTGAGCTTTTCCCTATCTAGTTATTATATATCTTATTTGTATCACTTATGTTACTTGTATATTACTGTATTTGTAAATCGAAACCCATTCCCCATTTATGTAACTGTATATTTCCAGCCTTCTGGCTGCAATGCTCTTTCAATAAACCGTAAATCATTATTATTATTATTATTATTATTTATTATTATTACACACACACTCACACACACATACACACACACACACACACTCACACACACACACACACACACACACACACACACACACACACACACACACACACACACACACACACACACACACATATAGCACACCTCACCTTGTTTGTTTACTCTGTGTTTGAATATTGATCATCCTTCATACATTTATCTCCATCAGGCAGACCTTTATACAAACACCTCACTATACACACAGAGGGGTTAGGTTAGGTTAGGTAATGTGGTAAGTGGTGGATATCGACCATCGCACAGTGAGACTCCCTCAATGGTCGAGTGTGTGTGTAGTGGTCGTTGACTTAGAGAGTGTTTGACTGTTGTAGTGAGTGTTAGTGAGTTGCTGAAGGTCTGTGTGAGTTGGGTGTTGAAGGGTCGGTTCTGTTATTTGTGTGGTTGTAGTCTCCAGGTGCCTTTTAAGGAAGGAAGGAAGGAAGGAAGGAAGGAAGGCTTTGTCGTGAAGATTTTGGTGAAGGATTCAATTTCGATTTTGGGGTTCCTCGTTCTCATCCAAAGAGATCCTAGACAAAAGGAACTGATGGAGGAATTTGGCGGAATGTAGAGAGAGAGAGAGAGAGAGAGAGAGAGAGAGAGAGAGAGAGAGAGAGATGTCCCTCTTCAGTTCATCTCTGTGGCTGCGTTTTCTGATTATGATAGGTCTTCAGGTAAGTGGGCTCATAGTCTACACCTGGCCGAGGACCTACACTCCCTCACAGAAAAGTGAGAGAAAACGTGATACGGTGAACTAGTCACTCCACAGTGAGGTAGGTAAATAGACAGAAAGATAGACAGACAGATAGATAAACAGATATATAGATAAGCAGACAGATAAGAGAGTAAGAACTTAAGAATGGAGGAAACTGTTGCGGGCGTATTGGCCCAAAGTGGGCAGTCCCGTTTACACCCAACCCCTATCTCTCATATATGGACTGTTTGTTTGCGAGGTTTTGTGTGCTGAGTGTTGTCATAGAAGTTTCTCCCATTATTTACATATTATTATTATTATCGTGTGTATTATTAGTTATCAAGTTTATTTCTTACTGCGGTTATGGTAAAAAAAATAATAATAATCCCTAAGTAAAAAGTAAGTTTTGGACTTTTTTTTTCTTCGGACGAAAAATATTTTGACTAAATTCAGTCAATTTTCCTGACCAAAGTGTTTCCCCAGTGATTTTTACCCCCCCCCCCCCCCCCCCCCCAGCCTTGTATATGTTTATTATCTACATAGTAACGTTATATTCCTATTCGGCAACCCATCCCCAGGGGCTGAAATGGTATCTAAGGTGTATGAATCAGCGGGGTTACTCGTGACGTTATTGGTTTTACATGTGGTATCACACTTCATCTTATTTCATTAGATTATGTAGAAAATAGGTGGTATACTGCAGATATTATGGTGATTATCAGGTGCAAGATGAAACAACGAAAGGTGCAACTCATAATCAGAAATACCAACTGGACCGAGACTGTTGTTATTGTGTTCATTTCCAAATACATCAGGCCCAGGGGGGCCGATACCTTTTGGAGGAGAGTATATAGTACCTTTTACAAGTTATCTTTTTTTTTTCATTTAAAAATTGTATAATCTTACCGTAACACCAGGTGAACTGTTCCTGTCTAGGGTTAAGTAACAAGTAAAAATTAACAACAAATGCTTTAGAATAAAACACGATATATGAAACTCGTATTAAAATTTATTAATTTAAAATGTACAACCCATCCTACAAACCCTGATCCTCCCTCATCCTTTTGATATCTGTTTTGCTTCTCCCTTTCCTCACCACCGATATTTTCTCTTTTCATTTTTGTTTATTATTTACGGGCCTTATAAATATTTTTTTCCCATCACTGAGGACAGCATAACCAATGCTTAGTGCGTGCTCCTTCTCGACGTCGGTGGCAAATGAAAAGAACCCAAACTGTGAGTTTGGTTGCCTTTGGCAGTTGATTACTTGGCCGAATTGAGAAAGTGCTGCGGCCACGTCTTCATTTGTCGTGGTTGGATCCAACCCCCCCACAAACACTTTAATGTTACACGCCATCACAACGTTTACTTGTTGATGGCCAATAAAGTGTGGACCACCAAGTACTGTGGCCTGAGCCTCTGCTACATTTTCGAATATGATGAATCCATATGATTCCCCATTTTTTATCCAAATTTTTTGTATTTTACCATATTTTTCAAAAGTATTTTGGATGGTTTCCCGAGTACAGTTTTCGGGTAAATCTTTTATATTAACTTTGGCAGCCGTTGACAACCTTTCGTCCCGGCTGTACGCGTTTGATTGTTTTTGGCGTTTGGTGGGAGTTTCGTTTATACCGTAAAGGGCGAGCGACTCTTCCTCGTCACCATCCTCGTTTAATTTTCGTGTGACTACATGCACGACCTCAGTATCCTCAACCTGTTTGCGGTATTGCTTAGGATTTTCTCTGTACATGTAGTCGTCGTTTTCTGGGCTTAATTTTCTCTTCAAAGTTGGGGGTGCCTGTACTTGTGATCCATTTCTGATATTTTGGTTTTTTGGAACTTTTATAGCCATGCGCCGCCCATTTATATTGATTGCTTAAGCATCGACGGCAAGTCGAGCTGCATCTTCACTACTAAAAGTGACAAAGGCGTAAGGAGCAGGCTGACCTCCGGAGAGCGGTCTCTGCCATTTAAGGATGTGGCCGTACTCCTCGAGCCTTTCCTGGACTTCGTCATCTTCATTAGGCCGACTAGTTAGACCACCTATGAAGATCTGACTGCCCGCCCCTTGCGGCAATTCCACATCGATGACGCTGCCGTCGATCACATGTGGAGAGCAACTAAGGGCTCGGCTTAATCCTTCAGTATTGTCATAAATGACAAAACCAAAATTTTTTCCATTCTTTATCCAAATTTTAGACAGCACCCCGAATTTACCAAAGTAATTTTGTATTTTATCCATCGAAATATTTTGTGGAAGGTGTTTTATGAACATTTTATTATCATTCTTTTCTGATGATGTTGGGCTGGTCAGCGTTGGGTTGGTCACATCTGGTTGGGACAGTGTTGGGTTGGTCACATCCGGTTGGGACAGTGTTGGGTTGGTCACATCCTGTTGGGACAGTGTTGGGTTGGTCACATCCGGTTGGGACAGTGTTGGGTTGGTCACATCCGGTTGGGACAGTGTTGGGTTGGTCACATCCTGTTGGGACAGTGTTGGGTTGGTCACATCCTGTTGGGACAGTGTTGGGTTGGTCACATCTGGTTGGGACAGTGTTGGGTTGGTCACATCCGGTTGGGACAGTGTTGGGTTGGTCACATCCTGTTGGGACAGTGTTGGGTTGGTCACATCCGGTTGGGACAGTGTTGGGTTGGTCACATCCTGTTGGGACAGTGTTGGGTTGGTCACATCTGGTTGGGACAGTGTTGGGTTGGTCACATCCGGTTGGGACAGTGTTGGATTGGTCACATCCTGTTGGGACAGTGTTGGAGACGACTTTATATTATTTGAAGTCTCTGTGTTTTCTAAGGTCTTATTTTTGGGTCGGATGATAGGGACGGTTCTATCCAGTTCGACAGTTAGGGGGCGGTCATTGACGATCACCTGCCCTACTGCCACCACGCTCAACGCCATTTCTGGCGTTTTAAACGTAACGGTACAATAATTTTCTAGTTTTCCATCTGTTTTTATTGGCCTTTCGTATTTCACAATGGTGCCATAGGTACCCAACACCTCGAGCACGTGGTGTGGTCCAGTGACCGACAGTTTTTTCGATAAATTCTTGACAACAATTTTCGCCTCCATCGCAGAAGAATACTCGTAACATTTTCTCAGCTTCCAAGAGGCCATGTTCTAAATTCTGCCTGCGAGAAAATATAGTAAGAGGCTGTCGGGATATATAGTGTATAATGTTTACTGTGTATAAAGTTTACTGTGTACTGTATAGTAAAGTTGTTTACTGTGTATAGTGAAGATTGTTTACTGTGTGTAGTGAAGATTGTTTACTGTGTGTAGTGAAGACAGTTTACTGTGTTTAGTGAAGACAGTTTACTGTGTACAGTGAAGTTGTATACTGTGTGTAGTGAAGACAGTTTACTGTGTGTAGTGAAGACAGTTTACTGCGTGTAGTGAAGACAGTTTACTGTGTATAGTGAAGTTGTATACTGTGTATAGTGAAGTTGTATACTGTGTGTAGTGAAGACAGTTTACTGTGTATAGTGAAGATAGTTTACTGTGTATAGTGAAGTTGTATACTGTGTGTAGTGAAGACAGGTTACTGTGTATAGTGAAGATAGTTTACTGTGTATAGTGAAGTTGTTTACTGTGTGTAGTGAAGACAGTTTACTGTGTATAGTGAAGACAGTTTACTGTGTACAGTGAAGTTGTATACTGTGTGTAGTGAAGACAGTTTACTGTGTGTAGTGAAGACAGTTTACTGTGTGTAGTGAAGACAGTTTACTGTGTATAGTGAAGTTGTATACTGTGTATAGTGAAGTTGTATACTGTGTGTAGTGAAGACAGTTTACTGTGTATAGTGAAGATAGTCTACTGTGTATAGTGAAGTTGTTTACTGTGTGTAGTGAAGACAGTTTACTGTATAGTGAAGACAGTTTACTGTGTATAGTGAAGATGATTTTACTGGGTGTAGTGAAGACAATTTATTGTGTATAGTGAAGATTGTTTACTGCGTGTAGTGAAGATAGCTTACTCGGTATAGTGAAGACAGTTTACTGTGTATAGTGAAGAGAGTTTACTGGGTATAGTGAAGAGAGTTTACTGTACGTAGTGAATTCAGTTTACTGGGTGTAATGAAGGTAGTTTATTGTATAGTGAAGTTGCTTAAATTGTATAGTGAAGACAGTTTACTGTGTTTAGTGAAGGTATTTTACTGGGTGTAGTGAAGACAGCTTAGTGGGTGTAGTGAAGCGAATTTACTGTGTATAGTGAAGCAAGTTTACTGTATAGTTAAGACAGTTTAGTGTATAGTGAAGACAGTTTACTGTATAGTGAATACAGTTTACTGCAGTATAGTGAAAACTGCTTTCTGTATAGTGAAGCCAGTTTACTGTGTAGTGAAGATAGTTTACTGTGTGGTGAAGACGGTTACTGTATAGTGAAGACGGTTTACTGTGTGTAGGGAAGACAGTTTACTCTACGTAGTGACTGTATTGTAAAGACAGTTTACTGTGTATAGTGAAGTTGTTTACTGTGTATAGTGAAGATACATTACTGTGTGTAGTGAAGATAGTTTACTGTATAGTGAAGACAGTTTATTGTATATAGTGAAGATAGTTTACTGTATATGAAGACTGTTAACTATATATAGTGAAGTTGGTTTACTGTATAGTGAAGGGAGTTTACTGTGTGTAGTGAAGATAGTTTCCTGCATTGTGAAGGCAGTTTACTGTTTGTAGTGAAGGTTGTGTACTGTATCGTGAGCAGTTTAATGTGTATAGTGAAGGCAGTTTACTATGTATAGTGAAGATAGTGTTTGTGTGTAATGAAGACAGTTTACTGTATAGTAAAGACAGTTTAGGGTGTACAGTGCAGACAGTTTATTGTATATAGTGAAGACAGTTTACTGTGCGTAGTGATAACAGTGTATCGTTTATAGTGAAGACAGTTTACAGTGTATACTGCAGACAGTTTACTGTATATAGTGAACATTTTACTGTATATAGTGAAGACAGTTTACTGTGTGTAGTGATAACAGTTTATTGTTTATAGTGAAGACAGTTTACTGTGTGTAGTGATAACAGTTTATTGTTTATTGTGAAGACAGTTTACTGCAAATAGTGAACATTTTACTGCATATAGTGAAGACAGTTTACTGTGTGTAGTGATAACAGTTTATTGTTTATAGTGAAGACAGTTTACTGTGTGTAGTAAAGACAGTTTACTGTGTATACTGCAGACAGTTTACTGCAAATAGTGAACATTTTACTGCATATAGTGAAGACAGTTTACTGCAAATAGTGAACATTTTACTGCATATAGTGAAGACAGTTTACTGTGTGTAGTAAAGACAGTTTACTCTGTATACTGCAGACAGTATACTGCAAATAGTGAACATTTGACTGCATATAGTGAAGACAGTTTACTGTGTGTAGTGATAACAGTTTATTGTTTATAGTTAAGACAGTTTACTATGTGTAGTGATAACAGTTTATTGTTTATAGTGAAGACAGTTTACTCTGTGTAGTAATAACAGTTTATTGTTTATAGCTAAGACAGTTTACTGTGTGTAGTGATAACAGTTTATTGTTTATAATGAAGACAGTTTACTCTGTGTAGTGATAACAGTTTATTGTTTATAGCTAAGACAGTTTACTGTGTGTAGTGATAACAGTTTATTGTTTATAGTGAAGACAGTTTACTCTGTGTAGTGATAACAGTTTATTGTTTATAGTTAAGACAGTTTACTGTGTGTAGTGATAACAGTTTATTGTTTATAGTGAAGACAGTTTACTGTGTGTAGTGATAACAGTTTATTGTTTATAGTGAAGACAGTTTACTGTGTGTAGTGATAACAGTTTATTGTTTATAGTTAAGACAGTTTACTGTGTGTAGTGATAACAGTTTATTGTTTATAGTTAAGACAGTTTACTGTGTATAATGTAAGTCTCTTCAGCGAGACCAAATAAATTCCATCAAAGCATCACCATTTCCTCGTCGGTCCTCGTCATAGATCTATGTCAACAACACGATCCTCACTATATCTGCCGTGAGGTGAAGCTTCATTATTTACGAAAGACAGCGATCATTAACGTCATCCTCGCATGCACGCATAGTAGACTAGCAGTATCTTGTCTTACGTTAGCTTTTGCTTATGGTGAACGTAAACTTTGGATTATGGGTTAATGTTCAATGCCTATATGGTTGAGGACTTTAGGCACCATTGCATTAACCCTTCGTAAGCCTCCATATAAGCTCCCGTAGTGTATCACGTCTGCTTTACACGCAGACGGTACCTGGCGAGAGCACATGGCTTTACTTTAGTGTTCTCTCTAAACATCACCAGGACAAGAAAAAAAATAAAGCTACTTGCTCTCGCCAGGGCTCGAACCTGGGACCTTCTGCGTGTAAAGCAGACGTGATAACCACTACACTACGGGAGCTATCTGTTGTAATTTGTGGTCAGTGAGGTTTAAAAAAAAGAAACCAGTAATATTTCTTTATGAACATTCAATTGCGTTAAAAATGTTCTGCTGGTGAATATTTTAATGTGAAGTGTGATAACGAACCGTCTCACCTGTAGCTATCACTCCAGAGTTACAGCTTAAATAAACCACAAACCTGGAGCATTGATTGACAACAAGCTTAAAAACTCCAGGAAACACTCATAAGAGTGTGATGAAAAACTTATCAAAATTCCCCCAACATCCTCCATGTGCTAACTCAGGTATTCAAGGTGGCGTCAAAGATGGCCGCCATTCTGTAGAGTATCATATATATGCACTTAGACATGATAGAAATATGAACAAAATGTATTCTCATAGGTTTTCAGACAAGAACACTCCTGTAAAACCATTACTCATAGGATAATACAAAAAACAAGATGACTACCATTTTGTTTTCATATACTCGTATTCTCAAGCAGACATGATACTTGATAAATTATCGAGGGCAAACTTGGGAATTTTTTTTATATTACGTTGGTGTGCAAGAAGCCCATAACGGCAATACCTGGAATATTTTATTCCCCATTTCAGATAATGGATGAGCTTTGTATAATTTGCAATAGGAAGCTTGGTTCGACTGATGCTGTTACAATGAAGATAAGGAATATTGATATTGAAACAGTTAATTTAGCCGGAAGACCACAGATACAGAGTCGATTAAAATAATAATCATGATATTAATATGGCTGAGCCAATTGAGAGCCTGAGCTCTCTTGTAGGCACTGGATATATACTGTATATTTATCTCAAAGACGTATTATGTAACATTTAATATCATCTGGAATAGTACACATAGCATGGTGGTAGTGAGAACATATCAGAATGTCGATATTTATTTATTTTATTTTATTTATTTATTTATTTTTTGTTTTACATTTATAGTATAAGTATATACTGTGCATATGTTATAGTGGAAATTGAAAACATAAATATGATAAGGGAGGGAAGCAGAACAACACGGGTTGTATAAAGGTGGAACAAGAGCTGTCAGGATTATATCTAGTTGGCAAATATATTTTTTGCAAATGTTAATTTTTTATCTATCTACCTGATAATTTCTGATAAAATGGTTTTGGTGGTACAATAAAAGCAGGATTATAAAGTAGGTATTACAAAAAATATTAATATTTAGACAATAGATATTTTTAAGGGATGATTTAATGGAAGGGAGCCGCAGGAGTCTTGTGCGGGCTAAGATCAAGAGAGATGGTTGGCTTCAACAGATGTTGACGAGAATCTCACCACTGAGACTCCAGGATGTTTGTCGTAAGAACTATACATGTGAGAGCACGATAACAGCTACAACAAGAAAGTCATCTGCCAGTGTGATACAAGAGGAAGAGGCACAGTAGGTGTATGGGAGGTATAGCTTGTGTAACACTGTGACTTGTTCACCCATAATACGTTCAGTCAAAATACCATCTGCTGAAACAGTGGGCACTCTTAGAAACATTCCTATAAAGACATAGTAAACCTGCTGCCCCCAGTCTGCAGTCGCTGCCCTAGAGTCCTTGTGGACTGCTGTGTTCTGGAACTGGCTCCGTGTGTTTCATGAAAGTGACCACCAGTATGAAAGAACCGGGATAGAAGTCTTCCCTTTCACCAATCTCAACCCCAACAATCCAGGCACTATTTACACAGTATTAAGCTTTACACAAACACCATGTGAAAAACAGGGTCTGAGAATCGTGGCGGGACAGATGGCCGAAAGACACTTGGCCGAATGGACATATGGCCTTTTTATTTTTTTTTTGTATTTTTCTTTCTTCTTTGCAATGTATTTTTTGCACATTTACTAAAGTATAAAAGATATTAATAGTAATATAATTGCTTTATAAAAATTGCTTCAGTCTTGTGTTTAATATCTGGTAGTCGTCGGAAATAATCAACATTATTTTCCCCAATTTCAATTTAACTAGTGAATTACAAGGACTGAGAGAGGTTTAAGTACACAGGGCGACCTTACAAAACATGAGGTCAGGTCAAATGTCAGTCAGTGAAACGTCCGTCGGCCAAATGTCTTTCGGCCATCTGTCAAGGAGCCCTAAGAATATGCCCAGTTACATATGATCAGCCATAATACCTAAAGGCTGCTGCAGGAATAATTGCTGCTGTACAAGATCTAGCTGGAGAAATGACACACGGTGGTGGTGTGACAGACAGTACGCACTACCTCACTGTGTTCCTATCTGTGACGCACTGGAGTAGTTCACACTGCTACCTCGGAGTAGTATAAAGACCTACGTCCAAACACCAGAACGAAGGACAACAGGGGTCATGCCATCTTTGTCCACTGGCTGCACACACACACCCACCATTTTGTGGATATGACCCAAATTGCCGGGTGTGTCTGTCGATTATATTAATGTTGCAGATACATAGTGAACTGTGACGGTGCTATAGAATTTGGTCAAGCAGCGGTGTGGTGTGGTGTGGTGTGAACCTCACCACACCACACCACACCACACCACACCATCTCATCCTGGTCCGCGACATAGCCAATAAAAAAGTAATACTAAAAATAATAATAATAAAAAGAACTTCGTAGCTATAAAACAGTAAACTAATTATATTAAATCCAGTAAGACAACCAAGTTAAAACTATCAATAAACATTGTATTATTGTACCTGTAATATTTGGCCACAGATTTACACATATATATTCGTAAATTTTCATGTTGGTTCCTTCCTCAGCCTTGTATGACGATTTTACTGAATATACTGTATGTTGATCTATCTATCTATCTATCTATCTATCTATCTGTCTGTCTGTCTATCTATCTATCTATCTATTGAATACAAATGCTAAGCATAATTTAGACGGTCTTATTGCCTGCGATGTTTGTGATTTAGTAAACAGATAAACCTTAGATAAACCAGAACTACAGAAACTACCCAATTACCACCCTCTAACACAGCTCTCGTAGAGTAGTGGTTATCACGTCTGCTTTACACGCAGGTCCTAGGTTCCAGCCCTGGCGAGGGCAGGTACTGTTCTTTTTACTATATTCCCAATATATTTTTTCGCAGTTGAATGTCTGTGATGACTTACAGTAACGTGGTGTTTAGGTATATACAATCCTCTCATACATGTACACACACACATATATTATACACAATAATAATAATAATAATAATAATAATAATAATAATAATAATAATAATAATAATAATAATAATAATAATAATAATAGTAATAATAATGGTTGCCACTCCTGTACGAAGATGGCCGGCCCGAGGGCCACCTAGACGTGAATTTGTTTTAAGGTGTAGAAGCTATCGCCAACACAACAACCACACCCTGAGTTAACGAGTTGCATGACCAAGTGTCAAGGAACAGTCCGAGAAGACCGGACAACTCGCCAACTGCACTGGCTAACCACTACCCCTGAACACGATCCGCAAATAGATTAACATCTGGGTTTCCAATCACTGCTGGGTAGACAGAGGCAAATGGCGTAAAGAAACTTGCCCATAGTTTCACCCTGCCCGGGGATCGAACCCGGGACCACACACACACTTCTTCTACTACTACTTTGCTGTCACTCTGAATCGAGTATGACGATCATCCAGCAATGATACAATGATATGAGTTTTTGGGATGTCACCTATGTTGGTGAGTTTTGAGGTGACTAAAGAGCCCGATACGGGACCCGCAGCATCGTCCACATTCGTTGCACATGTGGAGGGCTCCATCTACTGTTGGAGGGGTGGCGGCAGCATCTTTCCGACGTTGGCGCTTGTCTGTCTTAGTATGTAGTCGGGGTAACTCGAAAGTATTGACACCTTCTCGTGTGGTGCTCCTCCAAGCATTACGGTGTGGAGTAATCGTCTCCCAGGTGAGGGGGTCATTTTGACACTTTTTCAGGTTTGTCTTAAGACTATCCGTATACCTTATCAGTTGCCCGCCAGGGTTACGTTTACTGTTTGTTAGGTGACTGTAAACTAGCTGCTTTGGCAGTCTACTGTCATCCATGCGAGTAACATGGCCAGTTGGTGTCAGCGAGAGTATTGGCATTCGTTCTCTTGTCTTACCAGCGAACTCGGAGGATGGAACGTGGACTACGTTGGTGAAAGTCTTCAAGTGCTTTGAGGTGCCTCCTGTATGTGAACTATGTCTCGCTGCCATATAGCAGGGTGGGGAGAACCACTGCTCGATATACGTGCACCTTTGTAGATAATTTCAGCTTCCTACAGCTGAAGACACGGGTACGGAGGCTGCCAAGGACTTCAGATGCACATCTGATCCAGTGTTAAACCTCTTCACCGATGTCCGCAATGGTGGACAGGTCGGAGCCGAGATACCGAAGGTGGGTAACATTAGAGAGGGTAGTACAGAAAAGCTGGATGGATAGTAGAGGTATGGTTGAGCCAAGTGCAGGCTAAAAGAGAATCTGAGTCTTATGTACATTCACCTCAAGGCCGAAGGTATACTGTATGTGCATACACCTCTGCATATGTGTTCAGGATCTCCTGTAGGTCGCATTCAGTGTGAGTGACAAGGGTGAGGTCGTCTGCATACTGAAGTTCAGTAATGGAAGCTGCCGACATCCTTTGTTCCTGCCTGGAGTCGTCTTATGCTGAAAAGAACCTTCATCCGGTACTCGATGTCCACCCCGCCGGCGAAATTGACACTGGCACGAGTAACGAAAGCAGCCAAGAAAATGGAAAAGAGAGTTGTTGCCAATACTCATCCTTGTTTTACCCTCGTTTGGATGGGGAAGAACTCAGAGAGGGTGCCACTATGCAGGATTCTGCAGTTCATGCCATCGTGGAGTTATCTCACAATGGCGATGAATTTTTGTGGGCAGCCAAAACGGCTAAGGGTCTGCCAAGACGTCTTCCTTGTTGACCGAGTCGACTGCATTGGTTAGGTCGATGAAAGCCATGTACAGGTCACGACTCTGTTCTCTGCACTTTTCTTTTATCTGGCGGGCAGCAAAGATCACGTCAGTGGTGCCTCGTGATGGTCTAAATCCACATTGAGATTCTGGGAGGAAGTTTTTCGCCTCAGGAAGAAGTCTGTTTAGGAGGACTCGGGCGATAAGTTTGCCAGCTACGGACAACAGCGAGATCCCGCGGTAGTTGCCACAGTCTGCCCGGTCTCCCTTGTTATTATAAGTATTGATGATGGAGACGTCTTTAAGATCTTGGGGGATTTTTTCTTTTCCCATGTATTCTCCAAGAGAGAGTGCAGACGGCTGATAAGCAGAGGTCCTCCTGCTTTATACACATCCACTGGGATTCCATCACGCACCGGTGGCTTTTTTTATTTTTCATCTGTTTGATGGCAATAGAAACCTCATCCAGGGATGGAGGATAGTTGAGGTGGGACATCTCTGGATGCTGAAGAGGCCTTTATAGTCTTTAATTAGGGAGTTACCATTGGATGATAGAGGGAGGCTGTGCTATGAGTGATTGGTCCATAAAATGTTTTATTTGAATTTTAAAATTCGCACATCTTGTGCTGATCTGCAAATTTTGTGTTTCACATGCTTTATTTTCAAACCAGTCGTTCTTTATATTGTAAAGTTCGTGCTGCGTTGCCGCTTTCTTCATGCAGGAGGCATCAGTTTTGATCCGAGAATGAGTGTTGTTCTGCCACTCAGTTAAAGCAGCGCGTTCACCATCGATGAGCACATTGACTTCCGGGTCATTTTCATGAAACCACTCCTGGAGTATTCTTTCAACATGTCCGAGGGTCTCTGCAGGTTTTATGTCCTGACAGTGTCGAGAATACCCCTTTCAACACTGGGATTTTGGATTGTTTGTTGTCGGGTTTCTTATTAGCCCATGTTCGAACAGCTGTCTGAAAGCATGTGCTACTTCTGGATCCTCCAGACTCTTAGTGTTAAAACCTCTCCTGGAGTCTTATTTTTGTTTTTTTATTGAGCACCCCCCCCCCCCCCTACATCCTTGTGTAAGGTAAAGCACAGAAGTGTTTACAGCGCCCAACAGGGAATCATGTTAAGTTCATGCTGGCCTTATGTCTCATGAGTTAAGGGCGTAGAAGCCTGAAGAGTCAATGGTTTTATGTCTAAGCAAGTTATTGGAAGCTCCAACAACTTGTCCCTGAATACGAATTCGCAACTTTCTACTTACAGGAGGTACCTACTTTGCTGCTAGGTGAACAGGGACCAAAGGGACAAGGAAGAGTGTCCAATCAACTTCCGCCGGCCCGGGAATCGAACCCGTGACATCTTGCTTGCGAAGCAAGAGCGGTACCGCTCTACTACCAGCGCCCCTGGAGGCTTGTTGCCTTTTCCGTTTTGGGGCGACATGAAGTGAGAGTTTGGCTCTGATGAGCTGATGATTAGTGTCGCAGTGGTGTGAGCCATGCATGGCTCGGGTGATGAGGACATCTCGGCAATCTCTTTCTCTGACAATAATGTAGTCAATGAGATGCCAGTGTTTGGATCGTTGGTGTTGCCACGAACCCTTGAACTTGTCGGCCTGCCTAAACAAGGTATTGGTGATAGCGAGATTGTGTGTAGCACACTTGCTGAGGAGGAGTAGAACGTTGGGTTTACACTTATCTAGTCCATTTCTCGCTATGGTTCCCTGCCAAGTGTCAGCATCTCTGCCAACTCTGGCATGAAAGTCACCAAGGCTGACAACCTCATCTTCTCTAGGGATAGAGGTAAGCACTCTGTCGAGGTCGGCGTAAAAGGCCTCCTTGACGTCATCCTCTGTTTCCAGTGTTGTGGCATATGCACTGCTGAAAAAGGCATGACGTGAGTGATTGGGTGGGACTCGAAGAGTCATGAGACACTCGTTGATCCCAATTGGCTTTTCAGTCGTGACCGGACAGATGGCCGAAGGACATTTGGCCGACGGACGTTTCACCGACGGACATTTGACCGAACAGACATCGAGCCGACGGACATTTGGCCGAACGGACAATAGACCAAGCGGACAAATGGCCAAACAGACAATAGACCGAACGGACAAATGGCCGAACGGACAGTTTCCGTCTCCACCTCCTCCGCCATCTCAAGTCCCTCGGAGTTCCTGCACCCGAGCTCCTCAGTGTTTACTCAACATTCATACTTCCCAAGCTCACCAATGCCTCCCCCACCTGGTCTTCCTCTCTAAATGCCACACAACGTAAACACCTAGAAAAAGTGCAAAGGAGGGCATGCAAGAATATTCTCTCCCCTTCCTACTCCACATATCAAGAAGCGCTCAACACACTGACCCTCTCGGCTCTCACTGACCATCACCACGACCTCATCTGCAAATTTGGTAAGAAGCTTCTGCACCATCCTCGACACCGGCTCCTACTACCACCTGAGATCCCTAGCCCGAGAATTGCTGTTCGACACCACAACCGCATCCAGCCCATACGTGCACGAACTGATCACTATAAGAACAGCCCAGTCCCAACCATTGTAAAAATTATCAATAACTTGTAATAAACCAGTGTATTCACTCCCAGTAAATACTGCTTCTTGCACTGTCACTATGTTGAAATGCCCTGTAGTTTGAGCTTTTCCCTATCTAGTTATTATATATCTTATTTGTATCACTTATGTTACTTGTATATTACTGTATTTGTAAATCGAAACCCATTCCCCATTTATGTAACTGTATATTTCCAGCCTTCTGGCTGCAATGCTCTTTCAATAAACCGTAAATCATTATTATTATTATTATTATTATTTATTATTATTACACACACACACTCACACACACACACACACTCACACACACACACACACACACACACACACACTCACACACACACACACAAATATAGCACACCTCACCTTGTTTGTTTACTCTGTGTATGAATATTGATCATCCTTCATACATTTATCTCCATCAGGCAGACCTTTATACAAACACCTCACTATACACACAGAGGGGTTAGGTTAGGTTAGGTAATGTGGTAAGTGGTGGATATCGACCATCACACAGTGAGACTCCCTCAATGGTCGAGTGTGTGTGTAGTGTTCGTTGACATTAGAGAGTGTTTGACTGTTGTAGTGAGTGTTAGTGTGTTGCCGAAGGTCTGTGTGAGTTGGGTGTTGAACGGTCGGTTCTGTTATTTGTGTGGTTGTAGTCTCCAGGTGCCTTTTAAGGAAGGAAGGAAGGAAGGAAGGAAGGAAGGCTTTGTCGTGAAGATTTTGGTGAAGGATTCAATTTCGATTTTGGGGTTCCTCGGTCTCATCCTAAGAGATCCTAGACAAAAGGAACTGATGGAGGAATTTGGCGGAATGTAGAGAGAGAGAGAGAGAGAGAGAGAGAGAGAGAGAGAGAGAGAGAGAGAGAGAGAGAAGAAGAAGAACGAAAGAAAAATTAGGACTAAGAAGGAAAGAGAGAGAAATGGCACGTTTCAGTTCATCTTTGTGGCTGCGTCTTCTGATTATAGGTCTTCAGGTAAGTGGGCTCTTTGTCTACACCTGGCCGAGGACCTCCACCCCCTGCCGTCCCTCCCTCAGCCACTTCCTGTGTCTGTGGGCGGCCTTCACCAGGACCTGGATGCTGTGCTCTTCATACCTCTACGTCGATGGTGAACTCCAGAAGACCAGTGAGAACATCGGGGCCCTCGTGTTCTCCCTGACGTGGCTGGTAATATTCGTGGTTGCCACAGTAGTACCGATCATAATGCTCTTTAGGAGTAAGGACTTGGTGGATCTTATAGTAGGAATAGACAACATAATGGGTGAGAGTGAAGACCGCGAACACCCGAGGCAAAAGTTCCTCCGCTACCTTGACCTCTCCGTCACCACCGTCTTCATTATCATCGTCTTAGTCAAGATACTGGATAATCCTGACCACTTCACCCCCAAAGAGTTCTTCTTCTCATTGGTCACTGTCATGTTCATAGAAATGATCACCTTCACCTACCTCTTCGACGCCTTCTTCAGGAGTTTTGTCCAAGTGATGGAGGACGCTGCACAGGAGGTCGTGAGCCACATAGCCCCTCATCTCGTTCTCCGCCCCCAAGACGTTGCCTTAAAGGTCTTCGAGGACGACTTGTTGCTGTTCCCTCTGAACAAACTGGAGGAGAAGATTATTCATGTGAGTGTCTGTCAGTCCTTTAGTGTTGAAGTTTATTAGTGATGATGATTCTCTCTCTCTCTCTCTCTAACCTAACCTAAAAATATACACAAACACACACTTTACCACCTGCCTAAGACCTCACCAGACCTTGTTTCCCTGCAGGTAAAGCTCCTGAAGGCAAAATTAGTGAGGTATTTCTTCGAGACGCTCACAGCCATGGTCCTCATCTTCGTGGTGGCTAATATCACTGGCACCTTCTACTTCATGACCAACCCTGCCATCACCGCCACCGCCACCATGTTCACTGTCTTCACGAACAGTGCCGCTGTCTGTAGGCTGTGCTTTATCGGCCAGAACTTTACTGATAAGGTGAAGTAGAGAGAGAGAGAGAGAGAGAGAGAGACAGAGACTTGAATAAATGGATAGCCAGATAGAGAAAGACGGAGAGAGAGAGAGAGAGAGAGAGAGAGAGAGAGAGAGAGAGAGAGAGAGTTGAATTCAATGGAAAACCAAAGATAAATAGATAGAGAGGGCCGCGGCCGCACTGAGAGTGGGCAGACGAGAGCGGGCGGGCGCTGAAGAATATGCTGCATTGTAACCCATATACTGTACGTGGCCGCACTGGTAGCGGGCGCGAACTGGCAACAACGAGTGCCCTCTGCCGCCCGCTCCCGCCCGCTCGCTCTCAGTGGGGCCACGGCCCAAATTTTCACACTCGCCTTAAATCCAATTAATAGGACTTTTAAATCTTAATATATACCAATCTTCCTAATCATCGAATCGTTAATCGTAAACACCTCATAATCCCTTTACTACTACTACCTTTCCTTAGAATTAACTATCCTAATACATAAGTAGCTGCACTGTCTGTGTTGAGTTAGTTGAGCCGCAGATCTATGCGGCATTCAGTGACTCTTGCCTCAAAGTCGATATCTGCGACTGTTGTCGGCTTTGGGGCCGATGCTCTCGTTCCCCTGAGGCAAGGCAATGCAGGCCTAAGGAAAGAGAAGGACAGTCGACATCTCAACCAGGCTGTAACATAACTTCTGGGCTGCTGCTTCCGTTCAGATAACACCTCCACGAGTCTGGCGTAGAAGCATCTTGCACTTGGTCCCATCCCGCTAGAGGTTCTGAACACCAGAGGAGTGAAGCTGCCTTGATCAACGTTCTGAATTCTCTCCCCATATGCCCTAATCTTGTCGTTCTCGTTCCTCCTGTGTGCAGCATCGAGAGCTAGGTTGTGGTGACATGCGGCCATGGAATAAAAAATCCTTATGTCAAAAAAGGCTCGCTGTCCCCGTGTCCAGAATCCTTGACCACTGACGTTCACACGGGCTTCGTTGGATGTGTTTGAAGTCCTGTGACGGAGGTTCTCACCGTCCAATGTCTCATGCATACGAAACCCCTTTCTTGCACACCATGGCGTGGGCGAAGTCATAAGATGAGCCGCACACGCATGAGGAGGGCAAACCTTCTACTGGCTTACCGTACCTGAGAGCACTGGCATCTGTGAACTTTTTTTTACTAAGGATGAAGCCTTTTGTCCTTATCGGTAACGTTGTTAACCAGTTTGAGTCCCCCACCTCCTGCGCTATAGCTACTTTTCTTTTCACGTTCTCTGGCACTTGTTGCAACAGTTGTTGCTGTTTATCACTTTGGGTGTGCTGCCGCTCTGTCGTAATGGACCGTCGAATCTTGTTTAATTCGTTGGTATCCACCTGACTTGCTGCATTCTGTTCTATTATTTGCTCAGTGAGAGCTGCCGTGAGCTTGACAGAGTTCTGATGTTCTGTACGGGCAAGCTCCACTGGATTAGTCAATGCCATTCCTGCTAGTCTCGGTGGTAGTGCAAGGTATGACCTTTCTGCTGGGGTTAAGTAAGGGGTTTTCACTCGTGTTGGGATAAAAGCGACATTGATGGCTTCTTCCAGAGGTCAAAGGAGGGGTCCATTATCAAGGATAGTGCACATCAGGTAATTCCAGCGATGCTCGACTCCAAGGGTGAATGCCGCAAAAGCCGCATGTGACTCTGTTTTAGCAGTATCAGACAGAACTCGGATTTCCTTAACCCACTCATTCACCTTTCCCGTTACGTACTCGGTCTTGAAGTCCTTCGTGCCAATCACCGCACCTAGATGTCTTTGGCCCTCCTTTATTATTTTGACCTCACTTCCCCCGAACACCTCCATTGCCCGTTCATAGTGTTCTGGCTTCACAATGAGGAAGGACTTGCTGGCGTTGGATGGTATCCTATTTGTGGGCCTCGTGATGTTACCAGGTCCCACCACTTTTTGATGTCCTCCACTTTTCCTGCTCCTGTTAGGTCATTAGCGTATGCCACCTGCTTGACCTCGGTTGTTTCATATTTTATTGTAGGTTGGAGCACAGACAGGCCTAGTGCGTACATTATACCATGACGACAGAGTCCCCCTGCGTTGTTCCCTCAGTTGACTGTATGGTGGTATCTCCAATTAGGGCCGTGAAGCTTGTTATAAAGAGGTCTGATGGGTTCCTATAGGTGTTTTCAACATACATTGCAAAGCATGGACACTTGATGTTGTGCAGTGTAGCCTTGCGGTTGAGTATGTTGAATGCGTTGGAAGCGTCGACTAGAAGTACTGCCTCACAATCACGCTGCTCAAATATCGTTCTCATGGCGTGAATGGCAGCTTCCCCTCCAGCCTGGTGGCCAGCACATACTTACAGGTTCCCAGCAGCTGCCCTAACATCATCATTTACCACCTCCATTATGCATTTCTCAATGATCCTACTACTACTACCACCATGATTATTACACCATCACTATCACAACCACCACAACAGTCCACCTTCACCACACCTTTTACTATCTCTCTCAGAATGTCTCTCACCTGTCTCTCACACCTACAGATGAGTGGGTCTCTTCAGCCGCTGAGAGACTGTACCACACATGTTATCAACGAAACATTTAAAGCTGCGGTAAGTCTTGTCCTCAACTATTGGGTGTAAACAAGATTCATAAACATCAACAAACAAAGAAAATAAAGTAAACATTGTTACGGAGACTGAGCAATTAAGAAGGCAAATGTCTTATGTTCCTTTACTTTAACTTTTACTTTAATCTGAAAATTTTAATGATTTCTTTACCTGTGTGTGTCTAGGGGCTTTTTGGCGGAAATTATTGAGTTGTAATACCGTGTAAAATTCATGCCCAATTACGTAACAAATGACAATATGTTTCTATTGTAAACATTTCTAGTTATTTTACTGCAGGTTAAGTTAACACAGCATTACTTTGCTTAATTGAATATTTGACACTACACTCATGATTGACGTGACAACACCCAACACAGTATAAACAATAGGACGTGAAAAATATGCAAGTGATTTTTATATAATATTCTTAAAACAAAATCAATACAAACACATATATATATAAGGGTGAAAAATAATGTACTCAGTTGTACTAATACACGTTACAAATAGCTGGCCAGTAGATTCCGCGGTACCCAGGTAGTGTCAATCTTCAGGACGCAGTAGACAGGGAGAACAAGCAACCGAAGAGGGTGGACTCTGAATCCCAGGGTTAGAGTAGACATCACCTGTCATAGATGGCGCCCCCAACAGCCATCTCATGACTCGTGTTCTTATTAGTTGACTGCTGGTTAACTAGTGGTTTGGGTAATGCGAAGTAAGCCGTGTAGATAAAGGTGACATGGAAGTGAGACCCTTCTGCGTTACATCATAAATTAACAATTAGAAAACAAGGACAACTGAAACAAAATTATATTAGGCTGTAGTTATATTTTTCTATGTCTGTCTGTCTGTCTGTCTGTCCCCCACTAACACACCTGCACCAACAGGTATATCGTCTAGAGAGACAGTTGTGCCGCCTCAGTGTCGTGGACATGAAGGGTTGTTACACCTTCAGCAACTCCACCCTCGTCTCTGTGAGTATTGACACACCTGTATACTGACATACCTGTATAAGCACAAATAAAACACAGGTAATAGTACAGGTCAACTACAGATACAGGTCAACTTCAGGCACAGGTCAACTACAGATACAGGTCAACTACAGGCACAGGTCAACTACAGATACAGGTCAACTACAGGCACAGGTCAACTACAGATACAGGTCAACTTCAGGCACAGGTCAACTACAGATACAGGTCAACTACAGGCACAGGTCAACTACAGATACAGGTCAACTACAGGCACAGGTCAACTACAGGCACAGGTCAACTACAGGTACATAATTTCCACGTGTCAACATTACCATAATGACATTGCAATAAACTGTTCACTCTTTTGTTACAGAGAGAGAGAGAGAGAGAGAGAGAGAGAGAGAGAGAGAGAGAGACTATAATCAGTATTGTTGGCCTCACTTCAGATCGTGAGCTTGACAGCCACCTACCTGGTCATATTGCTACAGGTAGGCAGTGTGAGGATGGACCCCAACAACCAAGAGACATACCAAAATGTCACGTCTTCTTAAAGATACATAAAGGAACAATAATACATATATACAAGATTATCATAAATGTATTACCTTAACGAGACTATTATCTACTATGTATCACCTTATAATACATTACTATCTACTATGTATCACCTTATAATACATTACTATCTACTATGTATTACCATATAACACAGCTCTTTTTGTATCATTCCTCTATAAGATTACGATAAAGAAAATTTTCCATTGGTGAAGTAGACATTGGTACTGCTATATTGGTACTATATTATTGGTATACGTGGTTATGTAACTCTATACTGTTTGAATCTATGTTACAGTGTTACCTATTATGTATTTCAGTGTATTTGGTGTAATATAAACATTGTAATTAGTATTAGTTACAATGTTCTCTCGTGACTTACCATTGGATATATTGAACAAGCCAAATTGAAAAAAAAATATATATTGAACAAAATGAATAAGCCTATCTTAAGTAAATACAAAATAAAGGCCTTTTCTTCATATTCTTTCTAATTATCTGAATTATCGATTATTCTTCCTCCTTCTCATCAATTATTTAATTTTCTGTTTATACGTTTAGTGAGAGTAGAAGTTATAGATTGATTTAGCATTGTTAAGTAGGTGAGGGAGAGAGGAGGGAGGGAAGAAGGGGGTAAAGGAGGGACAAGGGTGGGAAGGGGGACGGAAGAAAGGGAGAGGTAAAAAGGAGGAGCCGGGAAGGGAGAGGTATGTAGGAGGAATAAGGAAGGGAAAATGGAGAGGGGAACATGGGAGGAAAGGGAGAATAAAGAAAGGGAAGGATAAGGAAGAAGTATGAAGGAGGAATGTGGAAAGGGAGAGTAAAGGGGAAGGGAGAGAGGGAGGAGAACAGGGAGGGAGAGAGGGAGGAAGGCAGGGAGAGAGGGAGAAAGACAGTGCGAGAGGGAGGAAGACCGGGAGAGAGGGAGGAAGGCAGGGAGAGAGGGAGGAAGGCAGGGAGAGAGGGAGAAAGACAGTGAGAGATGGAGGAAGGCAGGGAGAGAGGGAGCAAGGAAGGGAGAGGGCGGAAGGGAGTGTAAACAGGTCTACACTACACATAACAGAACGGTCAGCTGGTACTATGTTCCTGGTCAGGTGAGTTAATAAGCAGGCTGGTTCACCTTCGGGTACTTCCAGAGAGACAGAGAGAGAGAGACAGAGAGAGACAGAGAGAGAGAGAGAGAGACAGACAGACAGACAGACAGACAGACAGCGAGAGAGAGAGAGAGGGGGAGAGAATACGCCTTTATTGGCTCATATAAATATCAATATATTATCCTGAGAAAAAATAAATAAAATTACTACTACTTAAAACTTTTTATTTGTTCTTTAAAACTTTATTTATTCGTCAAATAATTAAACTCTCCTAAACTATTATTTATTTAAACCTATAAACAACGTATTCTAAAACCATAATTTATTCCTAAAAAAAAAAAAAAAAAGTCAAATTTTCCTTACTAAACATTCGTAACCCAAAAACCTTCTAACATCTACACAAAAAAAAAAAACCCACAAGAATTAATTTTTTTCTTCAACTCAAATAATTGTGATGCAGTTTATTCTCCTCCCAGCCTGTTCTTCCCCCTCCACCACCTCCCCCGTACTCTCTCTCTCTCTCTCTCAGGTTTTTTGTGTTGCACGTAATTGGAAAGTGCATCAATATCTCGGTAATGACCAGTTTGTAACACTACTGACACTCGTTGAAAAAGACATAAGATCAGGAAAAGACTGCTGACTTTAGCCTCCATTCTCGGTGAGGCAATGACCAGTCTGCTTACTTCAATTTCGTTTTAGTTTCTTGCCATAGTCGTTCTCCTTGTTGCAACCCCATTTTAGAGGCGTCAAACCTCTATTCTAGCTTCTTGCAATACTCATTCTCCTCATTGCAACCCTATTCTAGCTTCTTGCAATAATCATCTTCCTCCTCGCTGTTGACCCATTCCACTTGCACCAATTACAACTTTTTTCTTTCTTACCGATGAACGGCCTTGGTGAACTGGTCTTCCCTGCACCATCTCCCAGCAAATTCCTTTCCCTCTTACCTTACAAAAATTTACTGAGAGAGAGAACTGAGAGAGCGAGAACTGAGAGAGAGAGAACTGAGAGAGAGAGAACTGGGAGAAATTTTAACAACAAGAGGGCGCTCGTTAGTAGGACATTCACCTCTCGTGAAGATTAGGTAACAAACTCTCACCTATTTTTTCACCTGATGATTGAACACCGTAATGCTATTCCTGGTTGGGTTAGGTTAGGTTTCACAGGTACAAATTTCACCTCTTACGTCTGGCTGCCTCACCTTCCCCCCCCCCCCCCACACCTGCCATAAACCACTGTCCTCACCACTATAACAACCAGGGACAGTCGTTAACCAGTTCACCCACACCGTGTTTTTTAACCAATCAGAACAGTGGTGCTGTGGCCCTGCCCAGAGTGTCTTATAATGGACATAAATACTCCAGAACAGTAGAGTCGGCCATTACTCTCCACCCGGACAGTAGAGTCGGCCATTACTCTCCACCGGGACAGTAGAGTCGGCCATTACTCTCCACCGGGACAGTAGAGTCGGTCATTACTCTCCACCGGGACAGTAGAGTCGGTCATTACTCTCCACCGGGACAGTCGAGTCGGCCATTACTTTCCACCGGGACAGTAGAGTCGGCCGTTACTCTCCACCGGGACAGTAGAGTCGGTCATTACTCTCCACCGGGACAGTAGAGTCGGTCATTACTCTCCACCTGGACAGTAAAGTCGGCCATAGCTCTCCACCGGGACAGTAGAGTCGGCCATTACTCTCCACCGGGACAGTAGAGTCGGCCATTACTCTCCACCGGGACAGTAGAGTCGGCCATTACTCTCCACCGGGACAGTAGAGTCGGCCATTACTCTCCACCGGGACAGTAGAGTCGGTCATTACTCTCCACCTGGACAGTAAAGTCGGCCATAACTCTCCACCGGGACAGTAGAGTCAGCCATTACTCTCCACCGGGACAGTAGAGTCGGCCATTACTCTCCACCGGGACAGTAGAGTCGGCCATTACTCTCCACCGGGACAGTAGAGTCGGCCATTACTCTCCACCGGGACAGTAGAGTCGGTCATTACTCTCCACCGGGACAGTAGAGTCGGCCTTTACTCTCCACCGGGACAGTAGAGTCGGCCATTACTCTCCACCGGGACAGTAGAGTCGGCCATTACTTTCCACCGGGACAGTAGAGTCGGTCATTACTCTCCACCGGGACAGTAGAGTCGGCCTTTACTCTCCACCGGGACAGTAGAGTCGGCCATTACTCTCCACCGGGACAGTAGAGTCGGCCATTACTTCAGTCTCCCCTCCTTAGTGTTCCTCCCCCTGCAAGCTGTCCTCCGCAGCCTAAGGATGTGTGTAAGTCCCAAGTGATCATCAAGTACAATAGTCAAGGTAACGTATAGTTGTGTACAGTAGAGTTAGTTGTGTACAGTAGAGTTAGTTGTGCACAGTAGAGTTAGTTGTGTACAGTAGAGTTAGTTGTGTACAGTAGAGTTAGTTGTGTACAGTAGAGTTAGTTGTGTGACGTAAAGTAGAGTTCCTGTCAAGTAACTTATAGCCAAATCAGTAAAGTCGTATTATAAAATTTATTGTTGTCGAGAAAATTGAAACTAAGATTCGTCGAAGTGATCAAGTAAAGGGAGAGCACAGTGTAGCTTAAGAGGCGACCATAGTGTGTTCCAGGCGGCTAGTTCAGGGTTGAGGGGGGAGGGTAGGGAGGGAGGGTAGGGAGGAAGGGTGGGTAGGAAGGAAGGGAGGGTAGGTAGGAAGGGAGGGTAGGGAGGAAGGGAGGGTAGGGGGGGAGGGTGGGGCAGTCTTAGAGTGAGAGGGATGGTATCGTGGAGGAAGGGAGGGTAGGAAGGGAGGGTAGGGAGGAAGGGAGGGTAGGTAGGAAGGGAGGGTAGGGAGGAAGGGAGGGTAGGTAGGAAGGGAGGGTAGGGAAGAAGGGAGGGTAGGAAGGAAGGGAGGGTAGGGAGGAAGGGAGGGTAGGTAGGAAGGGAGGGTAGGGAAGAAGGGAGGGTAGGAAGGGAGGGTGTGGCAGTCTTAGAGTGAGAGGGATGGTATCGTGGAGAAAGGGACGGTAGGAAGGGAGGGTAGGGAGGAAGGGAGGGAGGGTAGGAAGGAAGGGAGGGTAGGGAGGGGGGGAGGGTAGGGAGGGAGGGTGGGGCAGTCTTAGAGTGAGAGGGATGGTATCGTGGAGAAAGGGAGGGTAGGAAGGGAGGGTAGGGAGGAAGGGAGGGAGGGTAGGAAGGAAGGTAGGGTAGGGAGGGGGGGAGGGTAGGGAGGGAGGGTGGGGCAGTCTTAGAGTGAGAGGGATGGTATCGTGGAGAAAGGGAGGGTAGGAAGGGAGAGTAGGTAGGAAGGGAGGGTAGGGAGGAAGGGAGGGTAGGAAGGAAGGGAGGGTAGGAGAGGGGGGGAGGGTAGGAAGGGAGGGTAGGGAGGAAGGGAGGGTAGGAAGGAAGGGAGGGTAGGTAGGAAGGGAGGGTAGGAAGGGAGGGAGGGAAGGTAGGAAGGGAGGGTAGGAAGGGAGGGTAGGGAGGAAGGGAGGGTAGGGAGGGAGGGTGGGGCAGTCTTAGAGTGAGAGGGATGGTATCGAGGAGGAAGGGAGGGTAGGAAGGGAGGGAGGGTAGGTAGGAAGGGAGGGTAGGGAGGAAGGGAGGGTAGGTAGGAAGGGAGGGTAAGTAGGAAGGGAGGGTAGGGAGGAAGGGAGGGTAGGGAGGAAGGGAGGGTGTGGCAGTCTTAGAGTGAGAGGGATGGTATCATGGAGGAAGGGAGGGTAGGAAGGGAGGGTAGGTAGGAAGAGAGGGTAGGAAGGGAGGGTGGGGCAGTCTTAGAGTGAGAGGGATGGTATCGTGGAGGAAGGGAGGGTAGGAAGGGAGGGTAGGAAGGGAGGGTAGGTAGGAAGAGAGGGTAGGAAGGGAGGGTAGGGAGTGAAGTAGGAAGGGAGGGAGGGAAGGTTGGTTTTAGTGAGGCAGAGTAAGAGGAAGGGTGGGGCAGTGAGAAACGGAAAAGGAGAGAGAGAGAGAGAGAGAGAGAGAGAGAGAGAGAGAGAGAGAGAGTAACGAGTGTTCCTAAATAGTTTTTCTCTATCTGCCTCATCCTGTAATTACGTCAAATACCATCCACTCTCAAGATCGTTTTACTTTTTTTTGCCCCACCCTGTTGCTACTTCTTATAAAAACATCTATAAGTTTTCTTTTTTGCGTCACACTGTTGCTGCGTCACTTACCTTCAACTCTCATTTGTTTTTTTTGCCTCACTCTGTCGTAATGTTTCAGAGCACTTACTATATGTTTCTTATGGGCCACACTGTTGCTACGACACACATGGAGAGAGAGAGAGAGAGAGAGAGAGAGAGAGAGAGAGAGAGAGAGAGAGAGAGAGAGAGAATCCGTTATTTTCACGTCAATATTGTTCCAGTCATTAATTCTCTCTCTCTCTCTCTCTCTCTCTCTCTCTCTCTCTCTCTCTCTCTCTCTCTCTACAACCTTGCAATATAAACATCACTTAACCTACCCAAATCATCCTCACTCCGCCGTTACAACATTATCAACAAACTCTCTCTCTCTGCAACATTAATATTTCAACAACTGGTCATTTTCTCCCCCAAGTTATCGATCATTTTTTTTGTTATTCATCTTTATCACCCTTCTCTTCACACCTTTCACTAGCTCTCGTAATTCCTTCTATCTCGTGTGTGTGTGTGTGTGTGTGTGTGTGTGTGTGTGTGTGTGTGTGTGTGTGTGTGTGTGTGACCTGAGGCTCTCCACTCTGTGTAATTCGTGGTGTATGTATGTGTGTGCATGTATGTATGTATGTATGTGTGTGTATGTATGTATGTATGTATGTATGTATTGTGGAACCAGAAGTGGACTCAGGTGAGACAAGGACAGGTAAGGTAACTTGAGGAGAGAGTACCCAGGAAATGTGAGTCATTCCTCCTTCCTTCCCTCCCTTCCCTCCTTCCTTTCCTTTCCTTCCTCCCTACTTCCTCCTTCACTCCCATTCTCTTACCCTTCCTCCCTCTTTCTATCTGTCTTTCCATACCTCCTCTTTCCCCCCCCCCCTTCCTTCCTGCTCTCCGTCCCTCTTTCCGTCTCACCTCTGACCTCCCTCTTTCATTCTCCCTTCTTCTTGTTTCTCTCCCCTTCCCTCCCTCCCTCCTACACATGAAAGCAACATATCTCACACATAACGAGGCATCTGATATCTTAGTCTATTACAAGGAAAGAAGTTAGACTCTCTCTCTCTCTCACTCTCTCTCTCTCTCTCTCTCTCTCTCTCTCTCTCTCTCTCTCTCTCTCTCTCTCTCTCTCTGTTATGCCTTCCTATCTGTCTATCGGTCTGTTTGTCTCTCTCTCTCTCTTTCTTTATCATTGTATTTATCTCTCCCATTATCTGTCTTCCTTTAAACTTCTCTCTCTGCCTGGACAAGTTAGAGAAAGAGACAGAGAGAGAGAGAGAGAGGGGGGGTAGGAGGGGGGGAGGGGAGAGGGGGGAGGGGGGTACTCGCTCACCAATTCAATGCGTAATTTGAGAGGGTCAGGTCACCAGAGGGTCAGGTCACCAGAGGGTCAGGTCACCAGAGGGTCAGGTCACCAGAGGGTCAGGTCACCAGAGGATCAGGTCACCAGAGGATCAGGTCACCAGACACAATGCAGGTATTTTGACGAGTCTATTATTATTGTTGTTGTTGTTGTTGTTGTTGTTGTCATCATGGTTATTATTACTATCATCATCTTCTTCACAAAGGTTCAACAGACAGTCATACACTAACACCAGAACAACTTTCTCTTGTTGTTCTGGCTGACCGAATTTAAGGTCTCTTCATAAACTCAGGTTACGTATCAGTTCGAATCCCTCCCCCACGCCCATTCTTCCTCATCCCCACTGTTATGCACTAGTTATTGCCGACCCTCTCTCTCTCTCTCTCTCTCTCTCTCTCTCTCTCTCTCTCTATCTCTCTCGTGGGAAAAAAGGTGATGTTCTCCGTTACATAACCCGTACCTGTGGTCATTGAAGGGTTACATAATGGTGATCTGTAACAATGGGGTGATTGATCGACTTTCAACTGGTTTATTGACTTGGTGTGATAATGTGGATGTTTGTGGGTAGTTGTTGTGTGTCACCCTAACCTAACCTAACCTAACCTAACCTAATTTGACCTAACCTAACCTAACCTAACCTAACCTAACCTAATTTGACCTAACCAAATCTAGCCTAACCTAACCTAACCTAACCTAGCCTAACCTAACCTAGCCTATCCTGATCTAACCTAACCTAATAGGAATGAAGGTCTATTAGGACTGGTTGATTAGGAGCCAAGCAGACTTAGGCCCTATTTCAACTAGGGCCTATTAGTCTTGTTGCTTATTAGTACTGGGGCTTATTAGAACTAGGACCTATTAGAACTGGGGCAGATTAGTAATGGGGCCTATTAAAACTGGGGCCTATTAAAACTTTATGGAACTTTCGCATTTATTGAGTATTGATCTGTTTGTCTGTCGGTCTGTCTGTCTGTCTGTCGGTCGGTCTATCTGTCTATCTGTCTGTCTGTCTGTCTGCTTAATTATCTGATTAAGACATTACCTAACGTGAACGAGAGAGAGAGAGAGAGAGAGAGAGAGAGAAAGAGAGTTTTATTATTATTATTATTATAGGGATTTGTCATACATATCCAAACACAAAGTAATACACACACACACACACACACACACACACACACACACACACGCATCTCACC
>CAUDMG010002639.1:3585000-3620000 GCA_958450375.1 Homarus gammarus | reverse complement strand
TCGAGCACCGCCTTGAATAATCAACTGACCACCAAACGTAAACAAAGCCACGTGACTCCTCAAACACATCTCAACAGGTCTTTTGTTTACACTCTCACTCATTCTATTGTTTATAAGTTAAGGGATTTCTTTTATTAATTCTCACTTGAAATATTCCACTGTTTGTTATAAGCTTTTGGGAATTGGTGTTAAGTAGTGCAGTAAAGTTTTGGGTATTCTAAGGATATGGGAATAAGTTTTAAGTAACTTTAAATGAATGAGGCCGAATTTTAGGTCAGTTTTGGGTATGTTCTTATAAATGGTTGATTGCTTGAATTTGTCTTTGTTCTTGTTGTTTTTCTTATTTGTTTTTGCTTGTTTCAGAATTGTTTTTGTTTTTGCCTTTTATTTGTAATTTTTTTTTATTTATTGTTTAAAACTGACAATTGGTGAAATGTGAATTTGAAGACTAGAATACGAATTGTCAAGTACATACATACATGCATGCATACATACATACATACATACATACATACATACATCAAATCTCTGCCATATAAATAATTATCACACGCACACACACACACACTCTCTAATCCACTCCCCTCCCCCCTACGCGATACACAGCTCAAAAGACAGACTCGGATTCTTATCGAAGCTGCCGACACTAACTTGTGAATCGGTCAAGCGTATCCAAGCCCATCAAGATGTGTAACTAAGAGTCAGAATCACGTCCCAGCCGCCTTGATTCTCACCCTTATGGTTTGATTCTTGATACACTGATATGTAACTAGGAATCGTGTGGGCGTGATTGGGTGTGGTTATGTGTATGTATGTATGTATGTATGTATGTACACAACCTTCTATTAGGAACCACACACAGGCGTCAGGCGTATACCGACGTACAGGTCAGAGTGTCAGTACGTGTTGTGGGTGTATCTGGACCACGGGCGTAGGCTAGACCTTGGGACTCTACATACACACACACACACACACTACTACTACGTGGCCTCCAGCCTCCCCAAATAGCCACACCTTCGCCACCATTTATTTACCTTAATATTAAATATCCTAATACATAAGTAGCTATCCTATCTGTGTTAAGTTAGTTGAGCCGCAGATCTATGCGGCATTCAGTGACTGTAGCCTCATAGTCAATATCTGCAGCAGTTGTCGGAGTTGGGGCAGAAGCTCTCGTTTCCCTGAGGCAGAGCAAAGCCGATCGAAGGAGAGAGAAAGACAGTCGACATCTCATCCAGGCTGTAACATAACTTCTGGGCTGCTGCTTCTGTTCGGAGATCAACTCCGCGAGTCTGGCGTAGAAACATCTTGCACTTGGTCCCATCCCACCAGAGGTTGTGAACACTAAAGGAGTGAAGCTGCCTTGATCAACGTTTTGAATTCTCTCCCCATATGCCCTTCTCTTGTCGTTCTCGTTCCTCCTATGTGCAGCATCGAGAGCTAGGTTACGGTGACATGCGGCCATGGGATCAAAAATCCTGATATCGAAGAAAGCTCGCTGTCCCCGCGTCCAGAATCCTCGAGCACTGACGTCCACACGGACTTCGTTAGATGGGTTTCAAGTCCTGTGTTGGAAGATCTCACCATCCAATGGAAGGACGGTCGGTTCTACCATGACATCCCGGCAGATTTCCTTCAACATATTTGCTGTGAGATCCCTTACCTCGTCATGCCTCATGCATATGAAGCCCCCCTTCTTGCACGCCATGGCGTGATCGCCATCATAGGAAGAGCCACACACGCATTGGGAGGGCAAACCTTCTACTGGCCGACCGTACCTTAGAGCAATGGCATCTGTAAATTCTTGTTTATTAAGACTGAAGCCATTTGCCCTTATCGGTAACGTAGTTAACCAGTTCGAGGCGCCCACCTCCTGCGCTAAAGCTACTTTTTTTTCAAATTTTCTGGTACCTGCAGCAATCGTTGCTGCAACTTATCATTTTGGCAGTGCTGTCGATCTGTCATAAAGGACCTACGAATCTTATTTACTTCACTGGTATCCACTTTCCCTGTTGCATTCTGGGCTATTATACTACTACTACTACTACTACCACTACTACTTTTTTTTTTTTTTTTTTTTTTTTTTTTTTTTTTTTTTTTTTTTTAACGTGGCCTCCAGCCTCCCCCAATAGCCACACCTTCGCCACCATTTATTTACCTTAATATTAAATATCCTAATACATAATAAGCTATCCTATCTGTGTTAAATTAGTTGAGCCGCAGATCTATGCGGCATTTGGTGACTGTAGCCTCATAGTCAATATCTGCAGCAGTTGTCGAAGTAGGGGCAGAAGCTCTCGTTCCCCTGAGGCAGAGCAAAGCCGACCGAAGGAGAGAGAAGGACAGTCGACATCTCATCCAGGCTGTAACATAACTTCTGGGCTGCTGCTTCTGTTCGGAGATCACCTCCGCGAGTCTGGCGTAGAAACATCTTGCACTTGGGCCCATCCCACCAGAGGTTGTGAACACTAGAGGAGTGAAGCTGCCTTGATCAACGTTTTGAATTCTCTCCCCATATGCCCTTCTCTTGTCGTTCTCGTTCCTCCTATGTGCAGCATCGAGAGCTAGGTTACGGTGACAAGTGGCCATGGGATCGAAAATCCTGATGTCGAAGAAAGCTCGCTACTACTACTACTACTACTACTACTACTTCTACTACTACTACTACTACGCCAGGGTTGTATTTCACGGTGTATTAAAGATATATAAAAGCCTACCCATAAAATAATATTAATGTTTGAATGACAATGTTAAGTTAGTCGGCCATAATTACACCTGTTGTCAGCACTTCCTGTTGGGTGATAGTTTTAACCCTCGTCTTTCATCAGCTGTTAGACAGATGGTAGTTGTGTAGGTACCACATATAGCGCCATGGTGTGTGTATAGTGTGCAGGGATGTAGCGTCATGGTGTGTATAGTGTGCAGGGATGTAGTGCCATGGTGTGTGTCTAGTGTGCAGGGATGTAGCGCCATGGTGTGTGTATAGTGTGCAGAGATGTAGCGTCATGGTGTGTGTCTAGTGTGCAGGGATGTAGCGCCATGGTGTGTGTATAGTGTGCAGGGATGTAGCGCCATGGTGTGTGTATAGTGTGCAGGGATGTAGTGCCATGGTGTGTCTAGTGTGCAGGGATGTAGTGCCATGGTGTGTGTCTAGTGTGCAGGGATGTAGCGCCATGGTGTGTATAGTGTGCAGGGATGTAGTGCCATAGTGTGTGTCTAGTGTGCAGGGATGTAGTGCCATGGTGTGTGTCTAGTGTGAAGGGATGTAGCGTCATGGTGTGTGTCTAGTGTGCAGGGATGTAGTGCCATGGTGTGTGTCTAGTGTGAAGGGATGTAGCGTCATGGTGTGTGTCTAGTGTGCAGGGATGTAGCGCCATGGTGTGTGTCTAGTGTGCAGGGATGTAGAGCCATGGTGTGTGTCTAGTGTGCAGGGATGTAGTGCCATGGTGTGTGTCTAGTGTGCAGGGTAGCGCATGGGTGTTAGTGTGCAGGTGTAGCGCATGGTGTGTATGTGTGCAGGGATGTAGTGCCATGGTGTGTGTCTAGTGTGCAGGTGTAGGCAGTGTGTGTCTAGTGGGGATGTAGTGCCATGGTGTGTGTCTAGTGTGCAGGGATGTAGCGCCATGGTGTGTGTCTAGTGTGCAGGGATGTAGCGCCATGGTGTGTGTATAGTGTGCAGGGATGTAGTGCCATGGTGTGTGTCTAGTGTGCAGGGATGTAGTGCCATGGTGTGTGTCTAGTGCGCAGGGATGTAGCGCCATGGTGTGTGTATAGTGTGCAGGGATGTAGTGCCATGGTGTGTGTCTAGTGTGCAGGGATGTAGCGCCATAGGGTGCAGTGTATAGTGTGCAGGGATGTAGTGCCATGGTGTGTATAGTGTGCAGGGATGTAGCGCCATGGTGTGTGTCTAGTGTGCAGGGATGTAGCGCCATGGTGTGTGTCTAGTGTGCAGGGATGTAGCGCCATAGGGTGCAGTGTATAGTTGACTCTTGTACTGCTCCGCCATACATAATCTCAGAATTCTGATACTTCACACATAAGTCATGCTCTTTATGCCAACTTTACATTAATAGTGTTAATATGTGTTTAATGATCAGGAACGATGCTTCTCCAGCCACGTAAATAAATAATAATAATAATAATAACATTACCTTATACCTTACACGCCAACCACATATAAATCTCTATTTCTTTCAACGCTGTGTACGTAAACAGACTCTCGGATCAGCTGACAACAAATTACTACATGGAAGCTCGTGAGATATTAAGTCAGATATGACGTCACTCGAAACAGCTGATCTGCATAAACAAAGAGGTGCATTTTCGCACCCCTGTTAGGTCTTGTCTTACCCAGATTTTTGGTGTATTAGCATAGAATTTGGTGAGTCTTGTCCACATGATTTTCGATGATTGTGGCTCAGATTTTAGTGATTCTGTCCCAGATTTGAGTGATTCTAGCCTAGATATGAGTGATTCTGTCCCACATTTGAGTAATTCTATTCCAGATTTTAGTGATTTTATCCCAGATTTCAGTGATTCTGGCCCAGATTTTAGTGATCACTGTAACCTATACCTTATACTGTACCGTGTTTATGTACAGTACCAGTAATGACAAGATACAGGTATAAATCCAAGTTCATAGAAGGGTTTATATACAGGTGTAGGCACAGGTAAGGGCAATTACCCTGTACCTGTAGGAGGGGGCAGCGTCTCCTGTCAGAGCCCAGATGAAGGCAAGTTTTTAGGTGAAATGCCATTGGTTAGATTGAAGGTAGTGTGTGTGTGTGTGTGTGTGTGTGATGGTGCTGGGGTATACAAACTCTCTCTCTCTCTCTCTCTCTCTCTCTCTCTCTCTCTCTCTCTCTCTTCTGAAAGGGAGAAGGTGGCGTAGGGGAGGGGAGGGGAGAGGAGGAGAGGGGAGGGGAGGGGAGGGGAGGGAAGGGAAGGCGAACGGGGAAGTTGAACCAGATTACTTTCTCTGGCTATGGGCGCAAAGTGAAGTGTTGAGAGATTGTTCCCTACACACATTAGTGGAGAGAGAGAGAGAGAGAGAGAGAGAGAGAGAGAGAGAGAAGGTGGAGTTAGAAACAGAGAAAGTAGAGTCAGAGGAAAAGAGAGAGAGTATACATGCTCTCTCTCTCTCTCTCTCTCTCTCTCTCTCTCTCTCTCTCTCTCTCTCTCTCTCTCTCTCTCTCTCTCTCCTTTTAATTCAGGTGATACAATTCAGTCGTGGTGATAGGTACTGAGTCGATAACCCCCCACCACACCCCTTCCCCCTCACCTGATTGACTTCCCCCTCCCTGCAGGTGATAACCCCCCCCCCCCCCCACAGGTGATAAGAACACCTCCCCCCCTTTTTCCACTTTACTCCCACGGAAATTCATAACTCGCAGATATTAAACCGACCGATCATCACAACACAGTCAGCCGTAAGTATGAATAAGGAATGTCTTACGGTATTCAGACCCATGAACCTCTTAAACTGTCTTCTAACAGTGAGGGTTTTGATAATGTTACCGTGTATATATTGTAATATTATCAGTGTTATTAAAATTTTGCCCTATTGACTCACATATTGTTATAAAATGTCTCTACACACACACACACACACACACACACACACACACACACTTTGTCTAACAGTTATGAAGCGTGTCTCGAGTATTGGTTCAATGTTATTATTTTTTTATGAAACAGATTCGAATAAGCCGTCAGTCCTAGTAGGTCCCCAGTCATAGTAGGTCCCCAGTCTTAGTGGGTCCTCAGTCTTAGTAGGTCCCCAGTCATAGTAGGTCCCCAGTCTTAGTGGGTCCCCAGTCTTAGTGGGTCCTCAGTCTTAGTAGGTCCTCAGTCTTAGTAGGTCCCCAGTCTTAGTAGGTCCCCAGTCTTAGTAGGTCCCCAGTCTTAGTAGGTCCCCCAGTCTTAGTGGGTTTAGAACCTATTAGAATAAAGATCTAGTAAGCTTAGAATCAATTAGAAATGAAGTCAATTAAAAAAACCTGACGTTCATCCTGGTTAAAAAAATAATAATAATAAAAAAAATCACTGGTGACCTTAATGTACTGTACTGTACGACTCTCTCTCTCTCTCTCTCTCTCTCTCTCTCTCTCTCTCTCTCTCTCATTTCTACTGGTGGTTTATCCTCTAACCACCTGTGACCTCGTCTAGACCAACCTGGTGATTTACCTAGTACCTCACCAGTTCACCAGGCCAACGAAATCGAAGGTTAATCGAAGCAAAATTCAGGTTTTAATTTGTACTCAAGTTAATAAGAGAAGATATCGTTCGCTCAGGGTCCAAGGCTATTGTGTCTGTGTGTTTTTATAATCGTCGTACCCTAAGGCATAGATTGACGTACTCTGGATAAATTGTCGCTAGTGTGTGTGTGTGTGTGTGTGTTTCTCTTTTGTAATGTATAAATAAGGTTGCATATTTCAAGGGGATTTCCTAATAGGCATTAATCCTATTAATGTTCCAGTCTTAATTGGCTCAAGTTCTAATAGTCCTAGGTCCTAAAAGGTTGCAGTGCTAATAGGTTTTAATTTATATAAGTCCCTCCCTAAAAGTCCCCATTATTGATAGGCTCCATTCTAATAGGTCCAAATGACACACAGATATTTTACACAGGTAAGCACAGACACACACACACACACTCCTTGACCTCTTCCCACAGTCAGCTGGACACGAGAGGTGGGGCAGGTGTCAAGTGTCAATGAAAGTCAATATTCTCACGGGGGGGCGGGGGGGTGTCAGGTGTCAATATTCACACCTTCAGTGGAAAACTAAAACACCTGTCTCATTCCGGTGTTTGGTCAGGTGGGTCCCAGTACTGAAGGGCCCCAGTCCTAACCGGCCCTCAGTTCTATTGGGCTCCGGTCGTAACGGACCCAGTACTAACTGGTCCCAGTACTGAGGAGAAACAATAGGTTAAGTTAGTCTTATGCTATGTTAGGTTGTTACGTTAGGACTCAATTAGGTTAAGTTAATTTAAAACTAAGACAGGGTAGGTTAAGACTCCCCCCCCCCCCCCCCGTAGCTAAGACTCGTGCAGGACATGACCCTGGTAGAGAGCGTGACGCGTTAGGTCGTACAGAGGTCGTGCAGACAATCTAGATCCAACCAACGAGCTGTAGTGTCTTGTGTGTGTGTGTGTGTGTGTGTGTGTGTGTGCGTGTGTGTGTGTGTGTGTGTGTGTGTGTGTGTGTGTGTGCGTGTGTGTGTGTGTGTGTGTCTGTGTGTGTGTGTGTGTGTGTGTGTGTGTGAGATGTCTGTCTGTCTCTTTCACTCTTTTTGTATCCATATTTATCTGTATGTCTATCTCCCTCACTCAACCTCCCTCTCTCCCTCACTCAACCTCCCTCTCTCTCACCCTCACTCAACCTCCCTCTCTCCCTCGCTCTCCCTCTCTCCCGTCCCCTCACTTTACGTCCCTCTCTCTCTCTCTCTCTCTCTCTCTCTCTCTCTCTCTCTCTCTCTCTCTCTCTCTCTCCATTTCCCTTCTCTCCCTCTCCCTCCTCCTCACTCTCCCTCCCTCTCTACCTCACTCTCCCTCACTCTTACTCTTCTTAGGTGGCAAAGCGAGAACACACACACACACACACACACACACACATACTACAGATTCACCTTGGTAGGGATCACATTGACGCACTCACAACCAAGGCAATATGGGTGTGTGTGTGGTGGAGAGGGCGTGTGCGTGAGAGGGGATGTGGGAGGTCGCTTGGTGGTAGGATATGTATGTGGAATGTGGTCGGTGATGTGGTAGAGAGGGTGTGTTGGAGGGTGTGGTAGTGTGTGTGTGTGTTTGTGTGTGTGTGTGTGTGTGGCGGGGTATGGGAGAGTGAGAGTGTGTGGGAAGGCGTGGGATGGTGTGGGGGGAATAGGAGGATATGTGGGGGTGTGAGAGAGGATGTGGGGGGCGTGGGAGAGGATGTGGGTGGCGTGGGTGAGGATGTGGGGGGCGTGGGAGAGGATGTGGGGGGCGTGGGAGAGGATGTGGGGGGCGTGGGAGAGGATGTGGGGGCGTGGGAGAGGATGTGGGGGCGTGGGAGAGGATGTGGGGGGCGTGGGAGAGGATGTGGGGGGCGTGGGAGAGGATGTGTAGGGCATGGGAGAGGATATGGGGGGCGTGGGAGAGGATGTGGTAGGGCGTGGGAGAGGATGTGGGGGGCGTGGGAGAGGATGTGGTAGGGCGTGGGAGAGGATGTGGTAGGGCGTGGGAGAGGATGTGGGGACGTGGAAGGATGTGGGGGCGTGGGAGAGGATGTGGGGGCGTGGGAGAGGATGTGGGGGGCGTGGGAGAGGATGTGGTAGGGCGTGGGAGAGGATGTGGGGGCGTGGGAGAGGATGTGGGGGGCGTGGGAGAGGATGGGGGGGGCGTGGGAGAGGATGTGGGGGGCGTGGGAGAGGATGTGGGGACGTGGGAGAGGATGTGGGGGGGGCGTGGGAGAGGATGTGGGGGGGCGTGGGAGAGGATGTGGTAGGGCGTGGGAGAGGATGTGGGGAGCGTGGGAGAGGATGTGGGGGGCGTGGGAGAGGATGGAGGGGCGTGGGAGAGGATGTGGGGGGCGTGGGAGAGGATAGAGGGGGCGTGGGAGAGGATGTGGGGGGGCGTGGGAGAGGATGTGGGGGGCGTGGGAGAGGATGTGATAGGGCGTGGGAGAGGATGTGGGGGGCGTGGGAGAGGATGTGGGGGGCGTGGGAGAGGATGTAGGGGGCGTGGGAGAGGATGTGGTAGGGCGTGGGAGAGGATGTGGTAGGGCGTGGGAGAGGATGTGGGGTACGTGGGAGAGGATGTGGTAGGGCGTGGGAGAGGATGTGGTAGGGCGTGGGAGAGGATGTAGTAGGGCGTGGGAGAGGATGTGGGGACGTGGAAGGATGTGGGGGGCGTGGGAGGGAGTTAAGGTAAACAGGTAAGTCAACAGTACCACACCTGTCATGACCCCATCTGTCTGACACACCTGACACCTCCCCCCCTCCCTTCCTCCTCCCCCCCCTCCCTCCCCCCCCTCCCCCCCCTCCCCCCCTCCCTCCCTCCCCCCCTCCCTTCCCCCCCCCTCCCTTTACAGGATACTCTGCTCTAGTTCCGTATTATCATTTCCCTCCCCCTCATCTTCCTCCCTTCCTTCCCCTCCCCCTCCCTCTCTTTCCCTCACTCTCTCTATTTTCTCTCTCTCTCTCTCTCTCTCTCTCTCTCTCTCTCTCTCTCTCTCCCTCTCCCTACCTACTCTCCTCCCACCCCTTCAGCTCCCTTGATTACTCCTCCACTTTCTCTCTCCTTACCTACCTCCCTCCCTTCCTCCGTCCCATAGAATATACCCTGTGCCACATACGTAACTCCTTTTCCTCTTCTCCTCCTTCTTCTCTTACCCCTCCTTTAGTGCGTATTATCACTCCTCTACTTCCCTTCCTCCCTCGCTCCCTCCTTCCCTCCTTCCAATAAACACTACCCTACACTTCCTTCCCCTTTTCCCTTCTCTACCCCCTCCCCTCCTCCTCCTTTTCTTTGCATTACCCCTCTCCCCTCCTCCTCCACCTCCTCCTTTTCCCTTCATTGGCCTCCCTCCCTCCCCTCTTTTCCTCCTTCCCTCTCCTTCCAGCTGGCACTGTGCGTGGGCGTGGCCAGATGGAGGTAAGGTATAAGTAAGAGGTCGACTCCTCTCAGTCACTCAGTTGCTCGCCACACCGCTTTCCCGACACATCCATCTCACCCCTTCCTATTTCACTTCCTCCACGACGTTTGGGATTCTAATAAGTAACATGAAGGTAAAATCTCCTACAGGAACGACCAGACCACGACGACCACAACACCATCACGACCACGACGACTCCTACAGGTTATGTGGCAACACTGTGTGACGTACGAGACCATTTGTTTACATTATCGTTTAGGTTTAGGTTTTGTATCGTATGTGTGTGTGTGTGTGTGTGTGTGTGTGTGTGTGTGTGTGTCGGAAAGTGTTATTGAAACATAATATTGAAAAGTGTCGTGAAAATCAGACGTTGAAATTGGTCATTAAATCTGTCATTAATGCTTATTAGAGAAACGTGCATTCAATTATCTGTGAGTGACACCTGTGCTAAGTACCTCTCATTAAGTGACACCTGTGCTAAGTACTTCTCATTAAGTGACACCTGTGCTAAGTACCTCTCATTAAGTGACACCTGTTGATAATTACCTCTCGATAATTAACACCTGTTGATAATTATCTTTCGTTAAGTGACACCTGTGCTAAGTACCTCTCATTAAGTGACACCTGTTGATAATTACCTCTCGATAATTAACACCTGTTGATAATTATCTTTCATTAATTGACGCCTGTTGATAATTACCTCTCTTTAATTAACGCCTGTTGATAATTACCTCTCTTTAATTAACGCCTGTTGATAATTACCTCTCTTTAATTAACGCCTGTTGATAATTACCTCTCTTTAATTAACACACGTGGATATTTATTTCATTAATTAACACCTGAACCGATCTCTCTCTCTCTCTCTCTCTCTCTCTCTCTTATTAAGTTCCCCCAACCCTGAACTTTTGTTAGGAATTTTAACACGTCATTCTCTCCTAAGCTAAAGTTGATTAAGTCACTAAAAACAAACAGAGAGAGAGAGAGAGAGAGAGAGAGGGAGAGAGAGAGAGAGAGAGAGGGAGAGGTGATAATGAAGAAGAGGAGGATAATGGTGAAGAAGAACATCAACAACAAAAACAATAACAATGACAAGAAAAAGTAGAAGGGAGAAGTCGATGATGATGATGATAGGGGAAAGAACATGACGATAATGAAGATGAGGATAAAGACGAAGAAGAAGAACAACAACAAGAGCAAAGACAAGACGAAGAAGATGACTTAGCAATAAATAATGAAGAAGAAGAAGGAATACACACACAGGAAGACCTACACCACTTTACCAAACCTGCCACGACGAGTGTTCTCAGTCAGGTCAGAGAGAGATAATGGGAGAGCTCAGTGACATATACTTATCTTTGCTTCTTATTCTTGCAAGAGTTTTTCAACGTTGGGCAATGTAAGCGATATGTGGTGATGGGAGAGAGAGAGAGATAAGGGGAGAGAGAGTGAGAAAGGGAGGGGGAGAGAGAGACGGGAAACGGAGAGGTAGCCAGAGACAGATCTTAAAAAATACTTAATTCCCATAATATGATAATTTAAACCTTTTCATACCATAAAAATATGCTAATGACTCTTCTACCGTGATTATAAGACCATTAGAGAAAGATAATTACCCCCTTTACTGCTCTAACTACCTTATTAGTCAACGGAAGGAGTAATAACCACTATTTTCGTGACGACTTAGCTACTGTACATTCTTATTGGACACTTTTTCAGTAAATTTCACTGTTGCTAAGTACGTGATGTTCATTAATTACTAAAGTACCCAATTAATTCACTAGTTATTGTACGCGTGTAATAACAGGTATGGTACGTAATTACCTTAGTTGGGTAGTAATTATCTTTCGTGGCCGAGGGTTATTTTATAATTTAGCATTATAGTAGTATCATACAGTTAAAAGTACAAGTAATTATCTTTTAACTAAGTAATAGGTAATTTAACTACCAATGAAGTCATATATCTCCCATAAGTAGAGTATTAAGTAGTATTATTTACACTCCCGGTACGATAACTTCTCACACACCAGACGATCCTGTTTGTTGACATTGTTGAGTAATGGCCTCCAGGGGTTAGTCTAGTTCAGTGGTTCTCAACCTTGTTTGCCCCTTGCACCCCTTGCACCATATGTCAGAATGTCATTCCCCCCTCCTTTCCAAGATTGTCTGCCTCAAAAAGTGCATTCCAAATAATATGCATATAATACTGAAAATCCTTTATTTTGTCCATATTAGTACATATACATTTACATGGATTATTTTCATAGTGGAGTTTTACAAATTAAATGCCAATTGAAAATGTTGATGGATTTATAAAACTTGAATAAAAGTAAAATAGTTTTTTTTTTATTTATAATGAATTACTTAACAGACCAAACTGAAGCATAATGCAATAAACAAAAAGTTCAATAGAATACCAGGATATTGTAAATTTGTAATTAATTTTATTCAGATGAAGATTACAGTCAATGAGAAACCTGTGATTGTTTTTTCTTCGCCAATTCTGGGATACGCGGAGGAGTGTTTGAAAGGGCACAACGCAGGTCATTTTCTACCTCTAATCTACTACGTTGCTTCGTTTTAATTTGCAACAGAGTTTAAAAGCCTGACTCACAAAGATATGTCGACACAAACGGAAGCAATGCACGGATAGCTCTTTCTGCCACTTTTGGGTAGGAATCGCACATCAAGGGCCAAAATTCTGTGATTGATTTCTCATCGAACATATCTCTAGCTCCCGAATCAGTTTCCCCCCCCCCCCCCTGAAAACCTGAATTCCCCCCCTGGTTGAGAACCCCTGGTCTAGTACGAACGAAGAAATCTTGCTTATAGTCATCCGGTCAAGATCTAAATTCTCAAATATTCGTATGTTAAATAATCTCCACTAAACAGAGAGGTTAAAAATTGCTTCGAAACTCCATTGTTACTAGAGGGTATTTTGGACACATTCTCTCGTTTCCGGATTATGAGCAAATGTATGCCGATCTGTCCACAAGAACGCAACACAACTTTTTTTGTTCGTTCTTATCTCGCAAAGTCGTTCGAGAAAAAGTCCATTTGCATTCTTGTTAAAGGTCATCACTTCATTTTCGTATAAATTAGAAGAAAAAAATTAAAGAAAATTAATTTATAGTTTATTTTACTTATAATATTTATAAAAAACAAGGCTTTCATTTATTAATTGACTCTCCCTTTGTCTTTCTCCCCTCCCTCTCTTTATCTCTCTCTCTCTCTCTTTCCTCCCCACCCCTGCCCATCTCTCTCTCCTCCCCATCCCACTCTCTCCCCCACCCATTTCTCTCTCCTCCACTTTATCATCATCTTCACGTTTCATAAATCATCGGTTCAACAATATCCACTATTTTTACGAGGGCTGAGGTGAGGTGAAACGAGGTATCCAGCGATTTCTTTCCTTTTGCAATATCGTTGTGCAAGATGCCAGATGCTCGCACGGAGATGGTGGAAGATGGTGATAGATGGTGGTAGATGGTGGTAGATGGTGATAAATGGCGATTGATGGCTGGATCTATCTATCTATCTTTAACTCAAGCTTGACTTCATCCTTCACACACACACACACACACACACACACACACACACACACACACACACTCATACACACACACATACACACACACATACACACACACACATACAACAAGTACTACCCAGCACACATACACACACACACACACTCATACACACACACATACACACACACACACATACACACACACACATACAACAAGTACTACCCAGCACACACACACACACACACACACTCATACACACACACACATACACACACACACACATACACACACACATACAACAAGTACTACCCAGCACACACACACACACACACACACACTCATACACACACACATACACACACACATACACACACACACACATACAACAAGTACTACCCAGCACACACACACACACACACACACACACACACACACACACACACACACACAACATAAGGAAGGAAGGGGGAGTGGCAACCACTTGAAAGGTCACAAACATCTGATCTGAGGCAAAGGTCAGGTGAGAGGTCAAGGGTGGGAGGCCAGCTGCTCTCATTCAAGGGTCACGTAAGGTCAGGTAGTCAAGATGGTGTGGGTCTATATTGTATGAATTGTGGATGTGTGCTTATTTGGTGTGTGTGTGTGTGTGTGTGTGTGTGTGTATGTGTTTTGGTTGTATTGTTTCGTTAATGAGTCGTGCCGGTCGTGTGAATTATTATTGTTGTATTGTTATTACTACTACTACTACTACTACTACTACTACTACTACTACTATCAACGCCACTACCACCACTACTACCACCAGAAGGACTCACCTGTTACCGTACCCTGTGATGTAACGCTGGTGCTGTTACTCTGACCTGTGACGTAGAGATGCATGCTACGTCACGCGTTACGAGGGGCTGTGGTCGTGGTGCTTAGAATTAGGTTCATATTTGGGTGAACGACTACGGCCCTTACGTGTGTGTGTGTGTGTGTGTGTGATCGCTCCTGCTGGGGATTTGTAACAGGTGTTCGTGTAATTACCTGAGAGATGCAGCTCCGGCAGGTAACACCACAGGTAACAACTCATGTTGCGTCACTCCTGCTGCTGGTTGACTACTACTACTACTACTACTACTACTTTTTTTTATTGGCCTCCAGCCTCCCCCAATAGCCACACCTTCGCCACCATTTAATTACCTTAATATTAAATATCCTAATACATAAGAAGCTATCCTATCTGTGTTAAATTCGTTGAGCCACAGATCTATGCGGCATTCAGTGACTGTAGCCTCATAGTCAATATCTGCAGCAGTTGTCGGAGTAGGGGCAGAAGCTCTCGTTCCCCTGAGGCAGAGCAAAGCCGACCGAAGGAGCGAGAAAGACAGTCGACATCTCATCCAGGCTGTAACATAACTTCTGGGCTGCTGCTTCTGTTCGGAGATCAGCTCCGCGAGTCTGGCTTAGAAACATCTTGCACTTGGTCCCATCCCACCAGAGGTTGTGAACACTAGAGGAGTGAAGCTGCCTTGATCAACGTTTTGAATTCTCTCCCCATATGCCCTTCTCTTGTCGTTCTCGTTCCTCCTATGTGCAGCATCGAGAGCTAGGTTACGGTGACATGCGGCCATGGGATCAAAAATCCTGGTATGTCGAAGAAAGCTCGCTGTCCCCGCGTCCAGAATCCTCGAGCACTGACGTCCACACGGGCTTCTTTAGATGTGTTTGAAGTCCTGTGTTGGAAGATCTCACCGTCCAATGGAAGGAGGGTCGGTTCTATCATGACATCCCGGCAGATTTCCTTCAACATATTTGCTGTGAGATCCCTTACCTCGTCATGCCTCATGCATATGAAGCCCCCCTTCTTGCACACCATGGTGTGATCGACGTCATAGGAAGAGCCACACACTACTACTACTACTACTCTCCCTCACATCATCTCTCCCATTCCTACCCTCCTACTCTCCCTCTCCCCCACCTTCCTTCCCATCTTCCTCCCACTCTCCCTCCCTCCCTCCTTCCCTCCCTTCCACCCTCTCACTCATTCTCCTATCTCTCCCTCCCTGCCAACACCTCCCTCCCTGCCAACACCTTCCTCCCTGCCAACACCTCCCTCCCTACCAATACCTCCCTCCCTGCCTACACCTCCCCCCCCCCCTCCCTACAGAAGCTACCTGACCACTTAAGTGAAAACGTAAAGACATTTCACCTTAACCTAATTTGCATATTGGTATTTAAAGGAGACATTACTTCCTGTGTGCCTGATTTAATGGGCCCCACTGCTAATAGACCCCAGTTCTATTAGGCCCCAACCTGGCCAGATTTATCCATTATTATTATTATTATTATCATTATTATTATTATTATTATTATTATTATTTTAATTATTTTTATTAATTTCAGACATTTACAACATTACCATTTTTGACTGACTTACTTAACATAATTATTGATACATTTTACGATTTTTTCTAATTCTAAGAAGAATTAATTGCTTTACTCCTTTAGTACAATTGATAACTCTCTCTCTCTCTCTCTCTCTCTCTCTCTCTCTCTCTCTCTCTTGATCCATAATCTAATCCCTCTGAACCCTAATAAATCCCTTAATCCATAATCCACTCCCTTTTTAAGTCTAATACAATCCCTTAATCCCTTCTATAATCCCCCTGAACTCTAATCTCCCCCCTAATCCGTAATCTAATCCCCTAAACTCTAATTTATACCCTTAACCCCCTAAACTAATCCCCTTAACCCCTCCTATAATCCCCTAAACTCTTATTTATCCCCTTAACCCCCTAAACTAATCCCCTTAATCCCTACTATAATCCCCCTAAACTCTGATCTCTGCCCCCTAATCCCTATCCATCCCTGGCGTGTCTCTATCCCAGGTGCCGTCCCTCCTCTTGGCTGTGGTCGTCATCCTGGGCGTCTACCATACGTCGGCCTTGCACCAGGTGGAACTGGAGTACGTCGATCCTATCCAACTATCCACCTTTGACGGCTACCGGATAGGAAACAACTTTGGGCTAGGTGGATATTCAAGGTAAGTTGATTGTGGATTGGTGGATGGAGGCGTTGAATGATAGGAGAGGGATGTGGGTAGGTGGATGGAAACGTTGGAGGAAAACGGATGTGGATAGGTGGAAAGAAGGTGTTGAAGAAGGGGAGGGGTGTGGATAGGTGGATGGAAGAGTTGGAGGAGGAAAACGGATGTGGATAGATGGAGAGGAACTATGAGAGGTAGAAAAGGAGCGAGAGTAAGTGAGAAAAGGGTCGTAGGGAGGTGTAAAGGGGCATTTATAGGTGAAAGGAGACGATGAGGAAAGAGGACCTGGTTAAGGGGTCAGCCAGGTATTAGAAAGGGAATTTTGAGAGTCGAGGAAAAAAAGGGCAAGTTTATATGTTGAGAGGGAGGAGTGGGAGGAGAGGAGGAGTGGGAGGAGAGGGGGAGAGGGAGGAGAGGGGGGCACTGCCTGTAGGATGTGCTGGACAGAGGGGGGGGGGGTGGGGTAGAAAGGGAGGGAGGGAGGGAGAGAAAGGGGGTGGTGATAATCATAGCAGCTACAAGAGAGAGGGAGGGAAGGATTGGGGGGGGGGGGGAAGACTCGCGGGGTTGAAAAAGTTGTCAGTAATTGCCCGCGAGCTCTTAGTCTACATTGCGGAAGGTGAGGGCAATTATCATTCACCTCAAGAGGAAGTTGTTGTGGTGTGTTGTGTAGGTGTTGTGCAGGTGTGTTGAGCAGGTGTTGAGCAGGTGTTGTGCAGGTGTGTTGAGCAGGTGTGTTGAGCAGGTGTTGAGCAGGTGTTGAGCAAGTGCTGAGTAGATGATGAGCGGGTGTTAAACAGATGTTGTGTGGATGTCTTGACCTCTGAGTAACTTTGAAATTAATAGTGATTTTGAGTTAGATAATAACTTTATACACAAGATCAAAAAACATATTAATTTATGTCATTTTAGTATCGTGTAAATTATCGAGGTTCAGTACTTCAGTGTTATGGTAATTAGGTGATAGAAGTAATGAATGAGAGAGAGAGAGAGAGAGAAAGAGAGAAAGAGAGAGAGAGAGAGAGAGAGAAAGAGAGAGAGAGAGAGAGAGAGAGAGAGAGAGAGAGAGAGAGAGAGAGAGAGACTGGAGTTGTTATGTTACTTGAGGAATTAAAATAGTTCTAATTCTTGATCTCTTTTTGAATCTATTTATCTCTCTCTCACTTCTCCCTACCCCCTCCCTCCCCCCCCCCCCCCCACAGCTTCTTCTACTCCCTACCGACCAGCTTCAGGTCAGAGCAGCGATCAGCCTCAGGGGAAGTGACTGGAGAGTACGCCTTTGTGGCTCCTGAAGGGAAAGAGTTTCAGTTTAAGTACCAGGCTGGCGACGAAGGTTTCCGCGTGGAGAGTGACGCCCTACCTGTCGCTCCTGAGGACACTGAAGAGGTGAAGAAGGCCAAGGAGGAGTTCTTCGCCGCGTATCAGAAGGCTCTCGAGATGGCCGGGTCTTACGAGGAGGAAGATGGAGATTCGTCTGATGAATCCTCAGAGGAGCATTATTACGAGGAGTCCAGTGAGGAGGATGGCGATGATGACTCTGATGAATCCGATGAATCCGATGAATCCGATGAATCTGATGAATCCGATGAATCCGATGAAGAGGAGGAAGGAGAAGAAGAAGGAGAGGAGAATGAGGAAGAGGAAAAGAATGAGGAGGAGGGAGAAGAAGAAAAAGAAGGAAAGACTGGAGGGAGAATCTTCGCCCCCTTTCAGAGTATCTCGAGGAACATCGGGTTTGGCCAAAGGTTGAGACGCCCTTATCCTTACACCTCCAGACGGTGAGCTTCAGGTCCTCTTCCAGGGTCCTACAGATCTTGATATCCTGACGTCACTTGCGATCCTGAAGGCTCTATGTGGATACAGTCAGTAAGAGCCATTCTCCCCAGATTATGAACAGGAGAATGCCCCTTATGAGGACCTCCACCATAGGTTCTTAGTCTGCTATGGAAATCCTCGCATAATCATTGGCTCACTTCCGACCAATCACGGACGTCGCTGATATGCAGGAAAAGAAAGACGCTTCAGGTGTGCAGTTATGGGTGGAAATCCAGTCTATCTTTAACCAAAATGATTCCTATACCAACTTATGGCTCTGGGAGTGATATCGTACGCCAAGATCCGATAGAGAGAAGGTGAAGAGATCCTGTGCTCAAATACATATCTATTATTATTATTATTATCACTTGTTGTGTATTTATGTGCGAAAAGAAAAATGTTATAGTGTGTCTTATTTAAAGGTCTGGTTCTCTTTAGTGTCCCGTCAATGAACAGAAAATGGGGTTTGGTCTTGTGGGTAATTGTTAAGTTCAGTATCCCGGTCGATTTTAACTCACTATTTAACATTTTTCAGACAAAATGTCACTGAATAAATTTTGTTCAGCTCATCAAATTCTATCATCAAACTGTCATAGATTTTTAGATTTCACAAGATTTCTTCATTGGTCAATATCACTTTAACTATTATCTAAAACCGGGAAAATGAACCACTCAAACCTAACCTAATCTAGCCCAGAGATCTTAAAATATACTTTAAGTTATGTTAGGGAAGGTTAGTAGGTCAGGTTTGGTTTGATTAGCTCATTTTACCTATTTTAAAGGAAAAGGCATAATACCACAGCAGCCATGATGGAATAAGAGTCATGACACTGTTCTAAACAATGACACAAAGATCAAACACAGACTCTTTGATCCCCTTATGATAGTGTTAAAGAGTTATAAGGGAATCAATGACTCTTCTATAAAGGATCTTAGCATACGATCTCTCTCTCCCATGAGTCTCTTCGTCAGTGTAGTGTGTTTCTCTGTTGCGTCTCGCTTGTGTACTGACTGTGTTTATTTATATAACTTCCTTTTATGTACAAAAACCGAATTCACGAAGAATTTTTTTTATATATAACTATTTTATATATATAGAGAAAGATATATGCTTTGGCCAGATGATATATAATCGATATTTATATATTTTTATACTTATGTTCTTCACGTCGCTGCTTGAATGAAACATCACCACCATATATGACGTTATATAGTGTTTACTTATCCTATAACTATGGAGTGTTGAGTAGTACAATAGTTAAGGCTTCTTGTTACCTGATTCTATATGGCCCTAATCTCATGGTCCTACTAATATTAAATGGCCCTGATCACGTGGTCCTAATCTTCAGTGTTTTTAATATCATGGCCCTAATATCATCTCTGGGGCCTATTAAGAATGGGGCCTACTAAGACAGGGGCCTATTTGACCTGTTGAAGTTAAGATTCTACAGAGTTATTTTCATTACAAAGAAACAAAAATAAAATCGTAAATATTTAGCGAGTTTTAATTCGCTGGAATAAATTTCGCGCGATATGCGAGTAATGTTGTCAATCACCTGAACAACACCTGATCAGCGTCGACCAATCAGGGGACGTCATTCTGACACGTGAGAGATCTGCGCATGCTCGAGTATTTCAAAAAAAAATTCAAATGGCATTGTTTACCCTCAGTAAGTCATCGTTCTGTCACGGGTGCATTGCGTCGGGTTTATTGGACACTAACACCGCTGCTATTGACATTTTCAAGGAATATAGAGAATTGTGTATATCCTTAAGGTGTCCAAAGTGTTGTGAAGACGGCCATTATTGGGAAGATAAACACGTATGGATTGGATAAAGACGCAAAATCGTCAAGACAAAGGTGAGGTGAGATTTGGTAATGTTAGGACAGGCTAGAACTTACTGGGTCAGTTTTTTACGCATTTTTAACCCATAATTTTTCTCTGCTACAAAGCCATGACCACTGTACAATGAAATCGTTGGGAGGGGGTCGGAAGGGGGGTCATAAACTCGTATTTCCATAACTATTTATTCCCTGCAGATAGGAGAGTTAAATTTCTTTAAATCACCAACAATTACATTTCATAAACCTCTTTCTGTTATTTATTCCCGTCCATGTACTCTACCGTACATTTACCCGTGTTGCCTTACATTAATAGTGAATCGATACCAAGAAACATTAATTATTATCGACAAAGTTATAGTCAGAACGAGAATGCATATTTTAGCCTAGTCACCCGTTAAAAAAGTAACTTCGTTTTTTTTTGTATTTTTCGAGCGATAACTGAAGGATTGTGAGTTATGGCATCTTTATTTACAGTGCCTTTGTCGTCTTATGCCCTTGATTAACTAGCTTCTCAGAATCACACCCCTGTCAGGTACCTTGACAAGTAAAGTTTCTTTAATGTACCTTAACATGTGGGTAGCACGAGCTCACTGGCCGGGACCTGAAAAAGTTCACAAAGAAATGATACTGGAACAGGTTCACGAGCAGAGTTGCATTTTGGGTACAAACACAAACGCGCAGGTACAGGTATAAGGTACAAAAACAGTATTACAGGTACAAGTATAAGGTACAAAAACAGTATTACAGGTACAGGTATAAGGTACAAAAACAGTATTACAGGTACAGGTAAAAGGTACAAAAACAGTATTACAGGTACAGGTATAAGGTACAAAAACAGTATTACAGGTACAGGTATAAGGTACAAAAACAGTATTACAGGTACAGATACAATGTAAAGATTCAGACAAAACTTATTACAGGCAGAGGTACTGATACAGAAACCACAGCACAGGTACAGAAACCACTGCACAGGTAAAATACAGGTACAGAAACCATAGCACAGGTACAGAAACCACAGCACAGGTACAATACAGGTACAGAAAACTACAGCACAGATACAAAAAACACAACAGAGGCACAGGTACAAGTATAGCAACACAGGTACACGTGACTCAGTGTCCTCAGAAGGTCAGCCAAATCAACAGGTGACCCACATACCAGGTAGACTAGTTTGACACACTCCCCAACACCAACACTCCCCAACACCAACACTCCCCAACACCAACACTCCCCAACACCAACACTCCCCAACACCAACACTCCCCAACACCAACACTCCCCAACACCAACACTCCCCAACACCAACACTCCCCAACACCAACACTCCCCAACACACACTCCCCATCACACGGTACTGACAACCAAACAAGACCCCACAGCACAACTATCATCACCCGTGTACACCAGCAGGGGGTCACGTCCAGGTATTACTAGTTCACCAGCAGGGGGCCACGTCCAGGTATTACTAGTACACCTGAAGAGAGCCACGTCCAGGTATTACTAGTACACCAGCAGGGGGTCACGTCCAGGTATTACTAGTACACCAGCAGGGGGTCACGTCCAGGTATTACTAGTACACCAGCAGGGGGCCACGTCCAGGTATTACTAGTACACCTGAAGAGAGCCACGTCCAGGTATTACTAGTACACCAGCAGGGGGTCACGTCCAGGTATTACTAGTACACCAGCAGGGGGCCACGTCCAGGTATTACTAGTACACCAGCAGGGGGCCACGTCCAGGTATTACTAGTACACCTGAAGAGAGCCACGTCCAGGTATTACTAGTACACCAGCAGGGGGCCACGTCCAGGTATTACTAGTACACCAGCAGGGTGCCACGTCCAGGTATTACTAGTACACCTGAAGAGGGCCACGTCCAGGTATTACTAGTACACCAGCAGGGGGCCACGTCCAGGTATTACTAGTACACCAGCAGGGTGCCACGTCCAGGTATTACATAAGAACATAAGAATGGAGGAAACTGCAGCGGGCCTATTGGCCCATACTGGGCAGTCCCGTTTACACCCAACCCCTATTGCTCATATAAGCATCCAACCTATGTTTGAAGCAATTCAGCGTATTCGAGTTAATGATGATATTTGGTAACTTGTTCCATTCATCCACTACTCTGTTTCCAAACCAGTGTTTACCTATTTCACGCCTAAATCTAAATTTGTCTAATTTAAAACCAGTTACTAGTACACCTGAAGGGGGCCACGTCCAGGTATCATTCATTCTGAAACACTTCCTGGCTACGTGTGTAATAGATGGCGATGATGAGTTTGATCACGTCACCACACACACACACACACTTCCCGCCACGCAGGAAGTGTGTGTGGGGGGGGGGGGGGGGGGAGGGGGGAGATAGGTGACTGGTGTTAGTTTAGAGAGAGAGAGAGAGAGACTATTAAAATTACGTATCCTTATAGTGATCGACATCTTTTCAATAACTTAACTTCATTAACAAAAAAATATTGTTAGGTTAAGTTCTGGTCTATTAGAAGCTGGGCCTATTAGGACTGGATCCTATCTAATTTTTCAGCTGTACACATTGCCTCATGCCCCCTCCCCCTTCATCACCCCCTCCCCCTCCCCGCTTTCTCCTCCCTCCCCCTCCCCGCCCCCTCCCCTCTCAGGGTCAAGAAGTGTCACCACGCAATAGTGACCTTGACCTCTGTACACCTTTCACCTGCATTAATTACCTGCTTTACCTGTACGACACCTGATGTAACCCATTGCTCGTAACCTGTACTTGTCGAGTTTTTTTGGTATCAGATTCATGTTTACAGATGCGGTATTGAACGACAGACAGCCGCTGAGTCTCTTCTGGCCGACGAGTTTGAGTGAGGGGGGGGGGGGGTGAGTTATGACTTGACACCTGAAGACATTATTTTAAACTGATTTTACGAGGCATTAAGACGCCTCGATATGCCAGAACAATTCACCTAGCAAAAATTAACCCCCAGCCTACCCTTGAACCTACTCCCAACCTTCCCTCCAGCCTACCTCCAGGTCTGCCCAACACCGGAGATTGGCAACACTGTCAACACCTCCGGTCAAGACGGATAACTAATTTTTTTAAGCTTAAATAACTTTATAGTTTTTTGTGTTTTATATAGGATGAGTGGTCAGTGTGTGGCCTTATTGATGATCCGGTTATTACATTAGAGATTATTGAAAGTATTATCCATTACAACTACTACTACCTCTAACTACCGCCCAATCAGTCGAACATCAATAGTAGGCAAATTACTAGAATCAATCGTTTCAAACTCTATTCGAAACCACCTGGAGACGCACAAGTTGATCAATGATTCCCAACATGGCTTCTCAAGCGGGCGTTCATGTCTAACTAATCTATTAACATTCTCTTCATCAGTTTTCGAATCGGTTGACGAGGTAGAAGCACATGGCATCAAAGGTAATATCCTTAACTGGATTAGGGCGTGGTTACAGGACAGGAAACAGCGAGTGAGTATTAACTGCACTAAATCCCATCGGAGCAACGTCACTAGTGGAGTTCCCCAAGGCTCAGTACTTGGACCATTATTATTTATTATATACATAAACGACATAGATATCGGCATAGACAGCAACATAAGTAAATTTGCTGATGACACTAAAATAAGACGTGTTATTAAATCTGACGAGGACTCAGCAAAACTACAGGAAGATCTAAACAAATTTTTCGAATGGTCGGAAAAATGGCATATGAAATTCAATGTGAACAAATATAAAGTACTCAGTATAGGAGATTTAAACAGGGAAACCAGATACCAGATGAACAACGATGCCATTGTGGAATCCGACTGCGAGAGAGATTTAGGAGAAATGATAAGTAGGAACCTTAAACCAAGTAAACAATGTGTTTTTGTTCGAAACAAGGCTAATAAAGTACTTGGGTTCATACAAAGGAGTGTTAGTTACAAGACTAGCGAGGTCATCCTAAAATTATATATAACGCTTGTGAGGCCTCACCTGGATTACGCAGTTCAGTTCTGGTCACCGTATTACAGAATGGATATAGAATCCTTGGAAAGAATCCAGAGGAGAATGACAAGACTAATCCCGGGCATCAGGAACCTTGAGTATAGAGACAGGTTAAAGCATCTTAATTTGCACTCCCTCGAGAGACGTAGAGTGAGGGGCGACATGATAGAGGTGTATAAATGGAAGTCAGGGTTAAACAAAGGGGACATTACAAAGGTACTCAAACTATCCAACCAGGAGCGAACTCGTAACAATGGTTTTAAATTAGAAAAATTTAGATTTCGGCGTGAAATAGGTAAACACTGGAGTAGTGGATGAATGGAACAAGTTACCAAATATCTTCATTAACTCGAATACGCTGGATAGCTTCAAACATAGATTGGATGCTTAAATGAACTGTAGTTTGAGCTTTTCCCCATCTAGTTATTATATGTCTTATTTGTGTCACTTATGTTACTTGTATATTATTTGTAATTCGAAACCCATTCCCCAAATATGTAACTGTATATTTTCAGCCTTCTGGCTGCCAAGCTCTTTCAATAAACCGTTAATTATTATTATTATTATTATTATTATTATTATTAAATGAGCAATAGGGGTTGGGTTTAAACGGGACTGCCCAATATGGGTCAATAGGCCCGCTGCAGTTTCCTCCATTCTTATGTTCTTATGTTGTTACTACTACTGGGGCCTTACTTACAATACTCTGCTAGCCACAGAACTACAACTATTACTACTACCATTTCACCTACCGCGTACGCATATTCATGACCATCCGTTTAACAATATGCAAATTGCAAGGTCGTGAGCTTATTGCAGCATGTCTGTTTATGGTGAGCTAAACGTTTGTATAGTAATTTGTGTTATAAAGAAATACTTGTATACACACACGCACACGCACGCACGTAACGATAGACAAGTATACACACATCTAGATAGCATACATATACTGTACATACATAGTAATTTCCACCCCCTTGTATATATATGTATGTGCTGATAACCACAAGGAAAGAAGAAAACACGAAGTTCCCAAGCGCTTTCGTATAATTCACATCTTCAGGGGTGAGTACAGACTAAAGAGAAGTACAAAATAAGGTGTATATATACAGAGGAGAGTGAGACCAGGTCCATAATGGTCATGTATTGGGTAATGACCCTACTAATCTTTAAATAGCACACATCGGTTGGTGGTCAGGTCAGATGGTAAGGTGACCCGCCCTTCTCACCTGGTTAAAAATCTTATTAATTACAAAATTGTCCAGTTTGTACAAGCCGTTACTCAAATTCATGTTGAATGCTTCGGTATGTTTAATATGACTAGATTCTATTGAATTGCAAGGTAATATTGAGGAGGCATTATCCCAGTCAATGCAATGCTTGTTATCCCTCAAATGAACAAACAGAGCATTGGATTCCTGGCCTGTCCTAACACTGTATTTGTGTTGTTTAATTCTAGTTACAAGATCTTTACCTGTCTGGCCTAAGTAAAACATATTACATTCCTTGCAAGGAACTTTATAAATGCAACCAACTGTGTTGTTGGGGGAGTTCTTGATTAACATTTGTTTAACAGTGCATGAGTTTTTAAATGCCACATTGACGTTCCAGGTTTTTAGTTGTGAAGAAATGTGTGAGAAATTTTTGTGAAATGGTAATATTGTATGTGTGTGTGTGTGTGCATATGTAAATCGAGATAGTTATGTAGTGAAGCCATATATAGGGCAGAAGGAGAGAGAGAGGTATGCAGGTCACACTCGTTGGTTACATAATGTCATCATTACGTGAGGGTGTATGTCGTGGCTAACTGGTTATTGCAGCGGCTTGGAAACTGTAGGTCGCTGGTTCGAATCTTCACATGGGACGGGGGGGGGGGGGTGGAGATGAGGGGGGAGGGAGGTGATATGTGAGATAGAACCATTATTATAAACATGTCTTGTACGTGTCTGTATGCGACTAGAGGTATACTTAGGTGTAGAGGGAGGTTTACCTACACCCACTCACACCTACTAACACCCTACCAAATGCATCCACTTACACCCACCTACGCATACAATCCACCTACCTACACCGTCCTAAATCTATGAAAACTCATCCACTCATACCTGTAGTACACTCACCTGCACCCATCCACACCCACTGTCACCCACCCACACCCACCCCACCCACCCACACCCACTGTCACCCACCCACACCCACCCAATTTTCCAAAACTCAGACATATACATCTACACTCACCCAGATTCACCCACTTATACCCACACCCAAATCCACACCCTCCACCCCCCCCCCCACTAGACCCACCTGAACAGAATATTAAATCAAATTTAATTCATACAATACAACTTAAAAATAAATTTACTCACATTACATAAGTTCCCCCCTCCCCCTCCGCCCCGCCCCTCCCCCTCCCCCTCCGCCCCGCCCCCTTCCCCTCCGCCCCCTGACACCCCCTACCCCCCCCCCCGCCCCCCTGTCACACTAGTTTTAGGGTGTGTCCAATACTTTCAAATTGTCAAGCATAAAACCAAGTAACGTAAGAGGGACTGTCGTAAAACTTGTTGTCATGTAATACTGCAGTCTCCCCTCCCCACCTCCCCCTCCCCACCTCCCCCTCCCCACCTCCCCCCTCCCCACCTCCCCCCTCCCCTCCACTACCTACCACCACCTTTGTCTCTCCTGGGTGATGATTGGGGGTGGGGGTGCGGGGGGTGAGGTGAGACTGTGGGAGGTGTGAAGATGAGGGGACGTTGAGGTGAGGAGAGGTTGAAAGTGAAGGAAGGCTAGGGAGGTGTGGCAGGGGGTGAGGCTAGAGGGGAGGGAGATGAGGAGACTGGGGTGAGGTGAGGAGAAGTGAGGGAAAGCTATAAGGAGAGGTGGGGCGGGGTGGGGCTGGGGAGGTGAGGGAAGATAGGAGTGAAGTAGGGTGAGGTGGAGCTGGGGAGGTGAAGGAAGATAGGAGTATGGTAGGGTGAGGTGGGGCTGGGGAGGTGAGGGAAGATAGGAGTGAGGTAGGGTGAGGTGCAGGTTAAATATCTCACTCTGTTTTATATGATACAGTACAGTGACCATCACCCCCACGGACCACACTACAGTTACAGTCGACGTCGGGTTAGGTACAGCGCCTCAGTGGCTTCTTGGGAGAGTGTTTTCTCTATGAAGTTAAGAGAGACAGCAGACAGGCACTAGCGTAGCTGGGGGGGGGGGGGGGGGGGCGGTCCGCCCCGCGCGGCACCTTTGGGGGGCGGCACTTTTGGGTCTGCTCATCACCCATATCTGCAGCTACTGGAGACGTTAATCCATCCCTTTGTATCGGCGGCAAGTTAATCCTTATCGTGTCTGACCTAACACCTGACCCACATCATCACGGCCACGTCATGAGCTACACCCTTGCTATGCGCCCCCCCCCCCCCCCCCCCCGACACACACACAACCTGTAACCTGTTGAGGATTAAGGAAACAACTTCAAACAATTGCTGTTAGTGTTGCTACCTGTGAGAGGAGTTTTTCGAAACTAAAACTGATCAAGAATTACTTAAGATCTACTATGAGCACCTTGCGGTTGAGAAATCTTGCCATACTGTCTATAAAGCGACAATTGACAGATGAAATAGTTTTTGACAATGTCATTGAAGACTTTGCCAAGAAAAAAACAAGAAAAGTTACTTTGTAGAAAGTTGTAGTTTTCATTTCAGAAATAATGATGGTCCTAATTTTTTACACTTTTTTTACTTTTCTCCCTATCCTATATGTCGTTTTTGCCTTTTGTTTAACTGTTACTTATAAAGTTTAAGTATGTTTGGGGTGTATTTAAAGCATACTATATTTGAGTATGTGAAAGTACAGTAATATTATAATGGTACACAAACTATTTAATATATATATATATATATATATATATAATATATATATATATAAGAGTGAGTCACTGTGCAATATGTATTTTTTGTGGGGGGGGGGGGGGGGCAAACTCAAGGGCCGCCCCGGGCGGCACACACTCTAGCTACGCCACTGCAGACAGGTGAGTGGAAGAGCTTCACACAGGTAAAATAACTAACCAGTACTTGACGTTAGTGAATGATAATGTTAGTTCTTGCTTTATTGGGGTTTTAACCTAACCTAACCTAATCTAGCTTAACCTAACTCAACCTATCTTATCCGAGCCTAACTTGATTCAGCATACACAGGGTTAGGCTTGGTTAGGTTCGGTTAGGACTTAATAGAACTGGAGTCAAAGTGACCAAAGTCGTCCTTATGAGAGAGAGAGAGGGAGGGGTAGTATTAATGGGGAAAGGTAGGAGGGAGAGGGAGGGGTAGTATTAATGGGGAAAGGTAGGAGGGAGAGGGAGGGGTAGTATTAATGGGGAAAGGTAGGAGGGAGAGGGAGGGGTAGTATTAATGGGGAAAGGTAGGAGGGAGAGGGAGGGGTAGTATTAATGGGGAAAGGTAGGAGGGAGAGGGAGGGGTAGTATTAATGGGGAAAGGTAGGAGGGAGAGGGAGGGGTAGTATTAATGGGGAAAGGTAGGAGGGAGAGGGAGGGGTAGTATTAATGGGGAAAGGTAGGAGGGAGAGGGAGGGGTAGTATTAATGGGGAAAGGTAGGAGGGAGAGGGAGGGGTAGTATTAATGGGGAAAGGTAGGAGGGAGAGGGAGGGGTAGTATTAATGGGGAAAGGTAGGAGGGAGAGGGAGGGGTAGTATTAATGGGGAAAGGTAGGAGGGAGAGGGAGGGGTAGTATTAATGGGGAAAGGTAGGAGGGAGAGGGAGGGGTAGTATTAATGGGGAAAGGTAGGAGGGAGAGGGAGGGGTAGTATTAATGGGGAAAGGTAGGAGGGAGAGGGAGGGGTAGTATTAATGGGGAAAGGTAGGAGGGAGAGGGAGGGGTAGTATTAATGGGGAAAGGTAGGAGGGAGAGGGAGGGGTAGTATTAATGGGGAAAGGTAGGAGGGAGAGGGAGGGGTAGTATTAATGGGGAAAGGTAGGAGGGAGAGGGAGGGGTAGTATTAATGGGGAAAGGTAGGAGGGAGAGGGAGGGGTAGTATTAATGGGGAAAGGTAGGAGGGAGAGGGAGGGGTAGTATTAATGGGGAAAGGTAGGAGGGAGAGGGAGGGGTAGTATTAATGGGGAAAGGTAGGAGGGAGAGGGAGGGGTAGTATTAATGGGGAAAGGTAGGAGGGAGAGGGAGGGGTAGTATTAATGGGAAAGGTAGGAGGGAGAGGGAGGGGTAGTATTAATGGGGAAAGGTAGGAGGGAGAGGGAGGGGTAGTATTAATGGGGAAAGGTAGGAGGGAGAGGGAGGGGTAGTATTAATGGGGAAAGGTAGGAGGGAGAGGGAGGGGTAGTATTAATGGGGAAAGGTAGGAGGGAGAGGGAGGGGTAGTATTAATGGGGAAAGGTAGGAGGGAGAGGGAGGGGTAGTATTAATGGGGAAAGGTAGGAGGGAGAGGGAGGGGTAGTATTAATGGGCAAAGGTAGGAGGGAGAGGGAGGGGTAGTATTAATGGGGAAAGGTAGGAGGGAGAGGGAGGGGTAGTATTAATGGGGAAAGGTAGGAGGGAGAGGGAGGGGTAGTATTAATGGGGAAAGGTAGGAGGGAGAGGGAGGGGTAGTATTAATGGGGAAAGGTAGGAGGGAGAGGGAGGGGTAGTATTAATGGGAAAGGTAGGAGGGAGAGGGAGGGGTAGTATTAATGGGGAAAGGTAGGAGGGAGAGGGAGGGGTAGTATTAATGGGGAAAGGTAGGAGGGAGAGGGAGGGGTAGTATTAATGGGGAAAGGTAGGAGGGAGAGGGAGGGGTAGTATTAATGGGGAAAGGTAGGAGGGAGAGGGAGGGGTAGTATTAATGGGGAAAGGTAGGAGGGAGAGGGAGGGGTAGTATTAATGGGGAAAGGTAGGAGGGAGAGGGAGGGGTAGTATTAATGGGGAAAGGTAGGAGGGAGAGGGAGGGGTAGTATTAATGGGGAAAGGTAGGAGGGAGAGGGAGGGGTAGTATTAATGGGGAAAGGTAGGAGGGAGAGGGAGGGGTAGTATTAATGGGGAAAGGTAGGAGGGAGAGGGAGGGGTAGTATTAATGGGGAAAGGTAGGAGGGAGAGGGAGGGGTAGTATTAATGGGGAAAGGTAGGAGGGAGAGGGAGGGGTAGTATTAATGGGGAAAGGTAGGAGGGAGAGGGAGGGGTAGTATTAATGGGGAAAGGTAGGAGGGAGAGGGAGGGGTAGTATTAATGGGGAAAGGTAGGAGGGAGAGGGAGGGGTAGTATTAATGGGGAAAGGTAGGAGGGAGAGGGAGGGGTAGTATTAATGGGGAAAGGTAGGAGGGAGAGGGAGGGGTAGTATTAATGGGGAAAGGTAGGAGGGAGAGGGAGGGGTAGTATTAATGGGGAAAGGTAGGAGGGAGAGGGAGGGGTAGTATTAATGGGGAAAGGTAGGAGGGAGAGGGAGGGGTAGTATTAATGGGGAAAGGTAGGAGGGAGAGGGAGGGGTAGTATTAATGGGGAAAGGTAGGAGGGAGAGGGAGGGGTAGTATTAATGGGGAAAGGTAGGAGGGAGAGGGAGGGGTAGTATTAATGGGGAAAGGTAGGAGGGAGAGGGAGGGGTAGTATTAATGGGGAAAGGTAGGAGGGAGAGGGAGGGGTAGTATTAATGGGGAAAGGTAGGAGGGAGAGGGAGGGGTAGTATTAATGGGGAAAGGTAGGAGGGAGAGGGAGGGGTAGTATTAATGGGGAAAGGTAGGAGGGAGAGGGAGGGGTAGTATTAATGGGGAAAGGTAGGAGGGAGAGGGAGGGGTAGTATTAATGGGGAAAGGTAGGAGGGAGAGGGAGGGGTAGTATTAATGGGGAAAGGTAGGAGGGAGAGGGAGGGGTAGTATTAATGGGGAAAGGTAGGAGGGAGAGGGAGGGGTAGTATTAATGGGGAAAGGTAGGAGGGAGAGGGAGGGGTAGTATTAATGGGGAAAGGTAGGAGGGAGAGGGAGGGGTAGTATTAATGGGGAAAGGTAGGAGGGAGAGGGAGGGGTAGTATTAATGGGGAAAGGTAGGAGGGAGAGGGAGGGGTAGTATTAATGGGGAAAGGTAGGAGGGAGAGGGAGGGGTAGTATTAATGGGGAAAGGTAGGAGGGAGAGGGAGGGGTAGTATTAATGGGGAAAGGTAGGAGGGAGAGGGAGGGGTAGTATTAATGGGGAAAGGTAGGAGGGAGAGGGAGGGGTAGTATTAATGGGGAAAGGTAGGAGGGAGAGGGAGGGGTAGTATTAATGGGGAAAGGTAGGAGGGAGAGGGAGGGGTAGTATTAATGGGGAAAGGTAGGAGGGAGAGGGAGGGGTAGTATTAATGGGGAAAGGTAGGAGGGAGAGGGAGGGGTAGTATTAATGGGGAAAGGTAGGAGGGAGAGGGAGGGGTAGTATTAATGGGGAAAGGTAGGAGGGAGAGGGAGGGGTAGTATTAATGGGGAAAGGTAGGAGGGAGAGGGAGGGGTAGTATTAATGGGGAAAGGTAGGAGGGAGAGGGAGGGGTAGTATTAATGGGGAAAGGTAGGAGGGAGAGGGAGGGGTAGTATTAATGGGGAAAGGTAGGAGGGAGAGGGAGGGGTAGTATTAATGGGGAAAGGTAGGAGGGAGAGGGAGGGGTAGTATTAATGGGGAAAGGTAGGAGGGAGAGGGAGGGGTACTATTAATGGGAAAGGTAGGAGGGAGAGGAGGGGTAGTATTAATGGGGAAAGGTAGGAGGGAGAGGGAGGGGTAGTATTAATGGGGAAAGGTAGGAGGGAGAGGGAGGGGTAGTATTAATGGGGAAAGGTAGGAGGGAGAGGGAGGGGTAGTATTAATGGGAAAGGTAGGAGGGAGAGGGAGGGTAGTATTAATGGGAAAGGTAGGAGGGAGAGGGGGGTAGTATTAATGGGGAAAGGTAGGAGGGAGAGGGAGGGGTAGTATTAATGGGGAAAGGTAGGAGGGAGAGGGAGGGGTAGTATTAATGGGGAAAGGTAGGAGGGAGAGGGAGGGGTAGTATTAATGGGGAAAGGTAGGAGGGAGAGGGAGGGGTAGTATTAATGGGGAAAGGTAGGAGGGAGAGGGAGGGGTAGTATTAATGGGGAAAGGTAGGAGGGAGAGGGAGGGGTAGTATTAATGGGGAAAGGTAGGAGGGAGAGGGAGGGGTAGTATTAATGGGGAAAGGTAGGAGGGAGAGGGAGGGGTAGTATTAATGGGGAAAGGTAGGAGGGAGAGGGAGGGGTAGTATTAATGGGGAAAGGTAGGAGGGAGAGGGAGGGGTAGTATTAATGGGGAAAGGTAGGAGGGAGAGGGAGGGGTAGTATTAATGGGGAAAGGTAGGAGGGAGAGGGAGGGGTAGTATTAATGGGGAAAGGTAGGAGGGAGAGGGAGGGGTAGTATTAATGGGGAAAGGTAGGAGGGAGAGGGAGGGGTAGTATTAATGGGGAAAGGTAGGAGGGAGAGGGAGGGTAGTATTAATGGGGAAAGGTAGGAGGGAGGAGGGAGAGGGAGGGGTAGTATTAATGGGGAAAGGTAGGAGGGAGAGGGAGGGGTAGTATTAATGGGGAAAGGTAGGAGGGAGAGGGAGGGGTAGTATTAATGGGGAAAGGTAGGAGGGAGAGGGAGGGGTAGTATTAATGGGGAAAGGTAGGAGGGAGAGGGAGGGGTAGTATTAATGGGGAAAGGTAGGAGGGAGAGGGAGGGGTAGTATTAATGGGGAAAGGTAGGAGGGAGAGGGAGGGGTAGTATTAATGGGGAAAGGTAGGAGGGAGAGGGAGGGGTAGTATTAATGGGGAAAGGTAGGAGGGAGAGGGAGGGGTAGTATTAATGGGGAAAGGTAGGAGGGAGAGGGAGGGGTAGTATTAATGGGGAAAGGTAGGAGGGAGAGGGAGGGGTAGTATTAATGGGGAAAGGTAGGAGGGAGAGGGAGGGGTAGTATTAATGGGGAAAGGTAGGAGGGAGAGGGAGGGGTAGTATTAATGGGGAAAGGTAGGAGGGAGAGGGAGGGGTAGTATTAATGGGGAAAGGTAGGAGGGAGAGGGAGGGGTAGTATTAATGGGGAAAGGTAGGAGGGAGAGGGAGGGGTAGTATTAATGGGGAAAGGTAGGAGGGAGAGGGAGGGGTAGTATTAATGGGGAAAGGTAGGAGGGAGAGGGAGGGGTAGTATTAATGGGGAAAGGTAGGAGGGAGAGGGAGGGGTAGTATTAATGGGGAAAGGTAGGAGGGAGAGGGAGGGGTAGTATTAATGGGGAAAGGTAGGAGGGAGAGGGAGGGGTAGTATTAATGGGGAAAGGTAGGAGGGAGAGGGAGGGGTAGTATTAATGGGGAAAGGTAGGAGGGAGAGGGAGGGGTAGTATTAATGGGGAAAGGTAGGAGGGAGAGGGAGGGGTAGTATTAATGGGGAAAGGTAGGAGGGAGAGGGAGGGGTAGTATTAATGGGGAAAGGTAGGAGGGAGAGGGAGGGGTAGTATTAATGGGGAAAGGTAGGAGGGAGAGGGAGGGGTAGTATTAATGGGGAAAGGTAGGAGGGAGAGGGAGGGGTAGTATTAATGGGGAAAGGTAGGAGGGAGAGGGAGGGGTAGTATTAATGGGGAAAGGTAGGAGGGAGAGGGAGGGGTAGTATTAATGGGGAAAGGTAGGAGGGAGAGGGAGGGGTAGTATTAATGGGGAAAGGTAGGAGGGAGAGGGAGGGGTAGTATTAATGGGGAAAGGTAGGAGGGAGAGGGAGGGGTAGTATTAATGGGGAAAGGTAGGAGGGAGAGGGAGGGGTAGTATTAATGGGGAAAGGTAGGAGGGAGAGGGAGGGGTAGTATTAATCGGAAAGGTAGGAGGGAGAGGGAGGGGTAGTATTAATGGGGAAAGGTAGGAGGGAGAGGGAGGGGTAGTATTAATGGGGAAAGGTAGGAGGGAGAGGGAGGGGTAGTATTAATGGGGAAAGGTAGGAGGGAGAGGGAGGGGTAGTATTAATGGGGAAAGGTAGGAGGGAGAGGGAGGGGTAGTATTAATGGGGAAAGGTAGGAGGGAGAGGGAGGGGTAGTATTAATGGGGAAAGGTAGGAGGGAGAGGGAGGGGTAGTATTAATGGGGAAAGGTAGGAGGGAGAGGGAGGGGTAGTATTAATGGGGAAAGGTAGGAGGGAGAGGGAGGGGTAGTATTAATGGGGAAAGGTAGGAGGGAGAGGGAGGGGTAGTATTAATGGGGAAAGGTAGGAGGGAGAGGGAGGGGTAGTATTAATGGGGAAAGGTAGGAGGGAGAGGGAGGGGTAGTATTAATGGGGAAAGGTAGGAGGGAGAGGGAGGGGTAGTATTAATGGGGAAAGGTAGGAGGGAGAGGGAGGGGTAGTATTAATGGGGAAAGGTAGGAGGGAGAGGGAGGGGTAGTATTAATGGGGAAAGGTAGGAGGGAGAGGGAGGGGTAGTATTAATGGGGAAAGGTAGGAGGGAGAGGGAGGGGTAGTATTAATGGGGAAAGGTAGGAGGGAGAGGGAGGGGTAGTATTAATGGGGAAAGGTAGGAGGGAGAGGGAGGGGTAGTATTAATGGGGAAAGGTAGGAGGGAGAGGGAGGGGTAGTATTAATGGGGAAAGGTAGGAGGGAGAGGGAGGGGTAGTATTAATGGGGAAAGGTAGGAGGGAGAGGGAGGGGTAGTATTAATGGGGAAAGGTAGGAGGGAGAGGGAGGGGTAGTATTAATGGGCAAAGGTAGGAGGGAGAGGGAGGGGTAGTATTAATGGGGAAAGGTAGGAGGGAGAGGGAGGGGTAGTATTAATGGGGAAAGGTAGGAGGGAGAGGGAGGGGTAGTATTAATGGGGAAAGGTAGGAGGGAGAGGGAGGGGTAGTATTAATGGGGAAAGGTAGGAGGGAGAGGGAGGGGTAGTATTAATGGGGAAAGGTAGGAGGGAGAGGGAGGGGTAGTATTAATGGGGAAAGGTAGGAGGGAGAGGGAGGGGTAGTATTAATGGGGAAAGGTAGGAGGGAGAGGGAGGGGTAGTATTAATGGGGAAAGGTAGGAGGGAGAGGGAGGGAAGAAGAGAGAGAAATAGGGAAGTGGTGAGAGATTTAGATTTTTTTAGATTGCTCCGGAGGGGCTAGTTTATTGGGCACCCCCTTACATCCTGTGCAAGGTGAAGTTCACAGAAGCGTTTACAGCGCCCATCTGGGAAGCATGCTCAGTTCATGCTTGCC
>CAUDMG010002639.1:3392500-3582500 GCA_958450375.1 Homarus gammarus | reverse complement strand
ACCTCGGGAAAAAATTAACCTTGAAATTTCTTTACGACCAAGGCATAGAAACTCAAATAATCGTAAGTTAAGAATCTTTGAACATTAGACTCAGCCTTGACCATGGTGCAGTATCTACTTATACTGCTTACTTCTACTTCCGGAAATTGACGGACGTGCTGAAGAACACAATAATATGACGTCACAGGTGGGAGGAAAAAGCGCAGGTAATGAGCAATGTGGACACCCGTACAACATACCTGTCTGGACTAAGTAACACCTGTTTCTGTTTACCTCACTCATAGATTCACTCACTCTCCCTCACACACTCACAAACACTACCCCCCCCCCCCCACACAAACCCCTCACACCCCCCCCCACACACACACACCACACACACCACACTCTCTTATCAACACACTGACACACACTACTACTACTACTACTACTACTACTACTTTTTTTTTCTTCTTTTTTTTTTTAACGTGGTCTCCAGCCTCCCCCAATAGCCACACCTTCGCCACCATTTATTTACCTTAATATTAAATATCCTAATACATAAGTAGCTATCCTATCTGTGTTAAATTAGTTGAGCCGCAGATCTATGAGGCATTCAGTGACTGTAGCCTCATAGTCGATATCTGCAGCAGTTGTCGGGGTAGGGGCAGAAGCTCTCGTTCCCCTGAGGCAGAGCAAAGCCGACCGAAGGAGCGAGAAAGACAGTCGACATCTCATCCAGGCTGTAACATAACTTCTGGGCTGCTGCCTCTGTTCGGAGATCAACTCCGCGAGTCTGGCGTAGAAACATCTTGCACTTGGTCCCATCCCACCAGTGGTTGTGAACACTAGAGGAGTGAAGCTGCCTTGATCAACGTTTTGAATTCTCTCCCCATATGCCCTTCTCTTGTCGTTCTCGTTCCTCCTATGTGCAGCATCGAGAGCTAGGTTACGGTGACAAGCGGCCATGGGATCAAAAATCCTGATGTCGAAGAAAGCTCGCTGTCCCCGCGTCCAGAATCCTCGAGCACTGACCTCCACACGGGCTTCTTTAGATGTGTTTGAAGTCCTGTGTTGGAAGATCTCGCCATCCAAGGGAAGGAGGGTCGGTTCTATCATGACGTCCCGGCAGATTTCCTTCAACATATTTGCTGTGAGATCCCTTACCTCGTCATGCCTCATGCATATGAAGCCCCGCCTCTTGCACACCATGGCGTGATCGCCATCATAGGAAGAGCCACACACGCATTGGGAGGGCAAACCTTCTACTGGCCGACCGTACCTTAGAGCAATGGCATCTGTAAATTCTTGTTTATTAAGACTGAAAGCATTTGCCCTTATCGGTAACGTAGTTAACCAGTTCGAGGCGCCCACCTCCTGCGCTATACTACTACTACTACTACTACTACTACTACGACTACTTTGCTGTCACTCGGAATCGAGTATGGCGATCATCTAGCTGTGATACAATGACATGAGGTGAAAGACCAGATACTGGACCGGCAGGGTCATCCACAGTTGTTGCACGTGTGGAGGGCTACATCTAGTGTGGGAGGGGCGGTGGCAGCGTCTTTCCGGTGCTGGTGCTTGTCTGTTTGGGTATGCAGTCGGGCCAACTCGAAAGTATTGACACCTTCTCGTGTGGTGCTTCTCCAAGCGTTACGGTGTGGAGTAATCGTCTCCCAGGTGAGGGGGTCGATTTGGCACTGTTTCTGGTTTGTCTTAAGAATATCCGTATACCTTTTCAGTTGCCCGCCAGCGTTACAATTACTATTCGTTCGGTGACTGTAAAGTAGCTGCTTTGGCAATCTACTGTCGTCCATGCGGGTAACATGGCCAGTCCAGCGTAGTTGTTCATGGATAATGGTAGCCTCAATGCTCCTATAGTTGGTGTCAGTGAGAATACTACAGTCCTCAAACATGAACAAAATAATAAATTCCTCGGGGTTGCTATTGATGATAAACTAAACTGGAAAAACCACATACAATCCATTCACAGTAAAACCAATAAAAAGTGCGGTATCCTGAAACACACTCGTCAGTCACTCTTACAGCAATGAAAGAAATCTATTATGGCCTTGTTTACCAACACTTAATTCACTGTCACACACTGTGGTGGGCCTCCTGCACCGCTAAGACACAACCTCTGGTCACTGCCCAGAAGAGCGTTGTGAGGAGAATGACCCATAGGTTTACTTGGAAACAAATATGATCACACTAACGAACAATTCGCTAAATCACATATTGTCACGTAGATATAAATTACCATGCAATAAATATATATTTGCCGTGAAGCCTAATTAATTATTATCCTGACTGTGTCTGTCCCCTTGTTTTACTCAAACACAAACCATGTTGAATTGCTGCCCTCATTTATCGAATTATTGTATACCAACTCTACTGTAAGAAAACTATCTATGTAAAAATTAAATACAAAATAAAAAGTGATAATAATGGTAGCATTCTCCTGTGTATTACGAACACCTGTACACCTGCGCTAGTTAGGCCGCACCTCGATTATGCGGTTCAGTTCTGGTGCCCCTATTATAGAATGGATATAAATTCACTTGAGTCGGTGCAGAGAAGAATGACAAAAATGATTCAGGGACTTAGAAACCTTCCATATCAGGATAGGTTAAAGAAACTTAACTTGCATTCCCTAGAAAGACGAAGAGTGCGGGGAGATATGATAGAAGTATTTAAGTGGGTGAAAGGAATCAATAAAGGGGATATAGATAAAGTTCTTATAATATCCGAGCAGGATAGGACTCGGAGCAACGGATTCAAGTTGGATAAGTTTAGGTTTAGGAGGGAGATAGGAAGGAACTGGTTCACAAATAGGGTGGTGGACGAGTGGAACAAGCTTAGCAACCTTGTAGTAAGTGCGGGAACTCTGGAAAGTTTCAAAAGGAGGCTAGATAGATTCATGGATGATAGAGAGTGGTAGTAACTCTCGACAGGAGCTGCCATGCACTGACCAACCGGCCTATTGCAGACTCCTTATTTTCTTATGTTCTTATGTTCAGATAAAACTAAATGTTATATAATAATTCCTTGAGGTAAATTAACAGTTTATATCAGGTGCTTGTAAGGTCCCGGAGATCATAGTTTTTATTTTTTTTTTCTCCACGGGGATTAGCCCACCAGGGCACAGGTCAATGACCCACATCGGGCCTGGAGGGCGAAAATGTAATAATAATAAAGGGTAAATAAAATTTATAATAAAAATTCAAAAATTGAAAATAAAATAATAAAAGAATAATGAAAATAACAACACTGTAATAATAATAATAATAATAATAATAATAATAATAATAATAAAGCAATACAAAAAAAAAAGAGAGAAACGACACATGTACGATGTGCGTAAATGAGGCAGAAAGTCAGATCATCAACCTGGGACTTGGTCACATATGGCAGCAGGGTCTACCATTAGACAACACATTATGCTTCCATTATCTTCCCAGGCGGTAGTACCTCCCTGTTTGGTAGCTGCCTACTACCTACTCTACTTGCTAGTGTTGTTCAACCAAAATTTTTTTCAAATTTTTGGGAAAGGAATCACTTGCCCTCTTTCAAGGCAATAACGTAAATGTTCGGGCATTTCTTAAATATTATATTTAATCCCCGCTGGGTCTTCGCCATTTATAATATCAAATGCAAAAGCAATGGCGAACAGACCACAGCTGACCAGGTCTTTTTGTTTTTAAACACGTGGATAGTAAACACTATTTTCACGGTGACCTTTTGACGTCAAGTGGGCGAACAAGACCTTCATGTAGTGTGAGGGAGTATCGTAGAGGGAGTCATACACGGTGAGGCTCCCGGGGTGGTTGGGATTAAAGTTGGAAAGGAGTAACCAGTGGGTCCCAAAGTCTTGCCCGTAATCACTTAGGGAGCCCATTAAGGGCGTGTCCCTATTTATGATCTGTAAAAACAGAGTTTTGTCTTATGGAGAGAGAGGCTCCAGGGTGATCGCCACGGCAGGCTCATACAAACCCCGGACTTATGGGAAGTAATACCCAATCAGGGCTTAGGCATGGCCCATAACATCGTCTGACAGCCAGCGTTGGTGTATTATGTCGCTGGCATCCTCCTCACTCAACTTGGGGAGCCACGTGTTGGTGGATCTTTGAATGGCCAAGTCCTCCCCCACCCGGGTGAAGTCCTCCCCCACCCGGGTGAAGTCCTCCCTCACTAGGGATTCCTCCTCCTCCTCCTTCATGGCGGACGCGTCCTTTTGGGGGATATTGGCGGTTTTCCAACTGAATATTAAAATAACAACAGTGAGAATTATTACGGCTCCAGCTGCTAAGGTGAAAAGGGAGAAGGGAGGAGAAGGTACCACACTATCTGAGGCCTTCTCCAGTTCTTCTCTTACTCTATGTATTTCGGTATTCAGAGACACCACGTTCAATATATCTCCCAGCAAGGGGACCATATTCCACAAACTTGGCTTAGGCATTTGGGGGGGTTAAATTTTTGAGAATGGGTTTGATGGCGGGGCAACAAGAGATGGCATCAGGTAGTGCAATTATTTTCTTGTCCACCTTTAAACAGTTATCGTTTTATCCTCGTACTCTGAGGCTTTCTTCACTATACACCTCTCCAGGTTTTTAACTTCTTCTTTAAGTTACCCCACATGGAGGTTAATGGCCAAGGTAACAAACAGGAAACCGACCAAGGCAAACATAACTACTTTGACTTTATTTTCCATAATGCTGGGAATAATTACCACGTGTCTGGCGCTGCACATCTTCCCTCCTCTAAATACCAGACTAGAAATATAATCAGCTTGGAAATGTTATACAACACTGTGTTGTAATGAAGATGTTGTAGCAAACATATAACTATAGTGTTGTAAAGATAATGTTGCAGTAAACATATAACTATAGTGTTATAAAGATAATGTTGTAGTAAACATATAATTATAGTGTTGTAAAGATAATGTTGTAGTAAACATATAGCTATAGTGTTGTAATGAAGATGTTGTAGTAAACATATAACTATAGTGTTATAGTGGATATATAACTATAGTGTTATAGTGGACATATAACTATAGTGTTATAGTGGATATATAACTATAGTGTTATAGTGGATATATAACTATAGTGTTATAGTGGACATATAACTATAGTGTTATAGTGGACATATAACTATAGTGTTATAGTGGACATATAACTATAGTGTTATAGTGGACATATAACTATAGTGTTATAGTGGATATATAACTATAGTGTTATAGTGGACATATAACTATTGTGTTATAGTGGACATATAACAATAGTGTTATAGTGGATATATAACTATAGTGTTATAGTGGACATATAACAATAGTGTTATAGTGGATATATAACAATAGTGTTATAGTGGACATATAACAATAGTGTTATAGTGGATATATAACAATAGTGTTATAGTGGACATATAACAATAGTGTTATAGTGGATATATAACTATAGTGTTATAGTGGACATATAACAATAGTGTTATAGTGGACATATAACTATAGTGTTATAGTGGACATATAACTATAGTGTTATAGTGGACATATAACAATAGTGTTATAGTGGATATATAACAATAGTGTTATAGTGGACATATAACTATAGTGTTATAGTGGACATATAACTATAGTGTTATAGTGGACATATAACTATAGTGTTATAGTGGACATATAACTATAGTGTTATAGTGGACATATAACAATAGTGTTATAGTGGACATATAACTATAGTGTTATAGTGGACATATAACAATAGTGTTATAGTGGACATATAACTATAGTGTTATAGTGGACATATAACTATAGTGTTATAGTGGACATATAACTATAGTGTTATAGTGGACATATAACTATAGTGTTATAGTGGACATATAACTATAGTGTTATAGTGGACAAGGACATATAACTATAGTGTTATAGTGGACATATAACAATAGTGTTATAGTGGACATATAACAATAGTGTTATAGTGGACATATAACTATAGTGTTATAGTGGACATATAACTATAGTGTTATAGTGGACATATAACTATAGTGTTATAGTGGACATGTAACGATAGTGTTATTGTGGACATGTAACGACAGTGTTATAGTGGACATATAACTATAGTGTTATAGTGGACATATAACTATAGTGTTATAGTGGACATATAACTATAGTGTTATAGTGGACATATAACTATAGTGTTATAGTGGACAAGGACATATAACTATAGTGTTATAGTGGACATATAACTATAGTGTTATAGTGGACATATAACTATAGTGTTATAGTGGACATATATCTATAGTGTTATAGTGGACATATAACTATAGTGTTATAGTGGACATATAACTATAGTGTTATAGTGGACACACACACACACACCAGTACTCGGGGATTCACCTCTGTTGTAATAGTCTCAGTTAGAAAATGGTTAATTACTCTCCATCCTAAGGTCGTCAACATAACCCGGATAACTAATAATACTAGTTGTTTTTTATCTCCAGTTCAGGATATGTCACGCCACTCTTGAGGGATGGCCCGAGAACTTAATGGGTTGGGTTGGGTTTAGTTATACTGGGTTTGGTTGCGTTATAATGTGTTGGTTTAGGTTAAGCCAGGTTAGGTTTGGTTAGCTTTGTTTAAGTTGGGGTTTGGTTTGGTTAGGGTAGGTTAGGTTAGGTTAGATTAAAGGCTAGCCATCGTACTCAAGTGGTTAAGGTAATGTAATCAAATAGCTAAATCGTCGTACTCTAGGGCTGAACTCATCGTACTCAGTAGGGAGTGACAGTTTTGCAAAAGTTTTCAAAATCTAGTTGCTTGGGTTGGATTATTTGTCTATCGGCCACGCTAATTCCGAATATGTTTGAGTTTTTTACATCATTGCATTAGAAGGTTTGTGGATACGTTTGGGTTTGGCATGAAAAACGCGAAAAAACTGTAAATAATAAAGGGACTGGCAATGTGGCACAACCTGTTAAAATCAAGTTATTGAATTGGATTATTAGACTACTGTGTACACTGGTTCATAATATGCTATTGTTTTACAACAAATTATGCCGATATTTTTGCTGCAAGTCCCCACATACGTATATTTCGAAAACCAGGGCCCAATATTACCAACGGCGTGGATAGATTCCGTGGAATGAATTCAGGACATTCCCGCTCATGGAACATTACCAAACTCCGTATATGTGCCAATGGCAGGCCAATGGCAATATTTACAGAGTTTGTTGAGGCTCCCTGGACGGGAATGCCCTGAATTTATTCCACGGAATCTATTCACGCCGTTGGTAATATTCGTCCCAGGACTGATCAACGAATTCAGCCCAAGTAGCTTGACTTGGACAGTTAAGGACAAAATCTCAGTCCGTACTTTTGAATAAAATATTGTTCAATAGGTGGTGATATTGAAGTGCTGAAAGTTGTTTTTTCTGTGTTGTTTTGCAGTTAGTTCAAAGGGCCGCCACCAAGATGGGTCGTCCTAAGATTAGCAACACTCAGCTGCGCCAGGGTAACGATAAGGTGTTCGGGGTTCGGACGCCTCTGCCATCTAACAAGTTGCCTCTGAACAAGGAAGATGGAAGTGCCCTGGCTTATGAAGCAGAAAACGAGAGGTTAAGGAGAAGAACAAATGCTTTTGATTATATGGATGCCACCAACAAGGTGACTGAGAACTTCTCAGTCACCTTGTTGGTTCTTCTCCTTAACCTCTCGTTTTCTGCCGATAGACAAATAATCCAACCCAAGCAATTAGATTTTGAAAACTTTTGCAAAACTGTCACTCCCTAGTACTCAGTGGACTAAGGGGTTAAGCTTAACAGCAAATGACACGGATCTTTTGTGTACATGTGACCGTTGGGGTAATCTAAGCTTGTTTGACCTGACCTTTTTCTGACCAAGTTAAAAGTCGCCTTCCTTGGTCTCGTCCTTACAAAATACTGATAAAATCTCTTAATTAAAATGCCACCAGACTCCCTTGGTGCCTGTCACGTGTCCAGGCCGTGACGTAATGCAGTCACCAACCAATGTAAACATTACCAGGCAGTGACGCAATCCTATCACCAGCCAATGTAAACACTACCAGGCCGTGACGTCTTGATATCACCACCAACCAACGTAATAATAAACACAGACGCTACAGAATCGCCAGCCAATGTAAAGAATAGTACAGTGTGACATCATAATGTCTCCACCAATGCGTGTGAAAAAACACCGTGACGACACATGCCACTGCTCTCTGGGAGTCAGTGGGGTGACGAGAGATAAGGTGCAATTTAGTGCATAAAAACAGGATGACGTTAACGCACTCTGTTGACATACAATAAACCTTTTGGCTGCCTAGATGGGCCGACGGATAAGTCACACAGCAACACAGGGTCTGGTAAGATGTTGCCACCGTCGGGGAGTGGAGAAGGTTAGGTGCTGTGACTTGTGGTGCTGACACAACACACCCTGATAGGTGCTGTGACTTGTGGTGCTGACACAACACACCCTGATAGGTGCTGTGACTTGTGGTGCTGACACAACACACCCTGATAGGTGCTGTGTCTTGTGGTGCTGACACAACACACCCTGATAGGTGCTGTGTCTTGTGGTGATGACACAACACACCCTGATAGGTGCTGTGTCTTGTGGTGCTGACACAACACACCCTGATAGGTGCTGTGACTTGTGGTGCTGACACAACACACCCTGATAGGTGCTGTGTCTTGTGGTGCTGACACAACACACCCTGATAGGTGCTGTGTCTTGTGGTGCTGACACAACACACCCTGATAGGTGCTGTGTCTTGTGGTGATGACACAACACACCCTGATAGGTGCTGTGTCTTGTGGTGATGACACAACACACCCTGATAGGTGCTGTGTCTTGTGGTGCTGACACAACACACCCTGATAGGTGCTGTGTCTTGTGGTGCTGACACAACACACCCTGATAGGTGCTGTGTCTTGTGGTGCTGACACAACACACCCTGATAGGTGCTGTGTCTTGTGGTGCTGACACAACACACCCTGATAGGTGCTGTGTCTTGTGGTGATGACACAACACACCCTGATAGGTGCTGTGTCTTGTGGTGCTGACACAACACACCCTGATAGGTGCTGTGTCTTATGGTGATGACACAACACACCCTGATAGGTGCTGTGTCTTGTGGTGATGACACAACACACCCTGATAGGTGCTGTGTCTTGTGGTGCTGACACAACACACCCTGATAGGTGCTGTGTCTTGTGGTGCTGACACAACACACCCTGATAGGTGCTGTGTCTTATGGTGATGACACAACACACCCTGATAGGTGCTGTGTCTTGTGGTGATGACACAACACACCCTGATAGGTGCTGTGTCTTGTGGTGCTGACACAACACACCCTGATAGGTGCTGTGTCTTGTGGTGCTGACACAACACAGCCTGATAGCTGCTGTGTCTTGTGGTGATGACACAACACAGCCTGATGATAGCTGCTGTGTCTTGTGGTGCTATGAAAAAGTGCTTAATTAACTTAACCTCCATACAAATATGGCGAACAAAATGGCATCATCCCTACACTGAGACTCTACAGTGACCTAAGACCCACTGAGAATACATCATAGTATCACAGCTTAAGTGACAACAAGTTTAATATATTCTCACATTACCACTTAAGAGAAAAAACCAGATATTATGAACTTTTGAGAATCCCACCCACCCCCCCCCCCCCCCATATTATTTACACCGCTAGATGACCGCATGATTGTGACCGCAGATAGACCGCAAGACATCAGATCTGAGGCGGTTAGTGTCTTTTGTCGGCTCAAGTTGTGATTGTTGATGGGTGTGGTGAGTGTGCCGTGTCTCCTGTGTTGGTTTTTTCTTCAGTTCTTCAGGATGGTGTTTTAAATGTTTTATTAGTGTGTTTTATCTTTCTATCTGTCTGTCTGTTTGTCTGTGTGTCTATCTGTCTGTCTCTCTGTCTGTCTCTCTGTCTCTCTGTCTGTCTCTCTGTCTATCTGTCTGTCTTCTTTTGGGGAACATTTGACTGTCCATAGATATTCATGTAGATTATTAAACGCTAACCTAACCTAACCCTAACCTAACCTACCCTACCCTAACCTCACGAACCCTAACCTAACCTCACGAACCCTAACCTAACCTAACCTAACCTAACCTAACCCTAACCTAACCTCACGAACCCTAACCTACCATAACCTAACCAAGTGAAACAGAAGAATAGAAGGAAAAAATATCCGTTTGAGAAAAAAGTCAGTTACTTTTTAACGCTTATTCGGATGAGAGAGAGAGAGAGAGAGAGAGAGAGAGAGAGAGAGAGAGAGAGAGAGAGAGAGAGATTGATACCTGTACACAAATATATCAATCAATCTATCTACCTATATACAGGGGAAAATACCGTAATTAGGATGGCATCTGATCTTCTCACCTCGCCTGCATTACTGTGTCAACCAGCACCATTTTACACTGGTCAGGAATCAACAGAAAGGTCAATTACGTAACACTCTGGAGTCAGATGAGGTCAGGATAGGTTTGATGACGGTCAGACACGGTTAGGTTAGGTTATGTTCAGAGTCGGTCAGAAGTAGTGAGGCGAGTGATGGACAATACATTTGAATCTCCTCACAGACATGGCAGTACAGGGTATCTTATAATTATATTAATACTACTATTTTTTTTACAGTGGCCTCCAGCCTCCCCCAGTACCCACACCTTCGCCGCCATTTTATTACGTAACATTAAATATACTAATTCATAAGTAGCTACCCTAGATGTGTTGAGTTAGTTGAGCCGCAGATCTATGCAGCAATCAGTGACTGTTGCCTCATAGTCAATATCTGTGACTGTTGTCGGCTTTGGGGCCGATGCTCTCGTTCCCCTGAGGCAAAGCAATGCAGACCTAAGCAGAGAGAAGGACAGTCGACATCTCATCCAGGCTGTAACATAACTTCTGGGCTGCTGCTTCCGTTCGGATAATACCTCCGTCAGTCTTGCATAGAAACATCTTGCACTTGGTCCCATCCCGCCAGAGGTTGTGAACACCAGAGGAGTGAAGCTGCCCTGATCAACGTTCTAAATTCTCTTGGCTTATTCCCTGTTCTTGTCGTTCTAATAATAATAATAATAATAATAATAATAATAATAATAATAATAATTAACGGTTTATTGAAAGAGCTTGGCAGCCAGAAGGCTGAAAATATACAGTTACATATTTGGGGAATGGGTTTCGAATTACAAATAATATACAAGTAACAAATAAGATATATAATAACTAGATGGGTAAAATCTCAAACTACAGTGCATTTCAACATAGTGACAGTGCAAGAAGTAGTATTTACTGGGAGTGAATACACTGGCTTATTACAAGTTATTGATAATTTTTACAATGGTTGGGACTGGGCTGTTCTTATAGCGATCAGTTCGTGCACGTATGGGCTGGATGCGGTTGTGGTGTCAAACAGCAATTCTCGGGCTAGGGATCTCAGGTGGTAGTAGGAGCCGGTGTCGAGGAGGGTGTAGAAGTTTCTTACCAAATTTGCAGATGAGGTCGTGGTGATGGTCAGTGAGAGTCGAAAGGGTCAGTGTGTTGAGCGCTTCTTGATATGTGGAGTAGGAAGGGGAGAGAATAATCTTGCATGCCCTCTTTTGCACTTTTTCTAGGTGTTTACGTTGTGTGGCATTTTGGGAGGAAGACCAGGTAGGGGAGGCATAGGAGAGCTTGGGAAGTATGAATGTTGTGTAAACACTGAGGAGCTCGGGTGCAGGAACTCCGAGGGACTTGAGTCGGCGGAGGCGGTGGAGACGGAACTGGAGGATTTGACAACTTCACTGACGTGTGGTTTCCAATTTAGTTTGTTGTCTATGGTGACGCCGAGGAGCTTCGTGGAATCTACAACCTGGAGTGTGTTCGGACCTAGAGTAATGGAAGGAGGTGGGACAATGTCGGAAGAGAGGTTAATGTGCATAACCATGGTCTTGGTATGGTTGATGGTGACATGGTTGTTGGTAGCCCAGTTTTGGAGACTGTTCAATAAATCCTGAAGGGCGGTATAGTCGGGAGCAGAATTGTTGACGCTGATCCCAATGGTGGAGTCGTCGACATATTTCCAGCGAGCAGGGGTTTCTCTTAGGGCATCATTGATGAGCATAAGGAAGCAGAGTGGGCCCATCTTGGTGCCTTGGGGGACGCCACAGGTGAGTGACTGAAAGGTGGAGACAGCCCCTCGGAAGCGTACAGCTTGGCGTCGGTCACTGAGGAAGTCTGTAAGCCATGGTATGAGACTTCTTCGAAGCCCGAGGTCAATAGCTTTGTTGATGATTATATTGTGGTCGACTAGGTCGAACGCTTTAGTGAAATCAATGAAGGCGACAGCTACAGACGTTTATCGTTTCTCGAGATGGCGGTATGTGTAATCGAGAAAGCTGACAAGACAGTGAGTGGTGGAGGAAGGTTTCATATTGCCAAATTGCTGAGGGTCTACGACTCCTGCAATATCAGCATAAGCCCAGTCGAACATAAAACTTTCACAGATTAGGCTGGGTATTGGGGTGATTGCAATAGGTCGTAGCTGATTTAAGGATTGTGGGCTGGTTGACTTGGGCACTGGTGATACATAAGAGGTCTTCCAGTCAGTTGGGCATCTGGCTTGACTGAGAGAAGCATTGATGATGGAGCATAGGGGTTTAGCAAGCTCCGGGGAGAACTCCTTGAAGAGTTTCATTGGTAAGTCAATGGGGGTGGTAGAGCGTTTTAATTTTAGTTTGTCCAGGCGTTTTGCTACTTCAAATTCTTCTACTAAGTCAGTGGGAAGGGGGGCTGGTAGGTAAGCAGGGAGAGTGGTTGTGTCAAGCCGGGGGAGCGTCTGGCATATAGTAGCGAAATGGTTATTTGATTGCTCAGCTGCGTCAACATTAGTGAGATGGCTAAGGAAGGGGAGGGGGTGTGTCTTATTGTTTAGTCCACAGAGTTCTTTAAGCTTACCGTACCATTGACTGATGTTGGTCTGCTTCAGGTGTTGTAATTTGGTTGGGTAGTGGGACTTCTTTGCAGTGCATATTTCGCGGATGACTCGGTTGCGAAGGGACCTGTAGTGGATGTGGTCATTGAGTTGAAAGGCTCTGTCTCTCTGTTGCATAAGTCTTTTGATCCGAGGTGTGATCCAGGGCAAGTCAGCTGGGTGAGATCTGACGGACTTCTCGGGGAAGAAGTGGTGGTGAGCTTCCGTGGTGGTGTTGGTGTAATTTATCCATTTGGTTTCCACGTCATCCACGCTAAGTACTTCAGTCCAGGGATGGTGAACTATCCACTGCCCTAAGAGGCGCACTGCAGAGTCAGTAATCGGCCTGTAGGTCTTGTTGTAGGGTCTCTGTACTTGAGTGGGAGTGGCAGCTGGGGACCAGAGCACTGATAAGTGTGTGCTACACCCGATAGGAGGCATTGGTTGAGGTGGTTGGTACTGGTCCGCTAAGTCAGTTAAGATAAGGTCAAGGGTATTTTGACCGTGTGTGGGGAAGGTCACAACTTGTGATAGTGATAGCTGGTCCTGGATATCAGTGGTGTCAATTTCATTATAATCCCCACATAATACTAACTTGGCACATGGGTACCTAACTCTGAGGTGGTCTGAGGTGGTAATGAGATGATTGATAAGAGAGTCTCTGGTGGGTGAGCGAGGCGGATGGTATGCCACACAGATTATAATGGAAGCAGTGTGGCGCGGGTGGGCCAGTGGCACAACACGTACCCATAATGCTTCCACATCTGCTGGGACTTGAACATCCAGGCATGACGGGTGTAGGTCATCTTGACAGAAGAGGGCAACGCCCCCTCCAAGTCTATGTGAACGAAGGTGATGAAAGACTTGATGTCCCTCAATATGACACGTTTCAGGCACAATTTGCCAAGCCTCACATATGGCAACGACGCTCGCGGCGGCTGACCTGACTGTCGTTGCCAGCTCGTCAAACTTGTTAGCTAGGGAAGTGAAGTTGGATAGCAGTAGAGACGGGAGATCATACCATATCCGTGGAACTTCAGTGTAGTGGTACGGTCTGTCAGGGGTGGGTTTCTCCGGTTTCCGAGTGGAGGTTACGATCCTAATGGGCTTATGTGTGCAGCCTCGAGAGATTGCTGACGGTGATATGCGGCCATGGGATAGAAAATCCTTATGTCAAAGAAGGCTCGCTCTTCCCGCGTCCAGAATCCTCAAGTACTGACGTCCACACAGGCTTCGTTGGATGTGTTTGAAGTCCTGTGACGGAGGTTCTCACCATCCAATGGAAGGAGGGGCGGTTCCACCGTGACGTCGTGGCAGATTTCCTTCAACATATTTGTTGTTAGATCCCTTACTTCGCCATGCCTCATGCATACAAAGCCCCCTTTCTTGCACACCATGGCGTGGTCAGTGTCATAGGAAGAGCCACACATGCATTGGGAGGGCAAACCTTCCACTGGCCAACCGTACCTTAGAGCAATGACATCTGTAAATTCTTGTTTGTTAAGGCTAAAGCCTTTTCCCCTTATCGGTAACGTTGTTAGCCAGTTTGAGGCGCCCACCTCCTGCTCTGTAACTACTTTTTGGTTTCAAGTTCTCTGGCAAGTGCAGCATCAGTTGCTGCAGTTTATCATTTTGGGTTTGCTGTCGCTCTGTCGTAATGGACAGTCGAGTCTCTCTTAATTCGTTGGTATCCACCCGACTTGCTGCATGGCTTCACAAGCGGACGTTCTTGCCTAACTAATCTATTAACATTCTTTTCATCAGTTTTCGAATCAGTGGACGAGGGGCACAATTATGATGTGGTATATCTCGACTTTAGCAAAGCCTTCGACAGAGTACCCCACGAAAGACTAATTAGAAAGGTAGAAGCTCATGGCATCAAAGGTGACATCCTTAAATGGATTAGGGCGTGGTTACAGGACAGGAAACAGCGAGTGAGCATTAACGGCACTAAGTCCCATTGGAGCAACGTCACAAGTGGAGTTCCCCAAGGCTCAGTACTTGGACCATTATTGTTTATTATATACATAAACGACATAGATATCGGCATAGACAGCAACATAAGTAAATTTGCTGATGATACTAAAATAGGACGTGTTATCAAATCTGACGAGGACTCGGCAAAACTACAGGAGGATCTAAACAAATTTTTCGAATGGTCTGAAAAATGGCAGATGAAATTCAACATCGACAAATGTAAAGTACTCAGTATAGGAAATGTAAACAGGGAAACCAGATACCAGATGAACAACGATGCCATAGAGAAATCCGACTGCGAGAGAGATTTAGGAGTAATGATAAGTAGGAACCTTAAGCCAAGTAAACAATGTGTTTTTGCTCGTAACAAGGCTAATAAAGTACTTGGGTTCATACAAAGGAGTGTTAGTTACAAGACTAGCGAGGTCATCCTAAAACTGTATCTTGCTCTTGTGAGACCACACCTGGATTATGCAGTCCAGTTCTGGTCACCGTATTACAGAATGGATATAGAATCCTTGGAAAGAATTCAGAGGAGAATGACAAGACTAATCCCGGGTATTAGGAACCTAGAGTATAGAGACAGGTTAAAGCATCTTAATTTGCACTCCCTTGAGAGACGTAGAGCGAGGGGCGACCTGATAGAGGTGTATAAGTGGAAGACAGGGCTAAACAAAGGGGACATTACAAAGGTACTCAAATTATCCAACCAGGAGCGAACTCGCAACAATGGTTTTAAATTGGACAAATTTAGATTTAGGCGTGAAATAGGTAAACACTGGTTTGGAAACAGAGTAGTGGATGAATGGAACAAGTTACCAAATATCATCATTAACTCGAATACGCTGAATTGCTTCAAACATAGGTTGGATGCTCATATGAGCAATAGGGGTTGGGTGTAAACGGGACTGCCCAGTATGGGCCAATAGGCCCGCTGCAGTTTCCTCCATTCTTATGTTCTTATGTTCTTATGTGCTCAGTGAGAGCTGCCGTGAGCTTGACAGAGTTCTTATGTTCTGTACGGGCAAGCTCCAGATGAGTCAATGCCATTCCTGCTAGTCTCGGTGGTAGTGCAAGGTATGACCTTTCTGCTGGGGTTAAGTAAGGGTTTTTCACTCCTGTAGTGTTGGGATAAAAGCGACATTGATGGCTTCTTCCAGAGGTCAGAGGAGGGGTCCAATATCAAGGATAGTGCACATCAGGTAATTCCAGCGATGCTCGACTCCAAGGGTGAATGCCGCAAAAGCCGCATGTGGCTCTGTTTTAGCAATATCAGACAGAACTCGGATTTCCTTAACCCACTCATTCACCTTTCCCGTTACGTACTCGGTCTTGAAGTCCTTCGTGCCAATCACCGCACCTAGATGTCTTTGGCCCTCCTTTATTATTTTGACCTCACTTCCCCCGAACACCTCCATTGCCCGTTCATAGTGTTCTGGCTTCACAATGAGGAAGGACTTGCTGGCGTTGGATGGTATCCTATTTGTGGGCCTCGTGATGTTACCAGGTCCCACCACTTTTTGATGTCCTCCACTTTTCCTGCTCCTGTTAGGTCATAAGCGTATGCCACCTGCTTGACCTCGGTTACTACTACTAATAATAATAATAATAATAACAAACACAATGAATCTGACACCAATCAACAAGGAGAGAGAGAGAGAGAGAGACCTTCCTTCATCATCTCACCTACTTCCTTGTGTTGGTGGTCAGGAAGAAGTATAATTGTAACCTGACCTTACTAAAGCTAACCTAACCTAGGAACCTAAACTAACCTAACCTAACCTAGTTAAACTTAATCTAACCTAACTTAACCTAACCTAACTTAACCTAACCATAATTCTATACTGTATAAATTAAACGAGAAAAGAAGAGAGAGAGAGAGAGAGAGAGAGAGAGAGAGAGAGAGAGAGAGAGAGAGAGAACGTCGGCCTTTATAATCGAGGTCTCCAGTACTATAATTATTTCCTGTATTACTCCAATTATATCTTTATCAGCTGTACTATTACCATTCCTTAGTGATTATCTCTTAGCTCTCAATTATCTCTTATTTATCTCTGTCTTCTTTCTTTCTCTCTTTCTTTCTCCGTATCTATTTTCCTTCTCTCTCTCTCTCTCTTTATGTATTTATCTATCTGTCTGTCTATCTATATGTTTATCTATCCATCTGTTTGTCTGTCTGTCTGTCTGTTTGACTACAACTACTACTACTACTTTGCTGTCACTCGGAATCAAGTATGACGATCATCCAGCTATGATACAATGATATGAGTTATTAGGGATGTCACCTAGGTTGGTGAGCTCTGAGGTGACTAAAGAAGCCGATACGGGACCGGCAGCATCGTCCACATTCGTTGCGCATGTGGAGGGCTCCATCTAGTGCGGGAGGGGCAGTGGCAGCTTGTCTGTCTCGATTTGCAGTCGGGCAAACTCAAAAGTATTGACACCTTCTCGTGTGGTGCTCCTCCAAGCGTTAGGATGTGGAGTATTCGGCTCCCAAGTGAGGGGGTCGAATTAGCACTTTTTCAGGGTTGTCTTAAAACTATCCAAGTATCCATATACCTTTTCAGTTGCCCGCCTGCATTTCTTTTACTATTCGTTAGGTGACTGTAAAGTAGCTGCTTTGGCAGTCTACTGTCGTCCATGCAGGGAACATGGCCAGCCCAAAGTAGTTTTTCATGGATAATGGTAGCCTCGATGCTCCTATAGTTGGGGTCCGCGAGAATACTGGCATTTGTTCTCTTGTCTTCCCAGCGAACTCGGAGGATGGAACGTAGACTACATTGGTGAAAGTTTTCAAGTGCCTTGAGGTACCTCCTGTATATGACCCATGTCTCACTGCCATATAGCAGGGTGGGGAGGACCACTGCTCGATATACGTGCAGCTTTGTAGATAATTTCAGTTCCCTACAGCTAAAGACATGGTTTCCGAGTCTGCCAAAGTCTTGAGATTCACATCTGATCCAGTGCTGAATCTCTTCATCAATGTCTGCGGTGGTGAACAGGTGGGAGCCGAGATACCGAAAGTGGGTAACATTAGAGAGGGTAGTACCGTCAAGATGGATCGATGGTGGAGGTGTGGCTGAACCAGGGGTAGGCTGAAAGAGAATCTGAGTCTTACGTACATTCACCTCAAGGCCGAAGTGTGCATACGCATATGTGTAGGTGTTCAGGATCTCCTGGAGGTCGTGTTCAGTGTGAGCGACAAGGGTGAGGTCGTCTGCATATTGAAGTTCAGTGATGGAAGCTGCCGATACCTTTGTTCTTGCCTGGAGTCGTCTTAGTTGAAAAGATCTTTCACCCGGTACTCGATGTCCACCCCGCCGGCTAAATTGGCACTGGCATAAGTATGGAAGGCAGCCAGGAAAATGGAAAAGAGAGTTGTCACCAGTACACACCCTTGTTTAACCCCTGTTTGGATGGGGAAGAACTCAGACTGGGTGCCGTTGTGCAGGACACTGCCGTTCATACCATCGTGGAGTTGCTTCACAATGGCGATGAATTTTGGTGGGCAGCCAAAACGGCTGAGGGTCCACCAGAGGGCCTCCCAGTTGAAAGAGTTGAAGGCCTTGGTTAGGTCGATGAAAGCCATGTACAGGTCACGACGCTGTCCTCTGCACTTTTCCTGTATCTGACGGACAGCACAGATCATGTCAATGGTGCCACGTAATGGTCTAAAGCCATATTGAGATTCTGGGAAGAAGTTTGTCGCCTCAGGTAGAAGTTTGTTAAGGAGGACTCGGACAGCAGTGAGGTCTTCAGGTAGTCGCCACAGTCTGCCCGGTCTCCCTTGTTCTTATAACTATTGATGATGGAGGCGTCTTTAAGAGCTTGGGGGATTTCCTCCTTTTCCCATATAATCTCCAGGAGAGAGTGGAGACGGCTGGTAAGCAGAGGTCCTCCTGCTTTATACACCTCGGCTGGGATTCCATCAGGTCCTGAGGCTTTGTTTATCTTCATTTGTTTAATGGCAGTAGCTAACTCATCCAGGGACGGAGGATAGCTGAGGCTTGACTACCCTCTACCTCACCACCCCTCACCCCCACCCTCTCTACCCCTCACCCCCCATCCTCTACCTTTACTACCCCTTAACCCCACCCAGTTAACCACACCCTAACCACCCACTACCACCCCCTTTGTCACCTTCTGACATCTTGCCCGCTCCCCCCTCCATCTCCCCCTTCCCCTACCTGCCATGTTAACCTTTGAACACGAGCACTGTGCACATACGAAACCTAGTCAGCCCTCCCCTACCCTTATCCCCCTCCTCCTCCTTCCCTGTCCCTCCCCTACTTTAGTCCCCTACCCTACCCTTATCCCCTTCTTCCTCCTTCCCCTCCCCCTAACCCCTCCCCTCCCCCTCCCTCTCCCTGCCCCTTTGACCTTTCACTATGAACACCGTCCACCCACGAAAATTGACCTACCCCTCCATGCCACTACCCCCCTCCTCCCCCAGGTGACCAGGTAGAAGCCTCATTAACCAAGGTGACTTGATACCTGAGGGAGCACCGCCAGGTCCCTCCCCCGACACACACACACACACACAGAATCATGCTCGGCTTAGAATACTCCGGCTACACCAACGCTCTCTCCACCCTGGAAATGCCATCCCTCAGTGACCTCCACCACCAAGCACTGGAAAGGTTTTGCAGTGGACTACTGCACCACCCTCGCCATCGCCACCTCCTGCCACCTGCAGCACCTCCACCCTACTCGCTCAGTCTGCCACTATAACAAAATTCAGCCCATAAGAGCCCTCACCGATAGATATAAGAACAGCACCATCCCATCTATTGTTAAATAATAAACAACTCCTGATTTATGTACTGTACAGCCCTGTAAATGTATTCAATGCATATTATATCATTATGTCTAAATTAAATGTAAGTCTGTATATTTTCAGCCACCGGCTGCAACTCTATTAATAAACCGTTTATTATTATTATTACACACATGTACCACTTACACCATTTGTATAATTTTAGCTTAGTGCTGTTGTTTGTAAGTCTGGTATTATTATTATTATTATGATTATTATCATTACACACATTTTACACACTCACACACATACACACAGATACATACATACATACATACTCAGTTTACAGATAAAATAACAGTGTATTTGAAAGTAGATCACATAGGTTGTTTATATTGCATCTTAAATACTAAACCTTCAGTACACAAGACGACAAGGCGGCCGCCACCGTACCCGACCACCGTCACTTCCTTAACTGTAAAGTCAGGTGCACTGGTAGCGAACTAGTGACTCTTGGGGCAGGAGGCGACCACTGTACTCACTCCGCCACCTCACCCTTAGTAATGTTGTGGACAAGAAGAATTCAGCAGGGAGAGAGGGAAGGAAGGAGGGGATGTAGGTGGAAACTTGGCACCGTCGCGTAGAGTTAGCAGTTAAAGTGTGCCGTTTTCATTTCACACGGCAAATGTATATCTTTTATTTAATTACAAGGTAGGAGCAGCTAACACTAACAAGGTGCTGTAAATAACTCACTACACCGAAACAACCACAAAAATGCTGTAAAAGTTGGATAATTGAGAAGACTTTTTACTGCTACCTACAGGTAGAAACGACGGTGCCAAGCCCTCACCTACGTACACCCGTACCGTCCCATACACAACCCCCTCCCCCCCTCCCTCCCTCCCTTCCTGCCGAATTCTTTTTATCCACACTGTACATGTATGCAAGTACAGGTACAGATACAAGTACAGATACAGTAACTAGTACAGATACAAGTACAGGTACAGATACAAGTACAGATACAGTAACTAGTACAGATACAAGTACAGATACAGATACAGATACAAGTACAGATACAGATACAAGTACAGATACAGATACTAGTACAGGTACAGATACAAGTACAGATACAGATACAAGTACAGATACAGATACTAGTACAGGTACAGATACAAGTACAGATACTAGTGCAGGTACAGATACAAGTACAGGTTCGCCTATATAGGAGGTAAAATAACCATTATTTACTCTACACAGTAAAGTCGTAGAGCCACCCGACCCACCATAAGGGTACTGTACACATATGTATTGTACTCAAGTATGGTCACATAATCATTCCAGTGTCGTCATCTCGTGTATGTACCGGTTAACACATCTTTACATATTCCTCCCACGTCTTGCAAAAGCTATCATAATTCTTTGACTCTCCTGTGTTAACCAATCACAGTCCGCGTTGCTTTCCATAGTTGCGCCCTTGAGCGAGGTCACCAATCAAAGGCCAACATCAGAGGCCCACGTCACGGATGACATCAATGTCCCTTAGGAAACCCCAACCTGTGATTGGTCAACGACGAATTAAAAAAACAGAGCATCGCCAGGGGCTATTGGGTTTATGGTGTTACTGTCCTTGTGAGATGGTGATTGGTTGAGACGACCTTGGTTGTCCCGCGAGACGGCTGGAGTTTTTCGATGGGCGTGGCCATCAGTGCCTATAAAAGCGATGGTAAGAACAGATACGGGCACAGTGCAGGCTCGACTGACTGACCGCCAACAACCTCAGTGAACCATTAGTCAACATGCAGGTATAGTGTTGATTGTCTATAGTGTCTATGGTGAGCTATATAGTGACGTGGGAGTCATGGGAGATGCTTATGGTGAATGATGGTTAATTCTATGGTGATTTGACGTGTATATGGAGATGGTGATATATTTATTTATGGGAATAATTATGGTGACGAGACGTAATGTGGAAATGGTGATTTTCTACCTAATTATTGTGATAGTTATGGTGGTGATATCTGTAGAACCGTATGTGTGTTTCGTGTTGTAGGGTAGGTTACATACATCTATACGGTATATGAACAACATTGGTCTAGAATTAATATAGTAGGAGAGGAAAGTGTATGGGGATGTTTGATAAAGAACTTAGTACCTGTCTACACCTGTACAACACCTGTCTACACCTGTACAACACCTGTCTACACCTGTACAACACCTGTCTACACCTGTACAACACCTGTCTACACCTGTACAACACCTATCTACTCCTGTACAACACATGTCTACACCTGTACAACACCTATCTACACCTGTTAAACACATGTTAAAGCTCTTCCTCTATACCTGCCCAACACCTGTACTACACCTGTCCAACACCTGTCTACACTTCTTAAAGCTCTTCCTCTCTATTTTTCCATCTGTCACCACCTGTCTCACACCTATCCAACACCTGTTAAAGCTCTTCCTCTCTACCTGTCCAACACCTGTGCTACACCTGTCCAACACCTGTTAAAGGTCTTCCTCTCTATTTTTCCAACATCTGCCTACATTTGTCACCACCTGTCCAACACCTGTGCTACATCTGTCCAACACCTGTCTACACCTGTTAAAACTCTTCCTCTCTACCTGTCAAACATCTGTCACCACCTGTCTCACACCTGTCCAACACCTGTTAAAGCTCTTCCTCTCTACCTGTCCAACACCTGTGCTACATCTGTCCAAAATCTGTCCTACACCTGTTCAACACCTGTCTACACCTGCTAAAGCTCTACAACAACTTCCTAATGCCATCAACTTTTTCCCTTCACTGAGAGACTTTTTGTTTGGCTACAGTCACGACCTCGTCCACCCCGCCATCACTCTGTAGTCACTTATTGTGTACAGTGATGCCGTGAGCTGAGAGAGAGAGAGAGAGAGAGAAAGGGTCACACCTGTATCCGTACTTCATTCTTACCTGTACAACCCGAATTGACTCACCTGCTAATTAATACTACCTGTTCCGGGGGGAGAGAGAGAAGGGGGGGGGGCCTTGAACTACTCTCAGGTGGGGGGGGAGGGAAGAGAATGGAGAGGGGGGCGGAAAAGTGATTAGAGGAGGAAGGAGTAAGAAAGGGAGAGATCAGGGAGAAGTGAAGGGGGAGAAAGAGATAAATAAAGTGATCTAAGAGGGGAAGGGAGGGAGAAGAAAACAGATAATGAGAGAGAGAGAGAGAGTGAGAGAGTAATCAATAAACAGTGGAAGAGGTAAAGACGGTGATTAAATCAACTTAAAACGGTAAAGGAAAGAGAGAGAGGGAGGGAGGATTATGAGAAGGAGGAAGAGTAAAAGTGGAGTAGCGTAGAAGGTGATAGGAGGAAGGAGTGGCAGGTAAGTGAAGGAGGTACGAGGGAACGGAAGGAGGGAGGGAGGGAGGGATATCACGCAACATCCAACACATCAACGAGAGAAACATCACTACACCAACGCACTTTACACTCATCATCCCACTACACCTCTTAACCCTTCCTTTACTTAACATCCTAAATCCTTAAGTGAAAAAAACACACTTATTTACCACCTCACTTAACGTACGAACTTTTGCCGAGAATATATAAGTAATTCATTGGGACATTGTCAGATATGTCGGTCACTTTCACAGCAACACAGACGTGAAAAGGGTAAGGTTAGGTTAGGTTAGGAGGTGAAGGGGGAGGGAGGGGAGTGGTAGGGTTGGGGGTTGAGCCTGTCCTTGGTCATGAGGGGTCAGGATCGTGCAATGGACCATGCAACACTGAGGCAATAACCTGATGTATAATAATAATAATAATAATAATAATTAACGGTTTATTGAAAGAGCTTGGCAGCCAGAAGGCTGAAAATATACAGTTACATATTTGGGGAGTGGGTTACGAATTACAAATAATATACAAGTAACATAAGTGACACAAATAAGACATATAATAACTTAGATGGGGAAAAGCTCAAACTACAGTTCAATTCAACATAGTGACAGTGTTACAGTATTACAAGTTATTGATAATTTTTACAATGGTTGGGACTGGGCTGTTCTTATAGCGATCTGTATGTTCCTAGTAATTCCTGAGAGGAAGACTCAGGTATATCATCATTATATACCTGCTGGCTGAGTATACTGTTATCTTATATCATAGTTAGGGTATATCTGTCTATCTGATTACCTCTGTCTATCAATCTATCTACCTATCTATCTAATTATCCCCCTGTCTATCCATCCATCTACCTATCATAAACAGATCAATGTCTCTTAGTTCCCCAACATCACGACAGACAGACTCACTCGACCGCTAAATGTCACCACAGCCTACGAGAGAATAAAAAAATTCAGAGCAGGGGATAATAAGCTGGCTTTCTGGCTGACTGGCTGGTCCTAACAATGTGGGAGAAACTGTAGGAGTGGCAAAATGTCACCCTGAAAGACACCTTCCTTGAACTTTGTGTGTGTATGTGGCCAGATGTTGTCTCATTCAATCTCTTTTAATTCCAAACTTAATGGAGATTTTGTTTCTGCTCTCTCTCTCTCTCTCTCTCTCTCTCTCTCTCTCTCTCTCTCTCTCTCTCTCTCTCTCTCTCTCTCTCTCTCACCACCCCCCCTCTATACCTGCGTTCAAATTACAGGTGTTGACCTAAACCAGAACATTACGTCATCCTGGCTGCCTGGCTAACGTGTAGTAAATATTTAGGTTTGGCTGTCAGTCTGTCTGTCTTTCCTCTCTCTCTCTCTCTCTTTTGTTTATCGAAGTATCTCTCTTTCCCTCTTTATTTAATTCTCTCTCTCTCTCTCTCTCTCCTGTGGGTGATTCGACGACCTTTTTTATATTAGTTCCTGTTCCTTCGTTTCTTTTATATTCATTTTTCTTATTCCATTATTCGTTATTTCTTTCCCTTTCCACTGGTTCTCATTTTTATCTCTGTCTGTCTGTTTGTCTCTTCTTCATTCTTTCTTATTTTGTTTCTTTTTTCTTTATTCTAATTCTCTTTTATTTTTTCTTGCTTTCTGTTTTTTTTTCATTCATTATCTTATTCTCTTCTTGTGTCTATCTCTAAAACCTCTTATCTACCTACTTTATTCTCTCTCTCTCTCTCTCTCTCTCTCTGTCTCTCTCTCTCTCTCTCTCTGTCTCTCTCTCTCTCTCTCTCTCTCTCTCTGTATTTACATCTTATCCCAAGGTATGACGCATTCGTGACGTCATAAGTAGTCTGTGACGTTTTCGTGACGTCATAAGTAGTCTGTGACGTTTTCGTGACGTCATAAGTAGTCTGTGACGTACTCGTGACGTCTCTTTTACTTTCCCTTTGAACCAGTTAGCAGTGAGTACTACCCTACTAGCGTTCTCTCCGCCCCTCATTCCCTCTCCGTCACTCACTCACCCGGTCACTCCCCGTCTCCCTCCCTCATTCGTTCCCTCCCTTTCTCCCTCCTTCCCTTCCGTTCTCCCTGCTTCCCTTCCTCCCTCCCCCAAACCAGTCCACACAGTCATTGAACTGTTTACGTGCTCTGATTGCCCTTTTGATTGTGTTCTCTGATGTGCATTGATTCGAGACATCCATCACTTTATTCTGGCCTGTGTGTCTCTCAGGCGTCAAGGAGAGAGACATTCGACACTAAGAGACACTGAGATGAGAAGATGAATGAGAACTGGCAGCTTTCGTCGTGTTGTTTGAGATACCGTGGAAATGTCTCAAACCTTCTTATCTCTTTCTGTCACTCTCCCAACACCGATAACCCTTCCTCTTTACAACACCCCACCTAGGCGTGAATTTGTTTAAGGTGTAGAAGCTGTCGCACACCCTGGGTTAACGAGCTGCATGACCCAGTGTCAAGAGAAGACCGGACAACTCGCCAACTGCACTGGCTAACCATTACCCCTGAACACGATCCGCAAAACGATTAATATCCAGGTTCCCAATCACTGTTGGGTAGACAGAGGCAAATGGCGTAAAGAAACTTGCCCATAGTTTCACCCTGCCCGGGGATCGAACCCGGGCCCGCTCGCCTGCGAGGTGAGCAAGCTGACCATTACACTACAGATTCTTATACACACACACACACAACCTTAATACCCCTCTACACCCAGCACCACACTCCCTCAACACCACACCCCCCAACACCACACCCCCCAACACCACACTCCCTCAACACCACACCCCCCCAACACCACACCCCCCAACACCACACCCCTCAACACCACACCCCCAACACCACACCCCCAACACCACACCCCCCAACACCACACCCCGGTAATGGCAAGGGGTCTGGACAAAAACCCACACCGACTCTTCATAACATTGTGTACACGGCCAGAGATAGTCCTTAAGGGCGGCTTATGTCAGTCCAGACCTGAGTGGTGGTAAATATGTCAGCATTAACCTTTTTATTTGTCTGTCTATCACTCCTTTCCATTACCTCTCTCACTCTCTCACTCACTCTCTCTCCCTCTCCGTTCCTCTATCTTCCTCCCCTCCACCATTCTCTCTCCCTATCTTCCACTCTCCATTCCTCTATCTTTCTGTCCTTCCGTAACATAAGAACATAAGAAAATAAGGAGTCTGCAATAGGCCGGTTGGCCTGTGCATGGCAGCTCCTGTCGAGAGTTACTACCACTCTCTATCATCCATGAATCTATCTAGCCTCCTTTTAAAACTTTCCAGCGTTCCAGCACTTACTACAAAGATGCTAAGCTTGTTCCACTCGTCCACCACCCTATTTGTGAACCAGTTCCTTCCTATCTCCCTCCTAAACCTAAACTTATCCAACTTAAATCCGTTGCTCCGAGTCCTATCCTGCTCGGATATTATAAGAACTTTATCTATATCGCCTTTATTGATTCCTTTCACCCACTTAAATACTTCTATCATATCTCCCCGCACTCTTCGTCTTTCATTCCTCCCTTCCCCACCCTTCTTCCCCTTCCCTCACTCCTCTCTCTTCCTCCCTCCTTTCCTCCTCCCTCGCCCCTCCCTCCCTCCCCCCCATCACTCTCCCTCACCCCCTCTCTCAGCGTCTTAACAGGATCGGGTATAGGTCGTTCTCAAGGGCTCTGTACATAGAAAAGGAAAGGTTTCTACCTCGGGTCAACAACATGCTATTTATTGCCATACGAAGGAAATATCGTTCTCAGTAGTCAAGTTAGATACCAGAGTGGGTTTCATTTTACTCCGTATGATAATGATTTTTTTTACAGTAGGTGAGTATTTGTATTGATTAATGACACAAATAATGATAATAATGATCCTACTATTAGAACAAATAATAATAATAATGATAATAATAATATCAACAACAAAACCAGCACTACTACTACTACTACTACCACTACTTTTTTTTTAAACGTGGCCTCCAGCCTCCCTAATAGCCACACCTTCTTCACCATTTTATTACCTTAATATTAAGTATCCTAATACAAAAATGTTCAAAGGAGGGCCACCAGACTGGTGCCTGCACTTCGGCACCTCAGCTACCCTGAGAGATTGGAGCGCCTGAACTTGCCTAGCTTATACTACAGATGGGCAAGGGGGGACCTAGTTGAGGTGTATAAGCATCTCAGGGGGCACTACTCAGTTGAGTGTCCTTACTTGGAGCTGGCGGATGCTCGCCCCACAAGGGGTCACAGCTCAAGATTGAAGAAGCAGCAAGTCCAGAAAACTGTGAGGGCAAACTTTTTCGGAGTGAGAGTTGTGAACTCTTGGAACAATCTACCAGAGAGTGTTGTGACGGCACCGAGTGTGAGCTCTTTCAAGACAAGACTTGACCAACACTGGAGAAGGGTTCAGATACATTCAGGAGCCGGTGCATGCCCAGCATTTGCCAACAGTGCGTGACAGAGACGTGACCGATCGCCCGGGCGGCTAGCGAGCCGATCTTTTGGTGAAGAAGATAAATGAAAAGGAAAAGTAATCAGAGACGTGACCGATCGTCCAAGCGGCTAACAAGCCGATCAGTGGCGAAGAGGATAAAAGTAAAAGTATAAGTAGCTATCCTAGCTGTGTTGAATTAGTTGAGCCGCAGGTCTATGCGGCATTCAGTGACTACTACTACTACTACTACTTTTTCATTCGGTTAAAAATTTAAAATCCGCCTCAAATTCGTTATATGTTGTGGACACTTTACCTGGTCTGGCTAATTTACATATACCAGGTGTTGATATGGTGAACTGTATTGTGTAAGATCATGGGGTAGTGTGCTCTCTCTCTCTCTCTCTCTCTCCTTTCCCCACACCCCCCTCCCTCTCCCCCTAGGCCCTAGGGTAAGGTCGTGGGTAGGCGTGGGGGGGGGGGGGGGTATAAATGGCTACATAGCTCCAATAATTTAGTGAGCCAACCTCTTTTGACCAGGTAACCCATAACCTGTTCTGACCACCTACACCACACGTTGGACTGAATAGAAAGGTGTTTCATATGTTTTTTGGGGGAATCGTGCTATTATTACTACTAAGATCTGTGTTGTTGTTGTTAAATTGTTGCTATTATCTTTATTTTAACTGCTGTTGTTGCTAAGATCTAAGTTATGTTGGTGATAGTATTCGGAGGGACAAAAGAGGAAAGGGGTACCAGGGGATAAGGAGGTAACAGTGGCCCTCCAGGCTTGATTTGATTTTGCCGCTTACAGCTGCTACTTTATTGTGCACCCCACACTCATCCTGTGAGCGGTAGCGCAAAAGGATTACAGAGTAGAGTTTACAACGGGTCATAATAATTAACCCCCGTTGTCAGGATATTATGGCACTGAATGTTACACAGTATTTCAATTACATTAATTGTTTAGCTCTATACATAAAGCGTAACTTAGTCACAACTGCGTGAGTACAGGCGTGTGAGGCAGTATGTCTGGCCTCACACGCCTGTACTCACATTTACGTGAGAATTATTCAAGCACATTGTGTGTTTGGTTCTGTACATGAGAACTGATATAGTTTGCTTGTCTCTCACCTGTTGAGTACCAGTAGGAATACCAGGGTGATTGTATACCAGGGTGATAGTATACCAGGGTGATAGTGTACCAGGGTGATAGTATACCAGGGTGATAGTATACCAGGGTGATAGTGTACCAGGGTGATAGTGTACCAGGGTGATAGTATACCAGGGTGATAGTATACCAGGGTGATAGTGTACCAGGGTGATAGTGTACCAGGGTGATTGTATACCAGGGTGATAGTATACCAGGGTGATAGTATACCAGGGTGATTGTATACCAGGGTGATAGTATTCCAGGGTGATTGTATACCAGGGTGATAGTATACCAGGGTGATAGTATACCAGGGTGATTGTATACCAGGGTGATAGTATACCAGGGTGAGAGTGTACCAGGGTGATAGTATACCAGGGTGATTGTATACCAGGGTGATAGTATACCAGGGTGTCTTATGTTAAGTTCACAGTATCCCTGAGATCCACTAGGATGAGAACTTGCTGACTCACGATGACTAAGTGTTTCTGGTTATGTAAGATTGTAGTAATTGTCTCTCTATCTCACTCTCTTTCTCTCTCACTTGTGGGTCATGCTAAAAAGATTGTTGTGAGGGTTAAATTTATTTTATATCTACGCTGATTAATGTAGTGCATTGTTTTATTGTTGGTGTGAGAGAGAGAGAGAGAGAAAGAGAGAGAGAGAGAGAGAGAAATTTTACTCTCTTATTCACCATCTTCTCTACTTTATCATTGTATTGATCCCTTTATCAAAACATACGATTCACTTCTCTCTCTCTCTCTCTCTGTAGGTCAAGTGGGGTCTGCTTTAACTATGTCCAGTATAACAATGGCTTGAATTAATAGTCGTATTTATCTTAAGGTCTTTGTACCGGCGGTGGTGAAACGGGGGAAAGAGGTTGACTGTGTGAAACGGAGAGAGAGAGAGAGAGAGAGAGAGAGAGAGAGAGGACTAAAGAAAGAAGTGGAGGACGATTGAACGAAGAAACAAAAATCACAAGAGTTCATTAGTTATCTTCTTCTTCTTCTTCGTCTTCTTTTTTTTTCTGTGAGAATATAGAAGAAAAAATTAATCGATTGAACCGATAAGAAAAAACTCCCTCACTAGCGGTAGAGTGGTAGACAATCTTCAGTCAGGTCACGCAAGGCATTGACCAGACCAGCATAATTAATTCATTCAGGCGTCTAGTGAGTTTTTTTATCTAATTATCCGTCGTGTAAATAATCAGTTAGACTAAAAGTGCTTATGGAATTATAAAGACGTGTGGATTTGAAGAAGAATAGTATTATTTGGATTAACCTAAAGATTAACCCTTCCTAATTTATTTCACTTGATTAACCACCCTAATGCTAACCTAACCTAACCTACCCTCACACCACGCTAACCTAAATTAGCCTAACCTCACCTAACTTCCCACAGCTAACATTTGGGTGTTAAATCATCAGGTGATATAATCGGGGGGGAGGGGAGGAGGGAGGACCTACAGGTAATCTATTCCTACTGTACAAAAAAAAATACAGTGAAACATAGTACTGTATATGCTGTTGGATAGATTTTAAGCGTTCGATAAATGCCCATCTGTGAGAAGCAGTTTGACTTTTACCCATAGATTATAAGGTAAAAACTACCACCTTATTCATCCCTTTCTACAGTGGCTCTAGGTCAGGCGGTCGCTCAACTGGATCCCATTAACGCCAACAGCTATTTTTTGCCTCTTCGGCTGGCAGCGTCGACACCACTCTGTTTACATCTGGTGCGCTGCTATTGTCGCACCGTACATGGGGAGAATTTTTACGTTGAGTTTTGTAAGGGTTTTAGATTAGATTAATTTTGAAGGTTTATAAAGAGGGCTGGGAGATTGGTCATCCAGCCTCAGCATCTAGAGTAGATAAACAAAAACAGTAAATTATCACAGTGTATGAATAATATTTATATACATCATTCTTTCTAAACTACATTTTCGCTTACATGCCACATACTCTTTTATTTTAATCTGTTTTCTTTGATATTACGTACAATTAATGGGATACATTAAGAAAATATGGTAAAGTGATTAATAGTATCACCTAGGAGACATAAATTCGTGTTGCTTTTAATGTATGATAAGGTCGACCCTCACTGTTAGTACGCCTGGTCTAGCACACAAGTAAAAGTTCCCCTAATGCCTGTGGTTTTGTCTCACATTATTCCTGATATTAGCGAAAAGAAAAGCACAAAGCAAAAACAAGTAAATTTAGTTTTTGTCTAACCTAACCTAGTCTTACCTAACCTCCCCCCCACCAAAGTTAGGGTGTTTTATCATCAGGTGAGAGAAGCTTGGGGGACTATCTTCAGGTAATATGTTAACTATCTAGTAAGTGAAGAAAAACTTTTCATACCATACATTTATAGTTTCTGCCCCAATGTGGGAAAAAACCCTCGAATGAAATGAGTTTATTCCTTTCATTAACAGTGTAGTGAAAGGTGAAAATAACTCTTCAATTGAATGTAGTTTGTGCTTCTGTATTTACCGTCTATTAGAGTGCCGGGGAAAAAAATGGACAAGTTAATGTTTAGTTTTGACCCATATACTTACCGTCTCTTAGGGGGGGGGGGGGAGTACAAAATGCAAGCAATTCCTGACCTTATATTCACTACCACTATCACAACCATCACCGCTGCTACTACTACTACTACTACATCACCACCACTACTACCACAACAACAACTACATCTACTACTACTATAAACATCACCACCACCACAACCATCTTCAAAGTGAGAGGAAGAGGAAAAAGAAGAAGAAAGAAAAACAACTAACACACAAGACCTCCTTACATAAAAGAAGCACTTATTTTTTTTTTTGCCAATATGCGTCACCATCACCGCCATTAAAGCAACACTCTCTATGTGGCAACACTGGGAAAGTCATACTCACAGAACCAGTATTTTTTTTCTTCTTCTTTTTTGCCTAAATCAGAAATTCTGTAGCAGTAGTAAGTGAGTAACGGGCATTCTGTTTTTTTTTTGGGGGGGGTGAGTGAGGTGTGTGGGGGGAGGGGGTAGGGTGTTCTCTCGTGTTATCGTTTATTATGACAATCCTCCAGCGACCTAGATTACTCGCTTGCCCCCAAGGCCGTCACATAACTCGAGTCTTAACGGAGTGAGATAATTGCTTCGTTTTTATGAGTCTGGTTTTTATCTTGATAGAAGCTTAGGCGAGGGTATGTAGGGGTGGGTGAAAGTAAACATGGGTAGGAGGTGTATATTATTATTATTATTATTATTTACTATTATTACTGTTATTATTATTATTATTATTATTGTTATTATTATTATTATTATTATTATTATTATTAACATTGCTATTTCCTCGCCGACAGACAACCATCTTCCTCCTCCTGGTGGCCTCAGCCGCCCTCACTACCGCCGAGACGTCACTCGAGCGGGAGATTAACCAAGTCCTCAGGTCGTTCCAAAGCTTCAGGAACGACTTCACCCCCGGCAGCAACGGCAGATACTCGTGAGTGGTCGTAGAGGTCGTAGTTACAGATGATAAAAGTAGCTGTAGTGATAGTAGTAGTAGCAGTGGTAGTCGTGGTGATAATAGTAGTAGTAGCAGTGGTAGTAGTGGTAGTAGTTGTGGTGATAATAGTAGTAGTAGCAGTGGTAGTAGTGGTAGTAGTTGTGGTGATAATAGTAGTAGTAGCAGTGGTAGTAGTTGTGGTGATAATAGTAGTAGTAGCAGTGGTAGTAGTGGTGGTAGTTGTGGTGATAATAGTAGTAGTAGCAGTGGTAGTAGTGGTTGTAGTTGTGGTGATAATATAGTACTTGTAGTAATGAAAGAATCTATCACTAAAGTGTTATATTAAGTGTATAGTTAAATTATTCACCTGGAGTGATATACCAACTCATTAACCTTTAGCTGAAGTATTCTATAATTGGATATATTAGTATATTCGATCACTTAAATAACCGAAGTGATATATAATGCATTAGATAACATACAGATAACTGATAGATTATGATAAATGTATAGAAAACTTATATAATACCTCGATATGTTTTACCTAAAGCAGTGTATAGTTGGATATATTATAGTTTATATAACACGGAATTATATAGTATCTGTGTGTTCTCCTGTCATCAATCCACAGCTTCGTGTACCACGTTGGCGACAGTGAACGTGCCGAAGAACGCAACGAAGAAGGTAAAGTGAGTGGCCGGTACGCCTTTGTGGTTCCTGAAGGTGATGAATACCAGTTCAAGTACGAAGCTGACGAGGATGGTTACCAGGTGGAGAGTGACGCCCTTCCCACCGCTCCTGAGGACACTGAAGACGTGAAGAAGGCCAAGGAAGCGTTCTTTGAGGCTTATGAAAAGGCTCTTGAGGCCGCCGAGGAGGATGATTATGAATACTCCGCTGAAAGTGATGAGTCTGATGAGTCTGATGAGTCTGAGTCTGACGAGTCTGATGAGTCTGATGAGGATGATGAGGAGTCCAGCGAAGAGGAGTCTAGTGAAGAAGATGATGATGATGATGACGAAGAGGAGGAAGAGAGTGAGGGACAGTTTGCCGTACCTTCACACTTTGGGAGCCGTGTTGTTCCTTATCCATACAACAGAAATTAACTCCTTTTCCTGTTAACGGGACGAGAACAACAGTACTCTTCCTCCTCTTCTTTCACCTCCTCCTCCCTCACCAGACTCGTGGCCTTTGACGGACAAGTGAATAACGCGATGAATAACCCGAAACAAACTACCTGGAGATAAAGTTCTTGTGCGGACTTATAATTCCCAGGTAGTTACACCTTGTATAAAGTCTCTCCCAGGTAAAGAAAGTGAGAGACACCCCCCCCCCCCCCCCCCGGTTGTGTTTCGTCGCGTCTGAGTCTTGTGGTCTTGCCTGTTAAATCACTGTAAATAATTTCTCTATTTTTTTCCCTCAAACTAGTCCAATATATATTTTTTTCCTCCCCACGAAAAGTTACAACGAAGGACTTCATATCTCTCTCTGTCTCTATCTCTCTCTATCTCTCTATGGAAGTCAACGAATTATCCTTCGAGCTTGTAATGTACAAAGTTATCTCTCTCTCTCTCTCTCTCTCTCTCTCATTCTCTGCAAACGCTCAAATGGATATATATATATATTTACTATATAAGACAAAAGGTATTTATTGTAGAATTATCTATATATTTTTTGTAATACACGTCAAACTTTTTTTAAAGGTGAGAGATATCCATGACATATTACATGTTTGTAAAAGAGATTATATTTACGTATCGCAATTTGCTTTTTTTTTTGCAATAAATTAGATATGTTATAAATGTCCCTTGTGATTTTATCCTTATTTTGTATGAAGTAAAGATCCGGAAATTGATACTGGATGTGTGTATATATATAGAGATATATATTCATATTTGTAAGGATGCACATAAGTATATAGGTTTATACAGACACAAACATATGTATATACACTTGTTCTCTCATACAAACATACATTTAAATACACACACATGCCTACACCACACAATCACGTATGAAAAATCAGTACTGGAAGCATACATATGTATAGATATTTAAACACACACACACATACAATAAACACAGGTTTGACCAGATTATAAAAATTATAAATACAGTACCAACATATTTGTTGGTAATTGAAGAGAAGATTGATGCAGAAATGATCTTTATTTACATACACAAAACAGACGAACAGGCGCAATAGATAAAATAATGACAATTGATGTTGTGAAGAGGTCAACCCTCAAGGACGACACTGTAGCATACATGTGTTCTATTTCCATCCTTAGTTGTCTTGAGCAGGCTGACAATAGTAACGACCTCACACACTAGTTAACAAGCGGCACCAAAATAGTTCATCCTGCCTCAGGAGATGAAAATCCCTGGTGGCAGGTTGATTCACTACAGTTTACCTCCGCCCTAATTTCACCAAATTTACCGGCTCTGATGCTGTCGGTCGTTACTTGATAGTCATACTGGTTTTCCTTAACAAAACTGGAGAATTCATCGTCTAAGAGTTGAACAATCATTTAATGGTGTTGATTTAGGATGATTTGCTTACCACAGAAACTTCTTTAAACGACTAAAGCCCCAGGAGCAGTGCCGGATTTAGACCTGTGGAGGCCCATGGGCAGCCTCTTTGTGGAGGCCCCCCCTCATTATAACTACCCAAGAGGGTGGGGTGGCGAGTGAAGCGAGCCTAAACATCTGGGAGTTCCTGGGGGCGCTGTAAGCCCTCCAGGAAAATTTTGAAATTTGAACACTCCTTTGGAAAATTTTGAAGCCATGTGCAGTTATATTGAGGAAGTTAGAACATTGAGAAATTTTTAATTAACTGTATATTTATTTAGAGTGTACAAATTCCCAACACACACACACACACACACAAAGGCGATAGATAAACATGAATTTTAAAGAATGAAAATAAAAATAATCCAATTGAATGAACAAATAAATGAAATATTGTAATATGTGGAGGCCCCTGGGCAGCTGCCCACTTTGACCCACTCCTGAATCCGGCCCTGCCCAGGAGTTAAATAACTTGGTTCCCCTGCCTATGACTTACTTTATAGTCTCTATTAAGCTTAGCTGTTTTATTAATTTCAGCAAGCTATATAATCAGTCGCGGACAACACTAAAAATAATGAATTAGTCAGTCGCGGACAACACTAAAATTACTCATATTAGTCAGTCGCGGACAACACTAAAATTACACAGAGTAGTCAGTCACGTACAACACTAAAACACTAATTAGTCAGTCGCGGACAACACTAAAATTACTCATATTAGTCAGTCGCAGACAACACTAAAAATACACAAAGTAGTCAGTCGCGGACAACACTAAAAATAATGAATTAGTCAGTCGCGGACAACACGGAAGGAAGTACATAGACCACGGAAAGGTCAAGAAGTACCTGGCGCTCCTCTCGGAGCAGCCAGGTCAACTGTTAAGTTGGCCCATACCAACCCCTTCCCCTGAACCCTCCTCCCCACCGGAATATCAACACGTTCTCGCCAGAAGTTACAATTTCATTTAGGAAAGGAATGGAACCAGTGTTAAACAGAGGTGAACAGTGGTGAACAGTGCTTAAGTCAGTGAGAACAACTCAACAGTAACAGTCGTACCCAAGTTAACCTTCACACAGTGAGGTCCCAGGTACCCAGTGATAACGGCCCGTGAGACCCAACAACAACCAGCGATGTGTTAATCCGTCTACGATAGGAAGGCCTGGGTCCAAACCTCACTCATATGACACCATCTGTGAGGGAATTACTACACCACGTGAGGTCCCCTCATAACACCATCTGTGAGGGAATTACTACACCACGTGAGGACCTTCATAACACCATCTGTGAGGGGATTACTACACCCCGTGGTCCCTCATAACACCATCTGTGAGGGAATTACTACACCACGTGAGGACCCTCATAACACCATCTGTGAGGGAATTACTACACCACGTGAGGACCCTCAAAACACCATCTGTGAGGGAATTACTACACCACGTGGTCCCCCATAACACCATCTGTGAGGGAATTACTACACCACGTGAGGACCCTCATAACACCATCTGTGAGGTAATTACTACACCACGTGAGGCCCCTCATAACACCATCTGTGAGAGAATTACTACACCACGTGATGCCCCTCATAACACCATCTGCGTGGGAATTACTACACCACGTGAGGCCCCTCATAACACCATCTGTGAGAGAATTACTACACCACGTGATGCCCCTCATAACACCATCTGCGTGGGAATTACTACACCACGTCAGGTCCCTCATAACACCATCTGAGGGAACTACTACACCACGTGAGTTCCTCCTAACACCATCTGGGAGGGAGTTACTACACTACGTGTTTGCTGTTCAACACCTACATTAATCTGTATGTTCACTGTATGTTCCTTCACCTTTCTCTAATGAAGGCTTTTGTTAAACCACCAATGTATGTAATAAGTCATTTATGTCCAATGTATATTTTCAGCCTTCGGGCTGCAGAACTTTTTCAATAAACCGTTAATTATTATTATTAGTAGCAGTAGTATTAGTATCCGGTATATTATGCTGTACTGTATCTGACAAAACACACATTTGCCACTTAGCGGTTTTCTGGCTGGTTTGTACAGTTCATGTTTTTCCCGATCTGGTAACTCCTTTTGTAAACAACATTACAACACTTCACATGCCGAACCAAATATAAACTTCCATGATTTTAATTGATAAATTTATGAATCGATATTTTAATATATCAATCAATCTAATATGTGCTATATAGCATACAGTTTCTTTATTACAGTGTGCTTGTAGTGACTACAGGTATTGGTAACGGTGAGTGGAGCTGCAACTATTTACAAGGCTCTTGGTGAGGTGGCTGCTGAGGCCCTTGTTTTATAAATCTTACTTGCTTACTTATTACATACTCGTTTGCTTACGTATCCATCATCTAATAACTGAGAAACTCTGTAACAACAGCTACAATTTGAACAATGGTGCGAATACAGTGTTTTTTAAGGACGTCTTCTACAGTAGAAACTTCCAAGCAACTTTATAGATATCTATTGAAAGAATGCAAAAAGCTTCCCAAAGAATCTCAGTCTTATTATCTCCACACTATAAGACAGGTAAATTATATAGTAGGTGCATAGGTGTTACAAGAAGTGTGATTCAGTGGATGTTATGTGAATTTAACTAACTTGATACTGTAGTTTGTATTAATGTCAGTGGGTAATAACTTTGAAGTAATACTTTATGACAGTTGGTGCCCTTTAAACAGCAACTTGAAGAAATTATGTAAATTTACATTAGTTCACACAACTCTGTTAGAAAGTCAAAAGTATGTTTGGTTAATATATAGGACTAACCCTCTGGGGCTGCATAGCGCCGATGCGGCCATATCATCTCGCATCCAGAAAATGCCCTAAATTTCACCATATCATAGTAAGTTTTTTCTGTTTAATATACCGGGGATGTTAGGTAAGGTTAGGTAGGTTTGTTTGGTTTGGTCTGTTCTTCATGGCCACAAATGTTAAGTATAGTGTTTATTTTTAAAATATTATTTTTTTTTAACATACTTCCTCAAACTACAACAGTGTCCAATACGGTATAACAATGAAAATCCGGCATTTTTATAATTGTTTTCAATCAATTTTGCTTGCGGGTTAATCCAATATAATTACCCTATGTTTTTCTAGTGTTTTTTGTGTTTTGATTAGTTCTGACCGTGATTTCTGTCGGAAATTGCCTGTTTTTTTAGTTATCATTCCCTTCTACCCCCAAAAGATAGGGGATCCTGTTGGGAACCAGGGTTTTAGGTGGGGGAGAGAAACAAGCATCTTCCGACAAAAATCATGGCCAAGTGAACACAAAACACATCAAAAAAAAAAAAAAAAACACTAGAAAAACATATAAACTTAACCTTTTTATGAATGACCTAACCTAACATAATCCAACCTAACCTAGCCTAACTCTCACGGTGTTTTTACTAACCAGACTCTCACCATATGAGGGAATCACTGTTATTTCTTACATTATTCCGAATTGGAATCCGAAATTCGAGTTGGCGTGGGAGGTGGATCATCGACATGAAGAGCCTGGTTCAGATTCGTCGTCGGATTCTGAATCTGATCTGAACGGGATCAGTACAGGTGGCTGACATTGATTCTCGCTTAACGGGGGTAAAGGCGGGCGGCTTCTTTCAAGAAGCGATGAAGTACAACACCCGAAGATTCTTGTATTGCTTTAGGAAGTGTTTCATCCACCCCTTTAAGTCACGCCAAACCCTCTCAATTGTTTGCGTGTATATATCGGGCTGGGCTGGATCTATAGAATTCTCAGAGTGATTAATCATGTAGTGTTCATAACCATGATCACATAACCTTTTGTATGCAGCCCAAGAATCACTGGTAATGTAATAGAAGAAAATTATCTTAAAATTAGATGTCTTTTTCGAATGTGATAATAGATTTGGGGTAGGAATGTTGTGTGAACTACTATCAAAGTACCGGAAATTATTCTGGAGTAGATATATGTTTTCGTGCCTTGTAAAAAAATATACAGGGCTGCCTCACTTATTGCAAAGGTTACGGGCATGAAACTCGTTGCAAATATCGAAATTATGAATAGCGGAGCAATTTCTCCCATAAGAAATAATGTAAATAGGGGGGCTACAGGCATCACGGTGGTCACTGCCGTCAGATTTTAACACTTGTTTTACTCAATACATACTGTATAGAACATAAATAAAGAATCAAGGGCATTATATCAAATAATCTTCAATAACAAACACTTTGAGTTTATTAAGCGTATATGTTTACAAGTATATGTTTATGTGTGTAGGTGTTTGAAGTAAATTTTAAACGTAGTCTGTTAATTTACTCTGATGTGCTGTGTTGCTTGCTTGCTGAAGTTTGCATTAGGGGAGAGGGTGAAGGCTTACTGGGGGTGAGAGGAGGCTGGGGTCATCAGCCACCTCACTCTCATTATCGCTGTCAATTTGCACTGAAAGCTGTTGAATCATGCGTTGCGATAAAGGTTTTTTAAGGCGTTGGGTTTGTTTGTCAATCCACTTGCTCAATACTTTCCATCTCAGCATCAAGGAACCTCGTCACCTTCGTAGCCGTCAGTGGTGTTGCAGACCCGGCCATCTCCTTGATCTTGTCGGCGCTTTTAACTATAGAATGCACCATAGAGGGAGCCAAGCCGTGCACGAGCCCAATCACTGACGTTCCTTCTCCGTGTTCATGTCTTTTTGCGATATCCAATTTCACGTCCATCGTAACCGCCACACCTGATCTCTTAGCAACATTGCTGGGAGTTTTAGTAGCTGGTCGCTTAGGCATTGCAAGATCACACAAAACACACGCCAGCACGTGTGAGACTGAGGTTAGCGGGAGCGTATGGGGAGGAATACGTACACACGCTGTCCTACATTTCCAACTTACGACCATTTCGACTTGCAACCTGGATGTCGGTCCCTCACCCCATCGTAAGTCGGGGAGGATCTGTGTGTATATATATATATATATATATATATATATAAACAGGTAGTCGTCGACTTACGACCTATGCGACTTACGTCTGTTCGACTTTACGACCGGCGGTACGACAGTTTTGGCCCCAGCCTCCTGACGCTGCCGGGAGCTGGAGCCGCGCGCATCCCCGCGCTCAATTACAAACACGCTCGCTGGTACAGCACACTTCCCTCCGTGTCTGTTTGCCTTGTGCCTTTCTTTTGTCTTGGAAATTTTTCTTGAACCACCACCCCCCCCAAGATGTCTACCAAGAGGAAACTGTCTTCATCTACTCCTCAACCTGCCAAGAAGCAAAGAAAGGCCATTGATTTAAACACTAAAATGATGGTGATTAAACAGCACGAAGGGGGTAAGAAAGTGAATGTGATTGCACGTGATCTGACGCTATCACACTCTACTGTGTCGACGATTTTGAAGGATAAAGAAAGGATTCGTGAAGCTGTGAAAGGTTCTGCACCCATGCAAGCGACAGTTATAACGAAGCAACGGACTGGGCCTCTCCACGAAATGGAGAAATTACTTTACATTTGGATGGAAGATCAGATCCAGAAACAGACACCGTTAAGCCTTTTTACTGTGCAGACGAAGGCTAGAAGTCTATTTCAGACTTTGAAGGAGCGCGCCGGAGAAGACTACAATCAAGAATTTGCAGCAAGTACTGGCTGGTTCAAGAGATTCAAGAAAAGATTTCAATTTCATAATGTTCGAGTGACTGGGGAAGCAGCGAGTGCAGACGAGGAAGGAGCACGCAAGTTTGTTGACAGTCTGGATGAATTAATTACGGATGAGGGATATCTAGCAGAGCAGATATTTAATGTGGATGAAACGGGATTGTATTGGAAACGGATGCCAGAACGCACTTACATCCAAAAAGAAGCCAAAAGCATGTCTGGATTTAAAGCATTTAAGGATAGGCTTACTCTGCTGCTTGGCGGGAACATCGCGGGGTTTAAGCTGAAGCCTTTCCTAATCTTCCATTCAGAAAACCCGCGGGCGTTGAAAAATGTAAACAAGCACACGCTGCCCGTTTACTTTCGTTCTAACCGTAAAGCATGGATGACACAGGCACTGTTTGAAGACTGGTTTGTAAATTGTTTTATTCCTCAAGTTCGTGAATATTGTTTGACGAAAGAAATTCCTTTCAAGATTTTATTGCTACTGGGCAATGCGCCTGGACATCCACCTCATCTATCAGATATTCATCCGGACGTGAAAGTGATTTTTATGCCGCCAAACACGACTTCAATTTTGCAGCCTATGGACCAAGGTTCAATTGCTACTTTCAAGGCTATCTATCTCCGAACCACCTTTGCCCAAGCCATAGACGCTATAGATGCCGACCCAGAACTATCGTTGCGTGACTTTTGGAAACAGTACAACATTCTTAAGGGTATCAAGAATCTGGCAAACGCCTGGGAGGCTGTGACGGAGAAGTGCATGAATGGCATCTGGAAAAAGTGTGTTAAGCGCTATGTTCATACTTTTGCAGGATTTGACAGTGAAAATGAGCTTGAAGTTATTTGGGAAAAAATAGTAAAACTGGCAAAAGATCTTTCTTTGGAATGTGAAGTGGAAGATGTTGAGGAGTTGCTAGACCAAGAATCAGAAGAACTTACAAATGAAGAGCTAATCGAATTGGAAGAAGAAAAAGTAGCAGAAGAAGAAAGGAGAGAAGCAGCGGATAAAGAAGAGGAGGAGGAGCCACAAAGGACGTTCACCACTAAGGGATTATCAGAAGGTTTATCTCTACTAAATAAACTTCTTGCCCATTTTGAAGGAATGGACCCAAACATCGAACGATTTGCAAGGATTGAGCGGATGGCACGCAATTCGTTTCGTCCGTATCAAGAAATTTACGAGGAGAAGAAGAAACGAACAATTCAGACAAAGCTCACCATGTTCATGAAAAAAACAACTCCTCCGGCTACCCCAAAGGCTGCCCCAGCTGACGACCCCGACGATCCACAGCCAAGCACCAGCGGCCAATAAGATGTTTTTTGTATGTTTGTATGTGTTTGTATGTTTTGCAACTAAAATGTTTTATATGTTTTGCACCTGTATTTTTTTTTTTTTGTATGTTGTGTAAATAATAAACCAATTGTACTGTAGTATGCAGTGATTTACTTAAACTTGACGACCGTAACAATAGTGAACAAAGAAAATGTTGATAAAATATGACTTAAAGATGATTATATTATCATTACACATTATAATATACGTAAGGTAATTAAATTGTACTGTAGTATGCAGTGATTTACTTAAACCTGACGACCGTAACAATAATGAACAAAGAAAATGTTGATAAAATATGACTTAAAGATGATTATATTATCATTACACATTATAATATACGTAAGGTAATTATAACATAGGCCGACTTACGACCAGATCAACTTACGACCGGGCGGCCGTAACCAATCTAGGTCGTAAGTCGACGACTACCTGTATGTGTATATATATATATATATATATATATATATATATATATATATATATATATATATGCAAGTAAATCACTGTAGGTGCGCGTGCTCTAGTCTGTACTCACCCCTGAAGATGTGAATTACACTGTAATGTTGCTTCACTCTTTCTCTTTTACAGGTACTGTACTTTAACGGGCAATGTTCGGTGGATTTGGCATCTTGTTTACTGCCGGCAAGGCCGTGGGCTCGTAACACTTGTCTTGCCCACGGTGCACACCGTTTCTCCATGGATGTCGGTCACACTAGGATAACCCGTTTAGTACATCCTTCTTTCCTCACACAGCCAAACTGTGGAATTCTCTGCCTACTTCTGTGTTTCCATACTCATACACTCTGTCTCACTTCAAAAAGCTGGTTTTCCGGTATCTTCGCGGTGTAGATTAACAGTCTTTTTCTCCTCTCTCTCTCCCTTCCCCCCCCCCCCCCCCAGGCCCCATTGTGGGTTGATGACCTGTGCATGGGTGGGCTATACCCTGTATATATATAAAAAAAAGAGATTGTAGTGATGCTCAGTGGTTTATTCCTTGCTGCATGTATAACTTGATTACTGTACACCCAACTATAGCAGGTCTCTTTTTTTCCTTTTCCATGTAGAAACACATACCCTGTACTATGCAGTAATAAAAAGTACAATAAAAACACAACAATACACCATTACACACCTTTATTTGCTATCCACATAATTTCTAAAATTTTGGATTACCAGACAAAGTAGTTAATGATCTTATTCCTAAAATACAGTATGTACAGGATTGGGTATTTGGCTTCTGACATAACATTCTCTTTGACAAATTTTAAGACCATAATGATGTAAAAGATATCATAATGTATGGTGTGCTCTGCAGTGCAGTACTAATTGTTGGATTTTCCATTACACTGTAGGGCTTTAATCAACATTCTGATGAAACGGATCCAGAACGAATATCTCAGATCATACATCGGGCAGTGGAAGATTCAAGGTGGATTGTGAAGAAGGTAAGGTAGCTAGTATGGCCTTTAATCTTATCTGAGTTTCCCACAACTAAAACACTATGATAATGCCGGCAGTTCTCTGGGCTGTGATGTACAGTACTCTACTGCATCTAGTGGTACAGTACAGTAATAAAACTGCCTTGAAGAAAAGTGTATTATATACTACAAAGTGGCTGTTCATCCATTGCACCAGTTTCAAGTTCACATTTTGAACTATGAGCTAAATTGTTGCTTTGAAAACCAGTGCCGCCTTAGATCAGTGGGTTGAAACCCTGGTGAAATTTTACATACCATAAGTCATAGATTGCCAATAAAAGTAAATAGGGACCCATGCTTCAGGCCAACACATTTCCCCTTATTAAATTTGTTGTTGTTTTCTGGAGTTTACTAGGTTCATCTTTCTATACATTTGATTTTAGACAGAATGGTGTAAAGTGAAACAGTTGTTTGATAACATTATGGTTTTCATTATGCAAATGATAATGTTTTATTGGTGACCCCTAGTGGACTGATGGTACGTACTGTAGTTCAAACATGGAACTACAGTACTACAAGGGTGACTGTGAGCACTACAGGGGGTGGTTTGTACAAACCAGGGATGGGGTAAATACAGGAACTCAGTACAGTAGTCAAACACAGACACTATACTGTATCTGTACTAAATACAAATACTTAAACAGTATAGGTAAAGTTCTGTACTGTACCAGGTACTGTACTCCTGAATTATAGTTTGGTGAATAATTTGGATTAAGTAACACTAAGGTATAACACGTGAATGCATTATGAAAATTTTAGATTTATCCATTGTGAGACTTCAAATAAATATGTTGATATACACAATATTACACACAGTGTAGGGTTGCCATATGTCCGTACTTTCCCGGACATGTCCTCCATTTAGGTCTCGAAATCTTCATCCCGAAGTAATTTTTAAAATTCTTCAAAAGCCCGGAATTTCAGCTTCCATCATTTTCTCCACGGAAAAAAACATGAAACTGTAATGACGAGAGAGAGAGACAGAGAGAGAGGGGATGTGGAAACCGTAGAGATCTCGTTCAGTTTTTGTCAGCTGATAAGTCACGTGTACGCCTGTACGGTGTTGTCAACTTAGCTGTCAATTATTTGATTGATAAGGGAGTAGAAGTTGATGATGTGAAGTGTTTTGACCAAGTTAGTAACCTGAAGAAGTTTGTGGAACATTACAAGAGTGATGAAGAATTTAGTAATCTGCCAACACATAAAAAGTGGACCAGATACTTTAAAAAATCAAAGAACATTGAATGCCACTCAGAATTGCGAAGAATTGCACAATTCTTCTTTGCTATACAGTATCATCTCACAATGCAAATGTAGAAAGAGCTTTTTCACTGATGCAAAGTCAATGGACAAAGGAAAGGAACAAATTGAGTGTTGAAACAATCAAAGGCATTCTGACTGTACAGTACAACTTCCGAGAAACATCTTGCAGTGACTTCTATACCTTTCTAAAGGGCAATCAGCCAATATTGAAAAAGATCCGATCTACAGAAAAGTATGCATGGGCACATCCAGTCACACACACAGTGGGGGAAGAAGACTGCAGCTTAGGGAATGTAGATATTCAGCCTGAAGCAAAGGTAATTTTTTTTATTATTTTTAAGATTTCTTATACCATGTATGTTGTATATTAGCCTACATTAAAAACACAATTCAATACAGTACACCGATACTGGTATATTAGGGTGTGTCATACGGAGGGGAATTTTTTTTTTTTTGAGTTTGAAAAATCGGCCCATGGTATTAATGATGTAGTTCTATGTGCAGAATCATGTGATATCTTCAGATTTGAAAAGTTTTCATTTTTTGCTTGGTAAATTTTAACTTGAAATCTTATGAAAATTCAGTATTCCCACCCTTTTACCAACACCACTAAATAGCTTATTTAAAGTAAAGTAAATGTATCAGGTTAATTTATTAGGATGAAAATGATCCAGAATAGTGAAACGAATGATCTTGACACATTTATTAAATTTAATATTCCTTTAGAAAACAAAATCATCAAATACAAAAACCGGTTTTACTACTACGACCCGGTGTTGCTGCACACCATAGAGAACATGTCTTTCTTGCTTCTGTTTCTACTCATCACCTCCCTGCTGACCACCTGAGCTCAGATGTAGCCTTCCCTCCTCTCCTGGCTGTACACGTGACTGCTGGCCTCGCTCACTTGCTGTACACAACGCTCTATACTCTGGGTGTGCGAGGGCCAGGCAGGGACATGCATGGGGTTGTCCAGGAAAGCTCTGACTTGAACATTGGTGAGGCTGCAGGTAAGAGGGGGCTCACTGCCAGCCTGGATGTTATCCAGATCTATGAGATCAGTGAGGGTCTTGGCACCTAGATTGACTTCAGGAGTCTTCCTGACCCTGAAGGAATCGTCACCAACTGATTCGTCATGCCCAGATCCTCTCATAAGTCTCATATCCAAGATCTTTTTGACTGCCACTCTTCTCTCCTCCTCATCCTTACTGCAGAGCATTGTCTGCAGAACTGTCTCGGGATGAGCATACCAGGAAGATCTCCTCACAGTCTGCTCCACAATCTGAACAACCTTCCTTGGCTGACTCCTCAGGAGCTCAAGCTGGAAGAGAACATGCCTCGGACCTTCGGAGAACGATGACTTGACCTTGGTGTTGAACCAATTTGGCAAGTAGACACTCACGATGAATTGGACAATAACTCTCAGGTTGTGAAGCTGGTTCCCTTTCAGTTTATGATGAGCGACCCAAATTCTGCAGAACCTGAGAGCCGTTGTGAGCCACCTAGAATGTGAGACTGGACCTATCTGCAGGTAAGCAAGTCTATCAGGCATGACCCCAGTTTTGATGGCACTGCAAATCATGTAACCATAGTACTGGTCAGTACTCAGGTCGTCAATGACAGTATGTGCAAGCTCAGCGAGTGGAGGGCCAACTGTGATTTTTTCAAAGCTCAGATTTATTTCTAACTCAGTGGCAGAGTCCAGCATCTTGCCAAGAGGACCAGACCATCTGTTGTTTGAAAGAGTCTTGCCATCCAGCTCCTGGATCAGACGTCTGAGTGGCAACTCGTTGGTGTGGAGGTCACAAACAATCCAGACCAGCTTCCTCCCAATCTTCCGTTCTATCCACTGTATGACCCCCCCTTGCCACCCTGTGTTCGTGTTGGTGCTGTCCCCTCCAATGGCCTGCAGGGTCTGGTCTACGTTCCTCTCTCTGAGCCAGTTCACAATGTTATCTGCCACTATCTCAGCTGGTTTCCTGATGTCATCTTTCTCTGGAGTGAAATGCCACAAATACTTCCCTCCTAGTTCACTGCAGCAGGAATAGTGTTCCTCCTTCACCATGGCAGGGAACAACTTGTCAGAATCTCCAACTTTCATGAACACTTTAGTGTCATCCCTTCTTCCATCAAAGAACAAACAATTGATTCCATTTTCTTTTATCCCCTTATCAAACTCCTCTTCTAGGTTACTGACAAGTTTCTCCTGAGCTCTCCTTACTTTGTTATGATCTATCACCAGGTGAACATCATCAGGTGTTATCAAACCACCGTCAATCCAGGCAGCTGTTGCTATCTCTGTAGTTTCTCTGAGACCAGTGTGGTGTCGCATGCTGGCCAGAGCTATGCTCGGGATATCTTTCCTATTTCGAATGTTATGCCTGGAAGGTTTGGGATCATTATTTTCTGGGTTAGGGACAAAGTCACCATTCTCCTGGTCAGCACTCGGATCAGCCATGGGGAAGTCATTAAACTCTGAATCAGCTTGACTCCAATCATCGGCCTTTTTTACCTCACCCTGGGCCTTCTCAAGTCTCTTTTCCTCGGCAACTCTTCTCCTCTTCTGTCTCTCTGTGGTAGCCTCCTGTCTCTTGGACTCCGGAATATCTTGGCTAGAAATCATGAGAGCCCCTATACTGCCAGTCTTCTCTCTCTGTGCTTTGACAAATGCCAGTTCGATCACAGGAATCTTCAGTTCACGCTTGCAAATACAGGAGATGTGGGCCTCGGATTTACAGTCACGATCGCATCCAAACTCAGGACAGGGAACAATTGGGCACTTGCAAGTAATTATGTCAAATAACTGGTCCAGTTGCTTGGCAAAGCTGTCCTTAATTGCAAGTTTTCCTCTCCCAAGAGAGATATCTCTTGCCTTTTCCCAACTGGCTAGCAGTCTCTCACTAATCTTCTTCTGACTTATTATGACTGGAGGCTTGAACTGAGCGTTAGCCAGAGTGTACTGTGCCAAGACAGCTTTGGTCATATCACTGGCAATGTATTTGTTTGTGTAAGTTCTTTGGTTCTTTTCACTGATTTGCCTGATTAAAACACCGTATCTCAAAGCATCTCTCAATGTAGGCAACTCCGACTTCAGGAGCTCTCTCCCAGACCCAAGATAGTGACTGAGATGGCTGGATTTTTGGTTCCTCGTCCTGACACAAGCAGCCATCGCAAATATTATCAACTTATAAATGCATCAGAATCTGAAACAGAAAAAAATATTGTTAGTTGGCTTGTTAAAGAATGAAGCCAGAAAGCAATGTTCACTATTTAATTGTAATGCACTAATGCAGCTGTACGTTAGATTTTCGATAAATTTCACGCTAAAATTTACCTAGCAAAAGGTTGCAAAATATTGAAACTGAAATTATTTTCTGTTTACATATATACACTAAAATCTACCGAAAAAGTGATGGGCCATTAGTTTTAGCTGATCTTCCCTCCTATGACACACCCTACTGGTATATATATATATCTCATTTTTAGTCCATATAACACGCGGACTTCGAACATATAATCAACGACCTCACCAGCCGTCCTGGCTGGTGAGGTCGTTGATTATATATATATATATATATATATATATTTCACACAAAGCCTGTTCATCGAGCTGATGGCGCCGTGAACCTCAATGGGAAACTGCCCGTGCCTCTTATGTGGTGTCAGTAGCATTTTACCGAATCCAGCTGGTATGAAATGCGAGGTACATATATATACTTCATTTTTAGTCCATTTAACACGCGGACTTTGAACATATAATCAACGACCTCACCAGCAAGGAATCGAACCCTCGACCTACTGGGTGTGACTAGGGAACGCTTACCGGCTAGGCCACAAGGACACTAAAAGCAGTTCTAGACTCTGTTATATTTCACACAAAGCCTGTTCATCGAGCTGATGGCGCTGTGAACCTCAATGGGAAACTGCCCGTGCCTCTTATGTGGTGTCAGTAGCATTTTACCGAATCCAGCTGGTATGAAACGCGAGGTACATATATATACTTCATTTTCATTTTATATATATATATATATATATCTTGATAAAATCACACGGGAAAATGGAAACAACGGAGTACCTTAGCTTTCGTCTTTATTCAAGACATCTTCAGAGGCAACTGGATTACATGGACAGAGAGAGGCTTAAATATACAGGGTGACCTTAAAAACATGAGGTCAGGTCATAATGATGACATCCACTAATCCCCACACCAACACACACGTAGAGGAGCTTAAGAGAAGGGTGGTGACGTTAGTTCGGTCCCTCAAGCTTCTAAATATTAATGTTGTTTTCAAGTATGACTCAACCATTACCAATATGTTAATAAGGAATAGCCCAAGTTTAAATGTAAATGGAAGTGTTTATTGTATTCCATGTAGCAAATGTAATTGTAATTATGTAGGTCAGACAGGAAAAACACTGCAGCTCAGAATCAAACAACATAAGTATAATATCAGAACTGCATCTGAAAGCAGTGCCTTGTTCGTTCATGTTAGGAATAATAATCACCCCATTGCTTGGGAAAAAAGCTTAGAAGTATTCAAATCATCTTGTGTCACAGAAAGACTTCTGGTTGAAGCTAGTTTGATTAAGGAATTAAAATCAATAAACCTTAGTGATGGTCAGTTCAAAACTGATAATATGTTACATAAATTTATTTGTCAGTGGCCCAAGGTTAAAAATGCTTTGAAAACCTTTGATCTAGATGTATGATATTTATTTTGTGGGTCCCTTTTTTCTGACCTGACCTGGCTAGTCATGTCGGGGGGGGGGGGGGGGGAGGATTTCTTCGGGAACGTCCTCTTTTTTTAATATTCAGATATGGCAACCCTAACACAGTGTAAACTTGTCTCCAACAGTGACCATTTCCATTCTGTTAGTATTGTATACAGTACTGGAAGATGCATCTGAAAATATTTGATACAACCTATTGTAATAGGGATGACTTTCTAGGGGTCCCTTTAGCTCTCTTGGCCAAGGCCAAGTACAGTACAGTATAGAACAGAACAGTACAGTACAGTACAGTGCAGTAGTCTGTAAATTATTATCTTAACTGATGACAATTCCTTGTAATCAGTGCTCTAATACGTATTATTCTTTTCAGTACTCCAAAGCCCAAGAGTAAACCATTGGAGGAAGGCTGTTGTTACAGTATCAGGTAAGTACACAGATTATTTTGGGTAGATATTTATGAGTATAAGGAATAATATCACCCATCTGAAAAATGAAATTGTGACACAATTGCAACCAATAGGGGAACGAAGTGCAATATGCTGGTACAAAATTTATTTTAATTTAAATAGTTTTAGCAAGAAAGGTAATTGCAGCACAGTTACAGTATTAAGAAAACATTCATGAAGCCATCCTAAGAGCATTTGATAAGCTCATACACACTAAATGCATCCAACCGGAATCAGTTCTTATAAGATGTGATACGTTTCTCCTCCCGTTCAACTTGGCTGTGGTTACTGTACAGAGTTGCAGTTACCTGACGTATGTTATGAATGGGGAATTGATCATGAAGTCCAGTTTCATAACAAGAGTTCGGACTTAGCTCATTATCTTTCCTGTTCATTTAGGACACTGAGTTGAACTGGACTGAAGTGGTTTATCAGGTTTACTAGTACTGTACAGTAGAATCTTACAGATAACTTGTCTGTTCCCCTTGGTCAGAAGATGATATTTCATACTTTAGCATTTTTATTTTTCCTCCTTCATTTTGAAATGCTCCTTTAGATTCTTTATTTCTCTGGATTCCACTCATCTTCTGTCCCTTCCACATAATCCCATGTACTTAGTTTAAAAAGATAATTTGTAAATATCTTTCCTCAGATTAGCATGGAGAAAATTATTGAAGAATTACCTCTGGAAGCTTTGCCCTGTCAGTTTTGGGGTGCAGTAAGAATCTACACAGAGAAGCCACATATCATTAACCGTAGAATATGTGGAACTGTCAATTTATGGATCGGTATTTCCCATGAAGTTTTCTCAAGACAGAATGTAGTGAAATCCCTTGAGGACAAAGTCTTCCTTCATAATTTTGTTGATGAAGTGGATAAATGTAAGAGAACTCCAGCTAACATTTACCAAGATGAAAACCTCTCAGAGTGTGACATCAATATTCATGATGCCATAGATGTGGAGACACCTTCCAGCAGTACCAATAACATACTTGATCAAGATAAAGACTTTGAACCTGAACTTAAGCAGATAGATATGATTAAGGATGTTTTGTTTAAAGAAGGATTTAGAAGTATACAAGAAAAGAGTGATTTATGGTGTAACAAAATTGTGTCTCAGGACAAAACTAAAGAAGTTGATGAAGATGATAACTGTAAAGAGCAGAGTGAAGCCCAGTTGCCCAAAACTACTTTAATAAAAAATAGACAGTTGAAGATACCTTGGCAGGACCTCTTGGATGTCAACACATTAAGGATTGCTGTGATCAGGAGAATACTACCTAAAGTACTCAAGAAATTTACTCCTCTTTTAGAAGTTGTCCTTATGGGTAAGTTATGAATTTATTTTTAAAATTTACAATATGTCTTGGGTATGTTAGCTAATAATATTTGAGTTTAAGTATAATGTACATAGAATGTAGTAAGTACTGATTTAAGGAAAATATATGTTGTTTTTTTTTCTTCAATGTTTGGCTTCATTAGCTACATTTTATGGCCCAAGGATCATAAACAATTGCCATCTGACAACTAAAACACCCAGGACAGAGTCTGTCAGTGCTAGAGGCTGTCCTATCCAGCTGCAGGTTACTGTATTTTATTTAGTGTACATTAATCTTTGCTTCAGATGGAAAAGAGATGTGTGTCAGTTACTTGGCTGCCACAAGCACCATCACACCCAGTGTTATCCCACGTGTCAACTACTCTTTCTTCTTTACCAAGACAGGAATTAGTCTTTCATATTTTACAGGTAAGGTCTTAAGACAGTTGTTTTAAATTTCATGCATACAATGCAGAAACTCAGTAAATGTTGGTGTGTGTACAGTACAGTATTTTGGTTTGGTGAGTGGTGGTATTTAGTAGGGTAAGTAGAGCTTGATCTACAATTACTGTCTCTTGAAATGCCATTTTAGGGTACATAACAGTACCTAGTATGAGAGATGCTATCATCACATGGTAAGGGCAGACTACTGTAGAGCTCAGTTAAAGGGGAATCAGACTTAGAGATGATGGTGTGGGAGACCTTATGGTCCTGCACTCTTTCCAGAATGTCCTGTTAACAGTATGATAGCCTCTGGTCTAACATGTCCAAGAACCACAAGGGTGTTTCCTAATTTCACGTACAGTAATGTACAATAGTAGGACTTTAGGGAAGAAATAATGGTTCATTTTAAGGTGGGATATGCTTACATCTACATTAGAATACCTTAAGTCATGTGTGGTAAGAGTCCCAGTCCATGTTTTAATGGCAGGCGTTTTAAATTTTCTATTATTGTCACTGTCTTTTATACTGTTGCTTTCAATGAAATTATTTTGTTCATCCCAGAGCTCTCTCTTTTCTCATTCCCTGGCATAACATGCCCATAAATTTGTCTTTCATTCCCTTTTTTGTGCATGATCCACAATATTCTCAGATTGACCCTCTTAGATTACGTCATACCTCCTTACATTTCATCACCTAAGAGCAGGTGTACATAATAATACCTTACATATCCAGTAAAGTATCTGTATTATTTGTGTTACTTCAGATAAAGATGGCAGTTCACTTGAAGGAGAAACCAATATTGTGTGGGTGCAGAAGAATGTCCTTCCCAAGTTGATGAAGTGGACTGGTGAGGTAGATGAAGATGGGACTGTGGAGAATAAAGGATCCCTCAGACTTGTAGATGTTCAAGAATATAACCAGTTATATCAGAAACTGAAGATCAAATATGGACAGTCGTTGGTGAAGGTGAATTAAACTTTATATGTTTATTGAAGTTGTACAAGTGATTGTAAATTTGGGGGCACACCAAAAAAAATTAAGAGTCTACTCTCAATCAGATATGGCTGCATTAAGGTATTTTAAGGATGATGAGTGTTCTTAAATGGCTCATGTGAAGTACTGTGCAGCTCTAGATTCCCAGAACAGTGCAGTTGTTGTGCAACGTGCTACTTTTTCAACCATACCTGGAAATAGTTATGAAAGAAAGGGTATCTCTTTCTTTCCCTCAAAAACATAAATGGATTGGAACATCTCTGTTTATGCCCAGCAGTAAAATATCATCAGCTGTTTTCCTAAAGATGAGGCAAGTATAATGAACCCAGGGGCATCATTTCAGATTTTGCTTAGCAGGGCAACACCATTACATGCAAAGAGTAGCGGTCAAAATCCTGCTCAATCGTGGTGCTGTAACAGATGGAACACCTTCCAACACGTTTTATACAGTGACCCCTTGTTTAACGAACGCCTCGGTTAATGAACTGCCTTCCATAAGGATCTTCAATTCGGTTAACGAACAAAAATTCGGTTAACGAATTTCTTACGAACCGACCTCAACATGGTTTCACTTGCACTGGCCGGGCAACCAGCTTTAGTATCAGTCCACCAATACATTAATCGGTTCTAGGGCTTAAACTCCTTACTATTTTAGTAAATATCAAGAAGTTTATACTATTCAATAATTTTAAAAGTTTAATATTCAATTTTTTAGTCATTTTAACAGTTATTGAACATAATTGAAGGTAAAGTGATTAGTTTAATGCAGGGCATCCAGCCTCTTAACACAGCAAACAGGCGTTAGTCTCTCTCTGTTTTCACTGGAGGTAACATCTTGCTTGAGACTCTCTTCAACTAAACGCTTTTTTTCTGTGTTTCCAAGCAAATTATTGGTCATTTTGAAATATATTTTACGTATTGACAATATATAATGCAGTGCAGTGTTGATTTAAAGAAAATAATCTTGAAATACACCAAGAGAGCTAAAATTTTATGGGTGAAATGGTGCCATGGGGTGACTTCTTCTCTTCTTCCTTCTCCTCCACCCCCATCATCATCATCATCATCCAGGAGCCTTCTACATACACATCTCAAAGTAAGTGAACTTTTCTACCATTTTTGTTGAATTTAGGCAATTTTCGGTGAGCTGGAACCAATTACCCAAAAACCCATTGAAACAATGGTTTCGGTTAACGAACGACCTTCTGGAACGGATTGAGTTCATTAACCGAGGGGTCACTGTATTTTCAATTTGCATCTGCCCGGTGTGGACCGTGTGGCTACTAGCAATACTACCTAATTCCTAGCTGCTATTCAGTTTATAAATGACAGGCAGTGGGAATGATGAAAATAGATGAATACTTAACATTTTGTTTAATTATGCATAGTAAAAATACCATTGAGATGTTCTCGCCAAATCCAAAGGAATATAATTAAAATTTTCCTTGGAGAGCAAGACAGCCCTTGGGGGGGAGGGGGGCAAAAAAATAAATATAAATACACCCCTGAATCTACCACTCTCCAGGAATACTTTGACAGACAATACACTATTTCCCCTCCTCTTGCACTAAGGTGGTGGGGATAACTTTCCTCCCTGCTGTAGAGGTCCTGGATCTACTGAATTTTCTTGCTGTGAATTAGAGGTTTTGTGATGGTATTTCCTCATGATACTTTTGTTTCCAGATATGGCCTGAATCAACAGACCCTCAGAAATATGTGTTCGAGGATATTGCCATCGCCACATATCTGATTTTAGTATGGGAACAGGAAAGAAGACAGAAAGGACTAAGTACACATCAAACCTTTGTTGACTTAGGTTGTGGCAATGGCCTACTTGTTCACATCCTGTCAAGTGAAGGACATCAAGGGCTTGGCATAGACATAAAAAAGCGTAACATCTGGGATATGTTTCCCGAACACACAAAGTTGAAGGTAGTATATTATTTTCTACATCCATCATTGAATATACTGAAGCAGTTTTTCTAGTCAGTTGATTCAGGGTGCAATACAATATATAGCAAGGCTCCTAATGTTTTCATCACCGTGCTGAGTAGATTTTTTTGTGTGTACCACTATGAAGGCAGTGTGCAGTGCCTGATTGCTGTGTGGCCAGGCAGCCACACAGCTTAGAGGGAATATTGGTACAGTATACAGAAGTAATATTTCTTAATCCATATATTGTTGTTGAGATTTTATGAAGCATACAGTGGGCGACTGGTACCGAGCTGTACTCTCTAGTAATATTGTACTACAAGCATAGAAACAAGATATCTCCTGGCCCAACTGTAAACCATGTAATAGGAGGTAGGTAAGGAGAGGCCGTTGCTGAAACAGACCTGTGAGTCTACATTGCCTTGTCATTGTGCCTCATGATCCTTTGCAGGCTAAAAGTTAGGCCTTTGATTCAAGAAAGCTTTGGTTCCTAGTCTTGCCTCTTGATGTTCAACCATCTCTCTCTTTACCTTGGTAACCCCCAGCTTGACTTGGTATATTCACTAGTTGCACATGCAGCAGTTTACACTGATCTGACAGGACAGTGTATCTTGCTTTTAGAATGCAAATAGCTCCTTGGACAATGTCTGAAGGTGTAACAGTAAGGGATCTCATAGACACTGTCTTCTCATCAGCCATAAAATGTCATGCTTCTTTCCAGTGTTCTTCTTTATCATTAATATATCTCTTTTTCATTTATTTTAGGAAGGAGTCATTGAACCATCTGACAAGAATCTTTTCCCTCAGTATGATTGGCTAATTGGAAACCATTCAGATGAGCTAACCCCTTGGCTACCTGTCATTGCTGCCAAGTCTAGATACACAACTCGTTTTTTTGTCATCCCATGTTGTGCCCATGACTTTGACTGCAGGTACCGAAGGAAATGTGCAGGAAGAAGCCAGTACTCAGATTATCTGGAATATATCAAAGAAATCGGGACTGTTTGTGGCTTTGAAGTCTGGCAAGATAAATTAAGGATTCCTTCCACTAAGAGAGTGTGTTTGATTGGACAGGAAAGAACATACAGTGCATCACAGTCCCATCAAACATTTCAGAAGATCGATGAGTTTATAAGAGAGAGAACTCACACTGGTATGAATAATACAGAGAATCAAAAAAATGTTAATAGCTGGGAGAGTCATGGGCATAAAAAAAGTGAACATGAAAATCATACTGATGCCTTGTGGTCAGAAAACTTTAAAGCTCGTGCAGCTGTACAGCCTGTGCGAAACTGTACACAGTTAGAGCATGGTGTCAGGGAAGATCTAGTATCGACAGTGGCAAAAATGCTCATGGAAAAGAAACACATAATTCAGGTAATGTATCAAGAGTTGTCAAGTATTGTTTGTTACTGTTAAGATTTGTTACCACAACCTGAAACATGTACGTCACTTAGCCAACCAGCTAAACTCTAGTTATCCTTTGCAGGCAGCCTTCTGGGTGTAATTTTATCTGGCTTTTTTTTTCTTCAGTATCCTTGACCCATCATTATACACTTGGTTTTAAATGAAAATATGAATATTTTTTTTTTTTACAAATATTTTTCATCCTCTAGTTTCCATTGTAAAGTATATCCAGGAGGTCTTGACAAAATTATACTCACTACCTTACAGATTTTTGTGGCGATCAAGTGAATATTTGTATTAAAACAACATTGTCCCCACTTGTTGATATGCCAATAACTAGTGATGACAATGTTGTACTGCAGTATTGTATTGCCACAAAAATCTGTATACATTTTTTTTTAGATTTTCTGCATATACATATATTTATTTTTGGGGTGAGTGTACAAAAGATTATTTTATCAATTGATGTGGATTCAGAATTAAAGCACACTTGTACAGCATTGGTATTACCGCAGGTTGAGGTAAGCAAGACTGCCTTTGTAAATTGGGACCGTGGTGGTAGGATGACGCTGAGTGACATAGCTGAACGTATGGAATCAAACCAACTGTCGGCATTAAAGAAAGAGTGTGGAGGACTACAAACACTGCTCAGGAACCACAAGCACATATTCAACATTTTACAACGGGAAGTCAGTCTTCAAGTAAGTTGACATCTGTGGTCACTCTACTAGCAGCAGATTTTGTATTACATAAATACTGTACCCATCATTTAGCTGTTTTTAGTAGAAAGAACATATGGTAAGGAATGTAAAGTTTGAATGATTATAGAAAAGAAATTGTAAACTATTGGTCTTCTCACATGTATAAGCTTAATATGGTGCATTTTATTTCCTGTATATGATTATTAAGGCTTAATGTTTAGTTTCCTTAATATGGCAATACTGTACACTATGTATTATTATATTGGAGAGATTTTACAATGTTTAAATCTTCATGAAGTCTGCCAACCACGAAGGTGATCGAGGAGACATAACACAACTCTTAATTTCACCTCAACAGTAAAGTCATATCATGTGTAAATAATATTCTTGTTAGTGTGAGAACCAAGTTCAAAGTTCAGTATTTATCTTAAAGAAAATTAAACTACACGAACAATTATATGCATATCAAGTTTGCCATCTAAGCTTGCATAACCCCTAGATGCCAGTAAATGATGAATGGCTAATGTAATATGACCTGATATTATACATGGGTCCTATCGTGACAATCTTTAGTGTAATAATTATAGTTACTAGTAATATTAGAGTAAATAATTAATAGGTAATGCAGCAGGACATAATTCCATGCATGGGTTTCATCCTGTAAATCTTTGATATGTAATTATATTCACTCCTCCAACCTCTCAATAGTCTTATAATAGATCAATCTCATCAGTCAATACAGAGAGTGGCTCATTTCTTAAAATTTTTACCTATTTTTTTCTTCTTTCAGGTTCCAGTGCCAGAATGGAAAGCAACAGTACCCAAAACTCGGATTAAAACAAAACATTGTTGGTTTCACATCAACCATGTCAAGGGATGTCCACTGCCTTCTCAAACATGTATATATGCTCATGGTGATGAAGATTTAAAAAAGTCTTAGGCAGTCCTGCTTGTATATAATTTTACTACTGTTGTTTTGTATAGTGATAATGTATTAATTAAACAATCTTACTTGTTAACTGATGTAAAACTACACACCAAGCATTTGAGATGAACCCAGAGCACCCTGATGTTGGTGACTGCAACTAACCTTTCTGATTAGTTACAACTAACCAGATTAATAGTTAATTCCTCTCCATTGCAACCCTCCTGAGAGTTTTGGATTACTGGGATGTTCAACTGCATGGAGTGTGCCAAGTTCCAACATGCACCATCTGACCACAATGTCAATAACAGACAATGTTCCCATTACTAATCTTACTGGCTGCGACTGCTCAATATACTGGGCAAAAGACATCCCTTCATTGGGAATTTCCAGTGCTGAAAAGTCCCTAATTGAGAGGTTTTACTCTAGATTACTGTACTATAGTTTGTTTTTATTTTCATTCTTTAAATAATATCTCTTTCCAGACTGATATGTAAATCCAGCACGAGTTATTGATATCACTTATAAGGGTAAAAATGCCTAAATTTGGCAGACAAACCAGTTGTAATACATTTCAATTTTTTCAAATGTGGCACTGAAGTAAAATGTTTGTTTCTATATATCATTTTCATATCTTCTCAGTTTCCTAGCCATTGAGATGGTCCGTCTGTTCTTTGTTATGACCTCATTGTCCAGTGTTAGTACCTGTGATGTTTGGTAAGGTCACACTGGATACTGTAACCCTTCTCACATTCGACCCAGAGATCTGAACCCATGACCACAATGGTGAGAGGCAAGCACACTGCCATAGTCCCAACACCCAATTTGTGTAATATGAACAGCTGGGTGGGGAAAGGAACCAAACTTTACAGTTACATTACTGCAGATAATCACTGCAAACACAATAAAAAATTACAACACTCCAAATCTCTAATTGTTCAGCTTTTTCTTTTTATGTTTCTTTTTCTGGGTGAGTAGCCTAGTTTCCTCTTCTCTGCCCATAATTTCAATACATTCTGAAACACCACTTCCCTCTTCAACCAACTTGGCTTTTTTACTAGCTGACTTTAAACAATCTTTGTCATCTCTCAAACAGATATCACTATTCCCAGTCATATCATTGTCTTTCTTATGTTTCAACTTAACATCTTTCCCTTTCCTTTTGGAGTTACATAATGTTTTATCATCTAATTCTGTACTGCCATTATCATAATTTCCAGGTTTTCTTGAATTATCATCTCTGTTTATATCACTAAGGTCAATATTTTTATTTTCAACAGATTCCCTCTTTTTCGCTTTTCTACGTTTACTCGGTGGAAGTTTATCCAACTCATCGCTACAATTAACAAGTTCTGTTCCATTTGATTCTACTTTACCAACTCCATCACTTTCATTAGGTTTCACCGAATCTTTACTTTCCTGTTTACTTCTAATATCAGGATTTTTGGGGGCCTCTCTTTCATTTCCTTGTTTCAACTTTCTCTTCTTCTTGCTGGTATAATTTGTTTCCACTGACTGCATACAGGTATCAGGAATCTCTAATGGTATGGTTACAGCTTTTACCTTTTTATCATCACTGTGTTGTTCTGTATATGTCATCTCTTTACCATAGTCACTGTCAACAGGTGTCTTGGGCATCATATCACTCTTGCTACTTGCTTCATACAGTGCATTTTGCTTCCTCTTTTTTGTTTTTTTCTTAACTGAATTTGATGTGTCACCACATTTTTTGTCTTTTCTTACAAATTTGGCAATAAAGAATCCTTGACACATATCAATATCAGCAATGGTTCTCAAACATTTTTCTCCAAAGACAAAACGTGGATCTCCAAAATGTTTCCATCCAGAGAGTTTTTGTCCAAGATTCTCAAGTTCAAACTCATCTTGATAGTGCTCCAGTGCTTTTTCAACATTTTCTTCATTCTCCTCTACATTAACAGAACAGGTAGAGTATATGATTTCCTTCACTGATGGAAATGATAGAGCATTAAGTAGTAAGTATTTCTGGAATGTTGCCAGGCCTCTGATGCGCTGCTCAGACACTTCATCATCATGGAAGTTTACACCTAAAAATATTAACAGTGAAATTAGTCATGTTTGCTAAGAATTGTCTCAATATTAAATGCATTTTAAAAACAAAACTGACAAATATACATAAAAAAGAATCACAACTAAATTCTTTTTACTGAATGTTTATTCATTCAGTGCAGAAATATCTCGTACTTTTACTGGTATCACACCTTTTACAAAAGCTTTTTTTAATGTAATTTTACAATACAGTACTGTACTATATACCTTTACGATCTGTTTGAAGCTGTTTGATACTTTGTTTACAGAGTACAGTACAGTTACTTGTGCAGATATACTGTAACCACCTTCACTGGCAAGTGGTGCAGACATACAGTTGCTGTAATTTGACAAGAATGGAAAATGGCCGTAAAATGGTAATGATGATGAAAGGAATCCACTTACCACTCGATGAACAAGATGGATCAAGAAATATATACTCCACATCAGAGTACTTTTCACACGAGAGTTTGTTGAAGTTTTGGTTAATACAAGTAACACATGTGGCTTCACGTTCCACCATAAGTTTCTGTAGAGTTTTAAAACGCTTCAAGTCTTTTTCAACTGCCAGTATACTCCTGTAAACATAAAGACAATTAAGAGAAATAATTTTCAGTGTCCATAAAACTGATTCAATTTTATATAATTCAGTATTCATGTAAAGTTAGTAAAGGAACTTATACACCACCCCACCATTGCCCCCCAAAACATTAGTAGCAGTACTTACCGGTATAGGTAGTGTATTGTTAATGGGGGGAAAAACCACCAACAAATGTGGACAAAGTAACTTTCTTAAGACTACTGAAGTAAAAGTACAAAGTAACCTACAAAATTAAGTACAAAAGAGCCTCCCTAAAAACTAATTAATAAGAATGCTAACATACCCAGAGTTACACATGATGGCTGAAATGTACGAGGTCTTGTTTCCTGGTGCAGCACAAGCATCAATCACGTTAGCTCCTGGGTTTACACTGCTCAAAAATACCGGAATACAGCTGGCCTGAAAACACAAGATGCCATTTAATTCCCTATGAATTAAACTAACATCAGGAGCCAAGACTACACAAAAATCTGATTATACAACTGCAATGATGTGTAATTAATTCAATATTCCTTTTTATTCATTTTTTTCTCAGTCCCTCAAGCCCTTTCCTACTACTGTACTGTACAGTAGAAGGTCGATATAACACGAGATATGTTCCAAGAGAGGTTTCTTTAAACCGAATTCGCACTAAATCGAAGTGTTGTTTCAATAGAATAATTTAGTTTGGTACTTGAAACACAAAATACTAAAAAGACTGAGTCTACCCAGATGCACCTCAGCCCATCTCCTAGAACAAACAAAACATTGTTTTTTGTAGTATTATGTTAAAACAAATACAGTGGGGTATGCTATAACGAACGGATCCTACTACGAATATTCCTATAACGAACGGTTTTACCTATAAAATTGAGAATGCTATAACGAACGCAACTCCTACAACGAACGCGGATGAATACGGGACTATTTCGCCTGGCCCATGAATATTGTTGTACAGCGACCCACAACAAGAGCGTCAGGCGCCATCTTTGTCTCATTGTGTAGCCAGTGCACCACTGTTATTGTTGAAATTTCGTCTTTTGATGTGGAAATTCGCGTTATTTGTATAACTATTTTGTTATACAAGTATACAATTGTAACAATGAGTCGTCCAAAGCGAGTGAGAAAGCTAATAACCCTTGAAACTAAGAAAGAAATTGTAAAGAAACGTGAGAATGGAAGAAGCATTGCGAAACTTAGTGATGAATATGGGATGGCTAAATCGACTATATGTACGATTTTGAAGAATAAAGAGGAGTTAAAAGCTGTGCAAGTGGCTAAGGGAATCTTTAGACTTAGCAAAGCAAAGTGTAATGTGATTGAAGAGATGGAAAATTTACTCTTAGTGTGGATAAAGGAGAAATAAATGGCAGGTGGTAACATTAGTGAAGCTATAATTTGTGAGAAGGCTAAACAATTGTTTGAGGACCTTAAAGCCAAGACTCCCAGTGGAAGTGATAGTGATGTGCCAGTGTTTAGGGGTACCTGCATGCTGAATAATACTAAGGTAAGATAAAGTACCGTATTTTTTACATTTTCCACGTAATTTTTTCAGTGTTAAGTGGTTGTATTTGGGGGCCTGGAACGGATTAATCCTATAACGAACGAATGCTATAACGAACGAGGTTCTGGAACCAATTACGTTCGTTATAGCATACCCCACTGTACTCATAAATCAACACAGCTAAATTTATGGGACGTGAAATGGTCTGTTTACTAGCGATCAGCTGATGGGAAGATGGGGGGGGAGAGGTGAGGTGATATGTTTGACAGTTGATGTCAAGGTCTAGTGCCTATTTATTTATCTGTCCTTAAGTGTGACTTTAAGTTTTACTCTAATAAAATGTAACTGAACTGATATGTTGTAATTAATTTCATTACAAAGGGCTAAATTTTTGTCTCGTGCAGAATACTGTATGTGACATTTATACTGTATTCAAATTATTCGCTGTCTTGCAAGGATTCTAGCAATGCAAATTATATTCTCCTAACTTTAGTCTGTGATATTATATAAGATAAAAACTGTAAGCCTATAAACACCCAACCCAGGCTGGGAAGATGGGGGGGGGGGGGAGTGACAGTGACACGTTTGACAGTTGGAGCGGAAAGTCTAGTGAAGTATTTATTTGTTTATGTCCTTTAGATTGAGTTTCTGTTTTTTGTTTATAAAATGCCACAGAAGTGACCGGGGAGAATATAATTTACATTGATGGAATTTTTATAAGATAGTGATTAATTTGAATATAATCATGCTATAGTTGGCACTAGACAAAAGTTTTAGTAATCACTTAGTACTATTATTTTGAGTACATGTACAGCACAGCTTTGCCCTTAGGACAGTGTAGTGTTCCCAGAGATTGACTCGCGCAAAATAGGAAAGATTCGCTTTAAATTAAAATAATGTCCTTAATTGTGGGTGTCACTTTAAATCAATTATCGTAAATTGAATCGCTTTAAATCGACGTTCTACTGCATTATGAAGTGTAGCCAGAACAATGACTAAACACGTTCTCTCTATATACAGTGATATCTCCATTAGCCGGAATAATTGGTGCAGAGCACTTCCAGAAATGAGAGTTTCCGGATAACGAGACGACTCTCTCAAACCCGGAAAAAACCCTCATCCCCGGAATTTTCCGGGTAACGGAAAAATGTTCTAGGAAGTTCCAGAAATTGCACCCGATTTTCATCTCTCAAACCCGGAAAAAATTCCCCCATCCCCAGAAAATCCGGTATCGGGAAAAATTTCTCGGAATGTTTCGGAAAATCGTTCCCAAAGCCGGAATGTTCCGGAAAATTTCAACTTTGGGAACTTTTTCTGAGAAAATTTTAATTCCGGCTATCGGAGAGTTCCGGGTTTGAGGGATTCCGGCTAACGGAAATGTTACTGTATTGTCATTCATTCACTCTTATGGCTACAACATCCCCAAAGCTAATCCATCAGATGTCATGCTCTCCTGTCAATCGTACAAACTCAACTTCTTTGTAGATGTCAATTCCCAACACTTTAATCCGTCCTTCACCCCCCACCCTTCAATATCCTCAATCGTCTCTCCCACACTCTTCCCCTGCACATTATTCTCTACCAACCTTTCACTCTCCACACTCTCAGCATGTTCATGACTCCTTAGCAGAATCAGGTCAGCTCTAACAGTTTTTATCTCCACACCTCCTAATTTCATTAGTACTTATTCTCTACATTCTATTTACTCCACACACTGTTCTGAGGCACATCACTTCACCATCATCTCTGCATCTCCCTCTTACACACATGCTTCACATCCATATAATGTTAGTTTTCTCAGATATCTTTATCTTTGTCTAATGTTTATGTTTAGTAAATAAGACCTTTGTTATTCCTCTTAGTTCAAGATTAATCAGAAATGTAAAAGTTACCTGAATATTACCTTATTTTGTAAAATTATTGCATTCTTATTATAAAGAATGCTGTTCCAGAAAGGGGTGTTGGGTGGGAATACCAGCAACTGAGGTATGTGATAATCTATAAGGTAAGTTGTTTCATCCATATTCTGAAATAAATAAATAAATAAAAAACATTCCATTTATAATATTCCTTGCCACAGATAAACCTGCCTATACAAGATCAGTTCACCTGTTATGCAGGATCACAATTCAGGTAAAATTTCTTTCAAACACAAAGAAGAGCATCTAATATCCTCTTGAAACAAAATGCAGGCCTATTAAATCTTGAAGTCTTAAATCTCAAGGGGATCCTCATAATAATTTAAAAATGGAATTTGTTATTATTCTATTCCAACAGATATGAGAGAATTTCTTCTTAACTTCAGGTATCACCCCCCAATTACACCAGTAAAGACCAATTACCACAATACAGACTGGATTACTCACAGTGACATCAGCTGATACTGAGTCAGTGCCCAGAATAAAGAGTGTACAGTACTGTACTGTATAATGTTTCAAAAGTAAACCTACTTGAATAAGATGAAGATAATCATCATAAGTCACTTGTGTTGGATCATATTCTTGAAGTTGCCATCCTTCATCTGCTAGCTGGGCATGTACACGATCCAAGGATGATACTAAAGTGTTGACTCGTACATATCGTGGGCTGAAATCTACAAACAATCATAATAGACTTCCTCGGTAATATCTTTTGTATTCTTCTTTTATCTCCAACTTGACTACTATCATTAATAGATAAATAAAATGCATAAAGCCACACAAGTCTTGATCATATAAGGTGAAAAAATAAATAATAAATAGATCTGTCGGCCTCAAGAAAGATGGGGTGGAGAAACCTGTTCCTATTACATGAACACTACAGTAGGTTGGATGTGACTCATGATTGATGGCCCAGGCCAGGGTTCACAGTTTATTCCCCAGGGAAACAGGGAAATTCTAGCCTCTTCAAAGATGACAGGACAATAATTGTACTGTATAAACCATTACAGAATTACCAGCAAGATTGTGGTTGAAATGGGAAATACTATATCAAGCTTTCCGGTTTTCACTGAATTACTTGGATACAGTCCAGTCAACCTGAAAACTTGTTAATCCATTATTTGAACTATTCAATCCACTGCATCAAGTTAAATATTATGATCGTGACCTTTGTTAAAACTCATACATTACACACATGACTATTTGTATTTGTACTCGACATGCCCATAGACAAGTTCAGACTTGGAAGCAACTTTATAAAAAAAAATTTTTTTTAGTTGCACCTAGATTCAATTGCAGATTAGTTACTGTCTTCACACAAGTTGTCAAGGTCTGGATTTCACCATGTAAGTGGATTATCAAGTTCCCACCTATGTACAGTAAAAATAGTATTGGCATCACAAATAATCAACCTATACTTTACAGTATAATGATTGCTTCAATACCCCACAAGTATCAGCATTACAGTAAAATACCTAAGCAACATAGGGAGATGATGCAAGAACCTAATAAAAAAATATACGATGGTTTAAACTCACCTTTCTTTTTCTGTAAAGTTTCCTTGTTGGAATTAAAGTCCATGAAACTTTTAATCTTCTCCTCATAAGTACGGAGTATTACAATGGGTTTGCAGTCACCCGATAAGAATCCTTTTCTAAGCAGCTCTGCAGTTAATACTTGTGCAAGGTGAGGACTGCAAAGAGTGAAGTACAGTACAGTACCTGCATTATAAATGATGTGTACAAGAAAAGTATATACAGGACTACTATAGTTATAGTTCATTAATCCATACAGTCTATGGACCAAATGGAGTGCTAAGTACAATACAGTACTCAATTCTACAAAGTACCTACAGCCCCCCCAAGCTCACATAGATATTGCCTCCCTTCTGAAATTTCTGGTGCATCATGATGACTTTTACAGTGAAGATTGGTCTAGTCCCCACATTATGTTTCTGTATCTTTCCTTAAACCACTTAACATTAGCAGTATGGAGAGATTCAGATATCATTACAGTAGTGACATGTATCTGACACATTTTTGGGGAACTGGTAATTTTCACTGTGACAAGCTAATTATTGTTAATATATGTTAATAGTTTCTGTATCTAATGATACTATATACTGTACATCATAAAACAATACTGGCTCTTGAAAGAAGAAGGAAAGTACGTATTTGATAACTATTTTATCATATTTCCAGGGGAAAAACATGCCTTGTTTAAAAAACTGTATACAGTATATACTTGAAAATAAATCTTATTCATAAATAATAATAATATTTTTAAGTACAATAACTAAATATGAATCCATAATCACAGAATCCTTATGATTTACACAATACAGTAGTGTACTGTATTGTTTTGTACTTAATGTACATGTACTGTACTGTAGTGTACTTGTATTTGCATACTGTGCTCATCTTTCTTTCCTATGTTTCTATTACTTAAAAATTTATTGTATTGGGTAATAATAGTAACTGAATATACAGTACATTACGTGTACAGTTACTATGTTTGTTTAATAATTACCCATGGAAGGGTCACTTATGGTTTAGAGATAATTCAGCTTATGGATAGCCTCCAGGAACATAGCCCATCCATAATCCAGGAATGTCTGTATACTGTAATGCCAATTTTAAAAATATATAAAGTAGCTGTTTCGTATGAAGGAGACTGTGCAACTCATGTTGCATCAATAGTCCAGGGTGACACGGTACAGAAAATAGCTGTAAGGCAGGAATATAAAATACTGAACTGTAATTCTATGACTTACTTAAACATTGGCTGTTCCGTGAATAACTTGGCTTCTGTAAGAGCAGTCTTGATCATGGTAGAATTCTGCACGGTATTACACAGTAAACCATAGATCCTGTTGTAGCTCTGAAAGATGAAGGTTTGCCTTTGTCAGTTTTGTCATGTTTTTACACCACAATTTCTCTCTGCTTCAAAGCCCTACCCAATTTATGTTATCAAAAATTATTTTTTTAAAGTAAAATTGAAAAGTAACAACACTTGAAAAATATAATTTCCTATGAAAGTGCTTTGAAGTTTTTTTTGCTTATCTTCCTATAAACAAATTATTACTTTTTAGAGTTTCATGGTTGACCTTTTCCAAATCTTTACCTCATCCTGTACTGCCTTACCCAGTTTGGTTAGGTTAGGTTATTATTATACAGTACTACAATACTCTGAAAAGTATCCTAGTGCCGGAGTCCTCAGATCTCCATCGAGCATGCACATTACTAACAAGGAAATCCCTTAATCCTGCAACACACACTCAGATTTATCTGTGTATCTGACAGCTTTGTAAGTTGTCCTTGGTCAAACTGCCTTACCGTTTACCATAGTTGTATACGGGTACCAAAATTATTTAGGGACACAGGAAACAGTATACAGGTACTCCCCGACTTACGACCTACTCGACTTACGTCCACCCGCACTTACGACCTGCCTCAGTCGTACCAAAATTTGGTCAAATTATGTATTTTTGAGTCCCAAAGTCAGTACATAGACAAAATTTTCATCTGTAATTCACTTTAAAATGGCTGGCAAGCTTAAAAGTGAGAGCTTTGTGGTGCTGAGAAGAAAAAAGACACCCATTTTCGATTTTCTATGTGTAATTTAAGCATTTCCGACTTACAACCATTTCGACTTACGACCTGGATGTCAGTCCCTAACCCCGTCGTAAGTCGGGGAGTACCTGTAGTACAGTACCTACATTTTCTGTATTTATGCAGAACTATATAACAGCATAGTTTATATACAATACATGCCTATCCAACTGTAAACCTGTATGATAATTTTACTGAATAAATATTACTACAGTATTATTATTATCATTATTATTACAGTATTATCTACACCCAAATCTGAGAGTGTATAGCAGGCTTTAGACCACTGTCCTGTGCCAAGATTGTACAAAAATGTCCTGGACATGTACAGTTCAATCAAAATCTAACCAAAGCAGACCAAATTTAATCTGACTGAACCTAATATTTTATTCCAAGTGGTAATCTCAGTAAAAGTATCATTTCGGTCATCCACCTATTTGGAAGTAGGTCAGAATCGTTCAAAACACATAAAAAAAAAAAAAAATCTGAAAAACTTAATTTCAACCTATCCTACCCTAAACCTCTCTCGGATGGTGGTAACTGAAAATCCTCAAATTCATTGGATAAGCAAAACGATATTAATATTGGGTAAATTTTTACAAGTGGACAACCATCGATTTTTTGCTGAGCAATGTGTTTTTTCTGATGGTTTAGACAATGTTAAGACACTTTTCTTTTATGACGTTTCCTTTGCAAATTACTTTAAAAATACCAGGGGATCGGGGGGGGGGGGGGGGGGGGGGGGCCGAGGAGGTTAGGTTAGGTAATTTTATGCAAGAGTGAGATTGTGAGATGGAGTATCATCGTACGATATGTTTTTCCATGTATGCAGGCGGGACTTTGTCTTTGGCAGTGCCGGGTTGCCAGTCATTGTCTGACGCTTCAAGAGTAAAGTCTCCAAAGAACCTGGTCTATGATTCAAACCTCTCACAGCGAAGGAAACGTCATAAAAGAAAAGTGTCTTAACATTGTCTAAACCAACGGAAAAAACACACTGCTCAGCAAAAAATCAATGGTTGTCCACTTGTAAAAATCTACCTAATACCATAATTTCATCACGACTCAAACTTTCAATTAAGCCCAGAACATTTTTAACATCTGTGACACCGAGTAGGTGGGGGGGGGGGGGGGCTGATTCTGTTCTAAACGTTTTTAAATCTAGTTGTCACATAAAACTTCCACTGTATTTGGTATATTTGCGTTAGTTCACACAACATTCCTACCCCAAATCTATTATCATATTCGAATAAGACATCTTAATTCAAGATAATTTTCTTCTATTACATTACCATCGCAAACATGTAATAATGGAGATAGCGCTTGCCAGATATTTCTCTATTTTCTTCCATTAATCTTCCGCCATTATCGCCTACCTGACCTCCCACTCTGCGCGTTTCCTTCATAAATCGTCACACGCATGAGTTCTCGAACACGTCACATGGCCAATCAATAGCGTCATTTTTTTTCCCACCAATTAAAATGATTTGTTTTTTAATTCGCAGTATTTTTGGACCAATCAGATTCAATTTTTATTTTGGTTCTCATATTTTGAAATTCAAATTCATTTCCAACCATGGAAGTCTGCGATGGGTATCACTTCAATTATATGAAGCTGATTGCGAGTTTTTTTGGGGAAAAAACAAGCAAGCTACAGCATTTTTTTTTATCTCATGAAGTTCTCCCGACCTCAGTAAAGTGTCCTAAGTGTAAGAACAAATGTAAATATCGGCAAGACCAACATACGTGGCATTGTGGTAACTCTTTCCTTATTCCCAAGACACCGTCAGTAATTACAAAGGAACATTTTTAGAAAAGTGCCATTTTCAGCTGTACTAATCTCAGAATTGAACAACGATCAAGAACCAGGCCAATAAGGTAAGAAATAAGTGATTCCATCATATGGTGAGAGTAAGGTTAGGTAAATATATAGGACTAACCCGCCAGGGTTGCATAGCGCCGATGCAGCCGTATCATCTCGCATCCAGAAATGCCTCAAATTTCACCATATCATATTAAGTTTTTTCTGTTTGATATACCGGGGAAGTTAGGTAAGGTTAGGTAGTTTTGTTTGGTTAGTAGCGTTTATTTTTAAAATATTAATTTTCTAACATATTTTCACAAACTACAACAGTACCCACTATGGTATAACAGTGAAAAACCGGCATTTTTATAATTGTTTTCAATAAATTTCGCTTGCGGGTTAGTCCTATATAATTACCGGTCAGGTTAGGTTTGGTTATGCTAGGTTTATATGCCTGTTTTGGTATTATTTTCTTTAAACATTCCCATTTCCTACCACTAATCTATTCATATTCTAATAAGACGTCTAATTATAAGATCATTTTCATCTATTACGTTACCGCCGGAAATGTATATTAACGGAGATAGCAAATCCAAAATTTTCTCCATTATCTTCCGCCATTATCGTTTGCATCTCCTCCAACACTGCGTGTCTCCTTCATAAATCATCACGCGCATGCGTTCCCGTCCACGTCACACGACCAATCAAAAGCCTTTTTGGGGGGGGGGGGGGCAACCAATTAAAATTATTTTGGGTTTAATTCTTGGTATTTTTGGACCAATCAAAATCGATTTTTATTTTGGGTCTCTCATATTTCGAAATTCAAGTTCAGTTCCGACCATGGAAGTCTGCGATGGGTGTCACTTAAAGTATATGGAACTGATTGCGAGTTTTTGGGAAAAAAACGAAGAAACTGTAGCATTTTTTCGACCGCATGGTGTTCTTCCAACCTTAGTAAAGTGTACTAAGAGCAAGACTGAATGTAAATATCGCAAAGACCAACATATGTGGCGTTGGGTAAGAATCCCAGAATGCAACGACGAACAAGAACCAGGCCAATAAGGTAAGAAATAGGTGATCCATCATATGGTGAGAGTCAGTTAGGTTAGGTGAGGTTGTTGTTTTTCTAGTGTTTTATTGTGTATTTGTTAGTCACTTAGGCACTTTGTTTTTCTCGGAAAACGTCAAACGAAAAAAATTGCTAAAAAAAACAAACGGCTAATTTCCGCCAAAAAGGAAGGTCATATTCGGTCTCAACACACACAAATACACTAGAGAAATATATTTTTAACTTGCTAAAAGTGAACGGAGCTATAAGAAAAATTTACCATATATTTTTACCTTTCTAACAGATGGGGAGGTGGAAGTATAAATTTACCCCGTTTTTCTAGAGTTTATTTGTGTATTTTGTATTCGACTAGCCATAATTTTGGTCGGAAAACGCCTCACCCAAACCCCCATTAAAACAAAAAACAGGCAATTTCCGACGGAAATCAAGGTCAAAACACACAAAAATACACTATAAAAACATAGTTTTGACTTTATAACAGAGTTCCGTGCACTAGTGCAAATTTACCCTATATTTTCCATTGTAAACTAGTGTCTTCAGTGAACCTTGTTTCTCTTCAAAGCTCTTCAATATCTTGCTGGCTTCCTTGTACAACTGTGGCACAGGAACAGAGTGCACGTACTCTTCCGTCATTTTAAATGCGCTCCCTTTACTTTATATTCCTCTTAAGTGACATCAACAATTTAACTGGCAGACTCAGCCACATGCTTCAGCAGGAGGGGGTGTTTACCGCACGGGGCAAAGTTACTTCTCTATGATGCACTTCAAAAATAAAATATCTCTACGTGAAACAATAGAGAAAATTATATCATGAAAACTTTAAATTTAAAATTATTAATATTCTAAGACTAATTATTAAATATAGGAAAGCATCACTACGAAAAAATTGGGTTAAAACTTTCTATATGTTGCACCATGGTCATCAGTGTGGCCACGTTCTGCGGGGGACTCCCTTGAGCTCGCTAAGTGGTGTAACTTCTTAGATGGAGAGGACTTACTTTAGTACATTTAAAATTATAAGTACCATAATTATAACCCATAATGCATTAGTTTTGTAAATTTCGGCCTGTAATTCGTCTAGGTAGTGTATATAGTACAGTACACCTTATACTGTACCTGTAATGACCTCACCAAATGTTTCCTACGGGTACTCTAGTTTCCTCCTGTACTAACAATCGACAAATAAAGTCCATGGCAAGGTAATAATAACAATAACACGTAACAAAGAACAGACCAAATACTCGAACGGGAAGTGAGCTGCTAATAAGTGGTGAGATGATAGATAAAAAAAAATTTATCCATATATATATATGCAAGTAAATCACTGTAGGTGCGCGTGATCTAGGTATATGCTGATAACCACAAGGAAAGAAGAAAACACGAAGTTCCCAAGAGCTTTCGTGTAATTCACATCTTCAGGGGTGAGGACAGCTAGCTGTCCTCACCCCTGAAGATGTGAATTACACGAAAGCTCTTGGGAACTTCGTGTTTTCTTCTTTCCTTGTGGTTATCAGCATATACCTAGATCACGCGCACCTACAGTGATTTACTTGCATATATATATATAATATGCCAAACCAATAGTAAACATTTATGATGAATTTACAGAAGTATTATCATTGTTAAAGGTCACCACAAGACGGATCATGTTGAACACGGCCATGTTGTTGTGGTGATAAACGCCCATAACAAACATTTAAATCACACAATGGCTCGTAAATGTGTTCTTAAATGTCTGAGTAATCTACACCCACCGATCGTATTGCCACACAATCAAAGCTACGTTATTGGACGGTCCAAAGAAACTAAAATTAAGTCAAAGCGGTGCTCTAAAACTCAAGGTAAGACGTGTGTGGACCTGCAGGTGGGGGTTGGGGGCCGGGTGTGGTAGGTACATAAGGGTAGTTGTCTTGGTGACTGGCCACTTCACCCACACAGTGCGAGCAAGTCACTGCAGATAAGTCTTGGTAAATGGGTTGTTTTGTGTGTTAAAGCCACGTATTGTTATTTTACATCAATCCAGAGGTCCCTCATCTGATCAAAGACTTGTTATAAGTGAATATTTAAGAAGGAATAAAAGTTCCTATTGTAATTTTTTTTTTACTGTTTTCTGAGATTCAATTGTACAAGATATTGGGTATGCATAGTAACATTAGAATAGAGGAAACTGCAGCTGGCCTATTGGCCCATACTGGGCAGTCCCATTTACACCCAACCCCTATTGCTCATATATCCACCCAACCTATGTTTGAAGCTATCCAGCGTATTCGAGTTAATGATGATATTTGGTAACTTGTTCCACTCATCCACTACTCTGTTTCCAAACCAGTGTTTACCTATTTTGCTCCTTAAGTTTAGATTTTTCTAATTTAAAACCATTGTTATGATTTTGCGCCTGGTTGGATAGTTTGAGTACCTTTGTAATGTCCCCTTTGTTCAGCCCTGACTTTCATTTATACACCTCTCTCATGACATTGAAGAACAAGCTACGGTAATATCTGAAACAGATTAACTAGACAGTTTAAACAATATTTCCGTAGAAGATAACTTATATCTTACCTCAACAATATCCCAAGATAGTATTGTGGATTTGCTTGTAATTATGCAGTTTACAGCAACCACACAATACACTACACTTAATCGATAGAACTATTTTTTCTATGATAATTTTCTTATATTACACTTCCGTCGCAAATTAATAATAAGGAAGTTATTGAATCGCATGTGCCAGGGGGCGGCCGCCAATCAAATCGGGGGTGGCCGCAGCCAATCAAATCTAGGGCAAGGGCAGCAGCCAACCAAATCCCCCCCAAAATCTCAACTTTTGATTCAACCAATTAGCATTCAATATTCGGCGTGGGTGCTAAGATGCAGGACATATTTAATCAGTTGCAACATGGAGCCATAATGTGCTGGGTGTGATTTTGATTATTGGAAGTTTATCGTATTATTTCATTCTAAAAATAAGGAAACTTTAGAGAACAGAGGAACCCACGACGTATTCTGGTCTCTGACTCGGAGTAAGGTAAGAAATACTTAACGGTTATTTGTATTCTCATGGAGGCTGACCACGCGACTCTAGGGTTATTACATAGCACTTGGGGGTCCAGGGGCGAAGCCCCCGGCTACGGATCACCGGGGGTCTGGGGGCAGAGCCCTTGGCTAGGTTGTTAGGTAAGGTTAAGTTTGGTTATAGGGTATAAGTTAGCAAGCACAGAGTACTGGGAATTCAGAACACACAACCAAGAGAACTATAATGAGGGGGGGGGGGATCTACATCACAAACGAGTGATTTCCAACAAAAACGAAGGTCAGATTTGAACTAATCACTTCATTTTCATTTTTTTATTATTCAAATTTCATGGTTGCTGTAATATGCACATTTACCGATTTGTTGTTTTCCTCAAAATATTTTGGTTAATAGTTTACCAGTTACAGTAGTTTGTCCTGCTAGAAGGAGCTGTTTTAGAAAAAGTCCATAGAAGAATACGTGTTTCTTACCTAATGAATATCAAGAAAAAAAAAGGTTGAGTAATTAGTTTTTTCTCCCATTCCCTTCCTTTGATATGAGAAGCTGTTTTTCTGGTGTATTTTACTCACTTATAACCTTCATTAATTTTCTTGTGAAAATTAGCTTTTTTTTTCTAGAAAACTTACCTAACCTCCTGGAGTGTTATCTTGTAATCTTCAGTCAGTGTCTTACCATTGCATCACAGGTACATGTATTTTATTTTAGCTTAGGTAACCACTTTTAATACAGTACTGTACAATACTGTATGGTGTTTTTAGTTTATCTTTATAAACTGACCAGGTTTAGTATGGGTAGCCCAGAGATGTTTATGTCATCACCTCAGCGTCTTCCAATACTGTACAGTACTGTTATTAAACTAAAAAAAAAGTGAGAAAATTCTCAAATTTAGATTTTTCATGTGTAAATTGAAACAAATTGAAATAAAATTAGTTGTAAGTTCAGATTTTCGTAACTCAAATCTTCAAAAATGGAGATTGCCTGTACAATACAGTATTGAGTGAAAAATTAACAAATTGTATAGTATAGTATAGTCTTTTTATTTGTGGGTTTATGAAGCTCAGAATATAATCAGATTATGTATTGTTTACATTCACTAAAAGATTATTCTGCACCTCTATGGGGTTATACAATGACACACCAGACCATGTAATCTGATAACATTCATCACGGCTTCTGCCACAGTGATCGTTGTGGATGGTTTCAGAGCCACGGGTGCAGAATATTTTTTTTTAGTGAGGGTACAATAATGTATACAGTATGGGGCGTATTAGCAAAATGAAGTTATTTTATATATAAACAAAAAAACCTCAAGCCAGGTATTTGCTTCATGTTTCAGTTGAGTTGCTGGCAGATTATACATCATACACTGTGATTGTGAGGCAGCTTGGACCTAATGTGACTGGTGTTAATAATAAGGGTCTTCTGTTTGGCAATACAGCCCTTTCAAAACACTCTGATATCCTTGAAGTAAGTCTTTGTAATGTATCCATAACAAGTAATGATTTGATTAGATTTGTGGATAAAGTAGTACAGTGCAGGGGGTCCCCGGGTTATGAAAGGGTTCCGTTCCTGAGGACGTTCTTTAGTCAGATGAGTACGTAAGTCGGAACACATGCTATATGCATACTGTATTTAAAGAACAATGTTTAAAATTCCACTACAGTATATCATAGTTTAAGTCCTTCTATACATCTAAAATCACTCAATTTAAGACAAAAGAAGAAATAGAATGACAAAATACAGTAAATGAAAGTAAAAAATAAGTCATCAGGTAAATAAAATACCAGTACTGTACTGTAAATTTCAAGTTTAACCCCATTCATATCGGCAGGTGTTCGTAAGTTGGGGGACCTGTACAGTACAGTTGTTCTCTGTAGAATCTAGATCAGGTGCTCTTATTATATGTACTATACAGTAATGCACTGTAAAGTAATTTTTCTCTGAGGTGCCATTCTGATCACAACACAGACCTGTGTTCCCAGAGAAAATTAGCATATCTTTGAGAATGAAAAATAAAGCAGAACTTTAAAATTTCTTAGAAATGTCACAGCTTATATCAAGTTTATCATTATATGTCAGTGGCTGGATAGATAGTCAGCCATCAAAAGCCAACCATCAGGTCTGAGGGAGCTTAATTTATCATGTTCTACATTTTGAAATATTGGATGAAGCATCCCTATTCAAAATTTTTCAAACATTTCTGGACAAGGTGTAGCATCATGGTTTCATTCCTGATAGTTTTAGCCAATATAAATACACTACCTCTCAGAACAATGTTTCACTGAAACACTCATTCATCGGGAGGGATGTTTTTTCTAATAAAAATTACTGTATATGAAAATCTATAAAACAGTTCAAGAATTTTGCACAAGATCACTCAAATTGCAATGTTCTCATCTTGTTATCTCTGAGCCACAATCTCAAGTACTGTACTGTATTGTACAACCATCTTATTGTTTTGGTTTGGCTCCAGCAGCAGTAGTTTTCCCGACATGTGAACACGTTTTGAAAATTGCTGGTACTGTACTGTACTTTAAAACTATTGCTGCTAGTACAGTACTAGCCAACAGTGAAAATTGCCAGTTAAGGTCCCTGTCTGATGCTGCCTTTAGCAGCAGCCACTAACAGAATGACCAACATTAATATTGTTTACATTGAAGAAGGAAATTTGATATGCTTGGAAAATGTGTACAATTCAGTATTATATTGGAATTAAGAAAGATGTTTTAAATTCATTGACAGATTCTTCTTGGTGAATATCATCACAGGATAGAGTTTGACCCTCCTCCAGACACTGCTTCATCTAAGAGTACTTGCCACACAACTGATATAGAAATGCCCAGAAGGAAGACAGTAGCAGCAGTAAATCCAGTGAAAAACAAATTTTCTGAAGATAATGATAATAAGCAAAGCAATCAAAAGAGACTGAAAGCTACAGATAATCCAGATAAAGGTGAAGGAGGCTGGGAGACGTATGCTGATGGTGATTTGCTTGTTTTTAAGAAGAATATGGCTGGAAGATCTAAGGTATGTACAGCACTGTACAGTATATGCATTACTTGACCATTATAAATCATTAAACATTGATATGATGAAATGTAGAGTTTTGTTATTGTAATGAGGCATATAGTGACAAGTGAGAGATGTGTGGTACAGTAGAAGTCCAAAATTACGGACTGCTTGGGGATTGGGTCGGTCTGGATTTTCGGATTCTCCGGATTCTCAGGCAGTACTTTTAAAATTCAAATTTCAGAAGGAATAAAGAGGAGATGAACAGGTACATTTTGATAGTTTATTCATTAGCATGCTTCATTTATCAAAATGAGCAGTTTTAAAGAAAAAGCTGTGAATTCTAGAATTTTATTCTTTGCCATTTTTATATCATAAATTGTAGACTTTCCAATGTTGTATGTTTCCATTAGAACAGTATTGCTCACACCACGTTCTATTTTAATTATTTAAAGTGTGTCACTCAATTTCAACATGTTCTTCTTTCTCTTCACACATCGAAGTTTATCTACTTTAGGAGCCATTATTATGGGCTCTGTAAATGGAATGAGTAGGACTCAAAATTACATACGTTGTCACAGTTTGATTGCTCGTTTTAAAGTGGCGACCGCGTGGTCACTTGTTGTCGCTGTGCAGCTGTGGCGCTCATACATGCGCACATACACACAAAAGCCAGCTAAAAAAAAAAAAAAAGTTTGAGTTTTCGAAAAGTCCGGATTCTCGGGTGGTCCGGATTTCTGGCATCCGGATTTTTGGACTTTTACTGTATACATGATGTTGAGGTGATAGAATATACAGTGTTAGATTACCAAGTAGGAACCAGAGCATGTAGGGAGGCAAGGTGGGCTGTTATGTCAAGAAGCTGAGGAAATATTCACAAGTTAAATGAATTTCTTTCTTGTCTTTCCATATATTGTATACATTGGTAGCAAGCTGATGCATGGAGTACAGTACAGTACCTAAATAATACTGTACATGTCCGTTACTGATGATCTCTAGATTCTCACATGTATGATATCCAACAAATTATCTCCGTCATTTATTGAAAAGTACATATCACTTATGGAAATGAAAATTAGTTACCATTTTTTTAACTAAGGAATGTAAAAGTGTTGGGAAAATAACTCTTAGCTCATATGTACTGTACGTACTGTACATGCACAAAAGGATTAAAATAAAAAACTTCTTTTCATTACTGATTTAATCTAACATTTATGTGTCATTCTACAAACAGTAAAAAAAAGTATCGCACGGGGGGAAGTCTGCTGACTTCCGTAGTGATCCATACATCACCTGATGTGTTCATATTCAGTAATACCATCAACTATATATATGGCTGGATATGTCATTAGCAACAGATATGTGAGGACACCCTCAGGCAGGGACAGCAGGGCTACCACCATAATACAGGACCAACATGCATATTCCACTATCCCTCGACCGTGGTGTCATTACAGGCTTGTTGGTCATAATTTGCTTACATTAAGTGCTTGATTTTTATATTTTAAAATATTTTTTTTTTTTTTAGATTGCTGGCTATGATATGGATGGAACATTAATAGTCACAAAGTCAGGAAACGTTTTTGCTAAAGACTATAATGACTGGAAGATCATCTACAGTGAAGTTCCTGGCAAACTAAAAAAGTTGCATCAAGATGGATACAAAATAATTATCTTCACTAATCAAGCAGGCATTGGTGAGTAAAGAAGGTGCTTGGCAGTGAGGCTTAGTAATTAATAATGTCTAGTCTCCTGTGATCACTTTAGTAATGTTTTATTGAATTTGTTTGTGTAAATGCTTGAAAATAAGCATGAAAGTACAGTATTACAAAATTACGATACTGTACTGTATATACATAATTTACTGTACCTACTTTTCTGCACCAAAATGGTATGTCGGTGATTTTCACGGAGAGGTGATGTACTGTATTATCTGATCTATTTTGTAGGGGTGGTACCTGCATATACACTGTACTGAAAATATTTTTGTGATAATTTTTTTTTTCCAGCTGCTGGAAAACATTCAGTTGCAGGAGTACAGAGGAAGATTAGCAGCATCATTGAGAGGTTGGGTGTACCAATCCAGGCATTTGTATCAACAGGGAAAGGAGAGTACAGGAAACCTGCCTTAGGCATGTGGAATTTCTTAAAGAATGAGGTGAGTGTGAAGTCCAGCATTACAGGACTGAATATGTTTTAAATGCATCAAACTGTATTAATAAGTCAGATCAGTGATATAGTTAATGTAGTATAAAAAGGATTAGTACACGAGGGTTAACTGACTTGCCTATGTATGACCAATAATTAGAATCCATAGTTATTTGGGTCTTATGTTTTTTGCTCAAGGGAGAAAAGGCAGAGTATTATTCCATCTTTTTTATTTAATAAGTTTTCTTCTCTGACTTTTCTAGATATGAATAAGAAACAAATATAAAAGTTTGTTTGGTGTCAATTTCTGCTACTGTGCAGAATTCCCTTGTGGTATTCCTCAACTGCATTCTTAGAATAGTATGGTTACTGAAGTAATTGAATCAATGAGGAACATGAGTACAGTACTGAAATAGATTGTATAACTCATAGGTAAGATGCTTCCAGAAGTTTAACAGATTACAGTAGCAGGAACTTTTTGATATCATTAACCTTTTCACTCTGGGGAGGTTACTTTTAATATTTTATTTGGCTAATCCCAAGCAACTTTATTCAGCTCGGAAGGGAACCCATGCACAAGGGGTTAATGTGTTTTTTTTTTTTTTTTTTTAAGTGTTACAGAAGAGTAATGGGTTTCATAAGGGGCACACAACTGTCTTGTGAAGAGGTTTATGGTCCTTGGCTAAGACTGTAATGCACTTTTTTGGGACTAGGCAATCCAAGATAGGAATTTGTAAGGTTATCTTTTTCCTATACTTAATATTTTGTTTTATATGTAATGTTTTGAGCTTATCTTTTTGTGTCATTAGTATGTCTTGTTTAATTTTTACTGTATAGTCATTGTTATATCCTTGAGCTTTCCTATTTTGTATACAAACTTTGCACACCATATCTTGAAATACAATACTGTACTGTATATTAAAAACTCTACATTGAGTATTTCTTCAGCATGTAGAGTTAATACATAGTTTACTGTTAAAAGATAGTTTGATGTTTTGTGAGTAGAACTGAGCGATTAACATGCTTTTATTTATTGGCATTTATGACATTAAAGAATTTTTTTTTTTTGTTATGGAATTTAGCCAACTCTTTTTCATGCATGTAAATGTTCCTACCCAAGAACGGAATGACATCACGGGACTTCATCACGTTACAATATTCTTTCTGACTCTGTTTAGTTTTGTTAATTCCAGTGAAGTCATTCTATTATTTTGTTTTCATTTTTCACATGATCTCTACCATCTGCTCAACTTGATCTAGTTCTGTATATACACACTCCAGATAATGACACCTTTCTCTGTTGTGTTCTGCAGCTTCTCCTCCTCCCTGCTACCATACTGTACTGTACTGTATAGGTTTCCTTATTGGGCTTTCATTCATTAATATTCAAACTTATTGGTTTAATTGATAAGATTAACCCTGGCTGAGTGTTCCAAGACTGTAAACCCTGTGTGTAGTGATGGTTTCATGTAGTTTTTGATTGGGAGTTTTCAGAATTTTTGTTGAAAATATAATAATAGAGTTTATAAATATTGTTAATAACAAATAATTAGTTTTAGAACATTTTTTAAAGGTCGACTTGCTTTAAATGTAAAAATGATTTATTAATATACAATACAGTACAGTATACTGTATTGAATATACTGTACTTTTTATCACACCTACATGCATTAGAATATTTTCACTATTACAGGCAAATGGTGGAGTGGATATAGATATGAATGAAAGTCTGTATGTGGGGGATGCTGCTGGTCGGCCTGCAGAAGGGTCTCGGAAAAAGAAGGATTTTTCCTTTTCAGATCGTTTGTTTGCCCTCAACATTGGGATACAGTTTTTCACACCTGAAGAACACTTTTTAGGTAAGCATACTGTATATTAGTGATTTGATGATTTAATTGTCTATCATGGGAAGAAACTGTTCTGTATGTGAAGTTAATCATGAGACCTAGGCAAGGCTGGAGAAACTCAGCTTTGGGATACAGTATATCCCTGGACTGTATCAATGAGCTCCGTGATCTAGGTGACATGATCAGTGCTGGAGGTGGTGCTGAAGCCTGCTCAGAAGTGGCTGGAGGAAGTTTAGGGAGTTGTTGCCTTTATTGGTGGCAAGGGGACCTTCCCTCCATGTGAAAGGAAATATGTATGCAATTGGAGTGAGGAGTGTGATGTTGTATGTCAGTGAAACATGGATGGTTAAAGTGGATGACATAATGCAGGCTTGAGCAAGCTGATATGATAATGGTGAGGTGGATGTTCAATGTGACGCTGAATGATAAGAAACCCTGTCGAGAGTTAAGAGAACCACTGGGTTTTGAGAGTATTGGTGAGGTTTTGCATAAAGGTTGATATGGTTCAGGCATATGGGGCGAATAGAAGAGAAAAATTAAGCTAAGAAATGCAAAAGAAACAAATATAATTATGAAATTGATGGTTTGAATTTATAGGCTTTGGAGTGAGGGGAATGTGTCAGGCTAAATTACCTACATGTCATTAAAGCTTGTGAATATCTCAAGATGTACTGGTGTGATTAAGTAAAGTTTACATGTGTTCTCCATCTGGTTGTGGGGATTTGTTCGACCTACAAGGGCAAAACAAATATTTCTATCATTTTCACCCAACTGTAATCTTTGCTTTAACATCATAATTTCAATCCTTATTTTAAACTTATAAACTTGCAGTCTTGTTTCAATAATTAGTCCTAGCCTTATCCTCCAACGGTTACACTGTATTGATGTAAAAAAACAAACAAAATAGTCATAATTCCACATCATGAATTTTGTTAATTGCAATTCCATTTTCACTTTTTTTTTTAGTTTAAACATATCTGTAATTTTTGTGATTTCTGTAATTGTGTGTCATAGAGGATTTAAATAATGATGAACAAATGTAAGAACTGTAAAGAAAAATATTTCTTTCAGGATGCCAAACTCAGAAGTTTAATATGCCTGAGTTTGACCCTCGTGCTGTGGATGACTCGTTGCCATTATTTGATCCACCTTCCACAAGAGTTCCTAAACATAAGCTTGAGGTCAGTAATAAAAGTTTAATATGCTTCCCTTTTTTTATGTGGTCAAATTAATAGTAATAAGTTATTGAATGTATCTTGTGGTGATAAATGAGAAAGGTTTGTAAAAAAGCAAGTTTTGTCAATTTATGTTAAAGATTGTTAAGTCATCCATAAGAGTGCAGTGGCCGAATGGATATAGCACTCGCATCCTGTTCCAGAGGTTTATGGTTTGAGTCCCGGGCGCTCCCAGTTCACCCAGCTGTAAATGGGTACCTAATTTACACCTTGAGGGAAGTGGTTGCGGTTGAGTGCAGTACCAGCCATGCTGCCTCCTTGTGTACCGAAGGCTTAATATACTGTACAGTGTGCTGTATCCACTCTGTCCGTAACAGACAGTCATGCCTATGGGACCCACTTTCACTTTTCAAGTCATCCATAAGATCCAAATTTTTCTTTTAGGACATCCTGAGTAGTTAAGATTGATCTGGAGTCTTGGTTTAGGGAACCAGTTGTGTTATTGTAGTGTGGAACAACCAAGTGCACTTGTAATATGGTCTATACTGTTTTAAGTTGGATTGCCCTTCTCCAAGGTCAACTCCAACCAAGGCTATTGAATTCCATCTTTAAGGGTTTGTGCTGGAAGTTTTTAGTCTTCTCGGGTGACACCTGGCCATGGCTGTAGAGCTTCACCAATACTAGTTGGACTGGGGAGTACTGTACCACCAGACTACCAGAGTGTACTGTATTCACATATCTGTGTGTTATGCACACTGCAGCTCTGGAGCTCTAAATGTACTGTGAGATCCTTCATAGAGTTACACTAATATTTGGGGTTATGTGAGTAAGAATTAATGAAGGATGACATGAACCAAATTAAAAATGAAATTAGGCAATAGTCCTACAGGTCACTGCTTGTAAACAGCACTAGGCATCATGTCCAACATGTGCACATTTATAATGATTTTAAGTAAACAAATGTATTTTTGTAACTTCAAGTATGGAACCTGACCTTGGGTAGTGGGAGTCATGGTATGCTTAACTCTTTAAACAGAGGATAAGTATTCCCTACCCTGCCCCCATATGCACAAAATTAGAATGTAAAGAACATGAAATATCCACATTGATGCTGCCATCTTTATTCTTAACTTTTAGTAATGATGACTGTGTGTGAGGGTTAAACAGAGCATCATGAGTTGAGATTTTTGCTTTTTCTTTTTCAGTACAATACTGTGTCAGTATTTTTCAGCAGTACCTGTACTTGTTTTTGAGACTTAGGAAACTGATTCCTGGACTTTAGAGGTTCTGCTGCACAGTATGTATTTGATTAACAAACATGTAGAGTGTAATGCGGAATCAGAGTTTAAAACAAGAAACTGAAGAAATATAAAGAGGTGTGTGTGTGGATACTCTCGGCCCTTTTCTTTATTTTCTAAAAAAGGTAGAGTCTTCATTGTCCATAATTGAATACCATAATATATACTATGTACATTGGATTTTACTGATACGTTTTCCATTGTTTTTTTCAGGTAATCATACTGGTTGGGTATCCTGGATCTGGGAAAAGCTTTCTCTCATTAACACATTTTGCTGGTTTGGGATATGTCCAGGCTAACCGAGATACTGTTGGCAATTGGCAGAAATGTGTGGCTGTAATGGAAAAATCTTTGCAGGTAAGAAACACTGTAGGGTTGTGATGTAATGTATTTAAATGACAAGTGTGTTTTAGTCACAAAAAAACAATATTTTATACAAACTCATGAAATAAACCAGGTTTTTGTCACTAGATAAATAGCACTGATATTTTGTAATAGTTTTAAAATATGGTTGCAAAATATTGTTGGTAGGAATTCTTGTTATTTTATGACTGAATACTGTATTGGGGTTTCTTTGTCAATCATAGAAGTATTGATTCAGTCTAAGTAATTATTTTAGATCAAGTGCAAAATTTGTTCGTTGATATATACGCTCAACAGGATGGACACCATGTGGTAATTGACAACACCAACCCAGATGTTGAGTCCCGCAAGAAATATATTGATGCAGCAAAAAAAATCAAAATTCCAGTGAGGTGTTTTGTCTTCAACTTGTCCAAAGACCATTGCAGACACAACAATAAGGTTTGTACATTTGACATCTTCATTGAAAGCATTAATACCCCATTTCACCTGATGATCAAACACCTTAACACTAAATCTACCCCCCCCCCCCCCAGGTAGCATTAAGGTGTTGTTTAATCATTGGGTGGAGTAAGTGTCTAATCTTGAGGTGGTCCAAAGTTTTTTTGACTGATTCAGAAGCTATCTGTATTTGTTTGGGTGTATCGGAATTCACGGTGGATGGAAATAAAGTCCACAGGAAAAATGTCACATGACTTGTACACATTGACAACACAATATATATATATATATATATATATATATATATATATATATATATATATGCAAGTAAATCACTGTAGGTGCGCGTGATCTAGGTATATGCTGATAACCACCAGGAAAGAAGAAAACACGAAGTTCCCAAGCGCTTTCGTGTAATTCACATCTTCAGGGGTGCTAGTCTGTACTCACCCCTGAAGATGTGAATTACACGAAAGCGCTTGGGAACTTCGTGTTTTCTTCTTTCCTGGTGGTTATCAGCATATATATATATATATATATATATATATATATATATATATATATATATATATATATATATATGATGGCATTGCACGTAAGTTAGATTAGGTTAGCTTAGGTTAGGTTTTTTCCGTGCCTTTTTTTCTGGATTCAGAATTCGCAGCTCGGTATTTACTGCGCTATTCGTTTTTTTTTTTTTTTTTTTTTTTTACCTATTGTACTGAGTTATGTCCTGTAGGGTACACAGTTTTGTGTGCCTAGATTTATTTAGTATAGTGTCTAACCCTTTGTCTGTAGATATATTGGTTGTTCAGATTGAAAGTTCATTCTAGGTTGGGAGACATTCTTGTGATTAACTTAGAGAAGGCATTTGACAGGGTATCACATGAAGTAGTAAAGTGGCCAATGAGAAAGCTAGGAGTCAGGGAGTATCTTGATCAAGTGGTTATGGCATTACATGAGGACTCAAAAATCTCTGAGAGTAAAGTGAGGAATTTGAGGTTGAAGTAGAAATCCATCATGGGCCGGAGGCTTTGTCATAAGACTTTAGGACTGCCCAGTATTTGCTGATGACTTAGTTGTGATAACAGATACTGTAGTATTGAAGAGGCAGTGGAGAAATTTAGGAAATGGAAGGATGGGATACAGGCAAAAGGTCTGCGAGTGTATGTGGCAAAAACAACAATATTAGTTAGTGGTGTGGGTGAAGGACCTGTGGTGGAAATTAGAAAATAGCCAAGTGCTGTCTGCAAGAAAGTGTTGGTAACACTCAGTAAAGTGCAACAACTGTTGAAGGTGGGTACACAAGAGGTGCAGTAGAATAGATGGTAGACTGTGGGATGTTGCTGACTTGCCAGCCGTTTTTTCAGTCGCTCAGGAGAACATGTTTCGGAGCTAGCTTCCACACATATATGGACTTATTAAATGCATTTCTGAAGCCTCTCACACCAGTCGTACTGTGTGAGAGGCCTCGAAAAGGTGTTTAATAAGCCCATTCATGAGTGGGAGCTTGCTCCTAAATGTGTTCACCTAGCTCCCAAACAACTGAGAAAATGGCTGTGTTTTGTATGTGCAGGTGTGCCCACAGCAGATCTAGAGAAACTGAACATTGTGGATATGTCCCTGGACTGTCGATGAGTTCTGTTACTTGGGTGACATGATCAATGCCAGTGGAGGTGCTCAAGCCTGTAAGAGTCAGAAGTTACTGGAGAAAGTTTGGGGATTTGCTGCCTTCCCTCCCATTGAAATGAAGATTGTATGGTCATAGTGGACACTTGTTAGAGTACCTTATCCATTGAGTTTATATCAGCAATCTGTTTGTTTCTCATTAAATGTTTGTCCATTATTTATTTTAATGTAAATGAATTCTGCTCTGATTGGCTAAGCTTTATACAAGGAGGAAAAATCATTATTAATTCTCAAAGAATCTTTCATCTTTTCAGTTTCGGGAATTTTCAGGAGCAGACCACAGCAAAATTAGTGACATGATCTACAACATGTACAAGTAAGTTTGTTTTTGTTTTTTCATTGTATGCTTTCCTTTGTGAGCAAGTAATAACTGTATCCACAAAACATGAATATTGGAAAACCATGAAAATTTATTTTACCCAGGTCTGTTTTGTTGGTTTAGATTTTTTTGTATTTTAGGAAGATCACTGGCTAGTCTATATTAATACTGTATCATTCACTTCAGACTTCTCTAGTGTTCTGCACGTTTGAAACACATACTGTACAGTTGTTTATGTTCTGCTCTTTACCTTAAAAACCTGTAATAATAAGACAGTGGTCAGGATAAGAGGTGTCTCATAAAATGTACACCAGAGGAAAATAAATGTTCCTCTTTTTTTCTTCTTTACGTGAGGCAATCATAACAAATCAACAAAGATTAGGACACAAATACCAATCACAGAGCTGTCCAGACATTATACCTGTCGATTTCTTCCTCTGGGGTCAATCTATAATCTGGTTTCCACTAAGATTGATCAAGACCTATTTAGGTAATCCCAGAGGGAGAAGTGTGAGGTCCAGAGACTTTAGTGGCCGTGACGTCACATTGCTCCTCGTCACCTGATCTTTGTTGATTTCTTACGATTCTCTCTCCTGAAGAAAAAGAGGAAACCATTAATTTTCCTGTGGTATAAAATGTGTTTAGTTACTTAATTTTTCTCTTCACTCATGTCTTGTAGCACACTTTTCTCCTGTGTTTTGAGGCTGTCTCTCTCTTGGTGGTTGTAGAATTAAAATTAAGAAAGTTGTGTAAGTAACTGGAAAATATTTGGTTCAAGATTTATCAGAGAAAGGGAATGTTTATGAGTAACTGGGATTCTTCCTTAACCTGGTAAGGAAGAGGTTTTTGAATAATCTTGTGATGTAAACACTTCTCCCTTTATTTATTACCCTTTCCTCTGTAGGAGATAGGTTCTATTTTTGTACTCCTCCACAAGAAGGCCCAATACACCCATCCAGTTTACCTGTCGTTTCACACAGTTCAGCATCACCCCCCCAGAATTACTGTACTTAATGCTGTGTTTTTGTTCGGTTATGCATGTGGCTACTTCCTGGACATACATTTCTCTTAACTTTTAAGCATATCCTTCATCCTATATACAGTATCTGCCAAACCAATATGTAGTAGTTTCATCTTGGTCGCAGTACGTATTCCAAAGCAAACTGTGACGCCTTTCAATAAAATTTTAATTATATATATATATATATATATATATATATATATATATATATATATATGTTCAAAGTCCGCGTGTTAAATGGACTAAAAATGAAGTATATATATGTACCTCGCGTTTCATACCAGCTGGATTCGGTAAAATGCTACTGACACCACATAAGAGGCACGGGCAGTTTCCCAATGAGGTTCACGGCGCCATCAGCTCGATGAACAGGCTGTGTGTGAAATATAACAGAGTCTAGAACTGCTTTTAGTGTCCTTGTGGCCTAGCCGGTAAGCGTTCCCTTGTCACACCCAGTAGGTCGAGGGTTCGATTCCTTGCTGGTGAGGTCGTTGATTATATATATATATATATATGTATTTTTTTTCTTTTTCAGATCTAAATATGCAGAACCGAGCCTAAGTGAAGGTTTTGATGATATTGTAAAAGTTAACTTTGTTCCAAAGTTCAGGACATCAGATGAAGAAAAGTTGTATAGGATGTTTTTATTGGAAAAATAACTACATGTATACTGCATGAACAGACAGATGGCTCACTTGCTTTGACATTTTATAAGTTGAGCAAATCTTTCACTTTAAAGAAAATGGAGTCAGCCTTTTTATGCACTTAAGAAAATTTATGACTTCTTTTATGGAAGACATTTTGTTAAAAAAGCAATAAGCCATCTTGTATGCAACCTTTGCAGTATGTTGTGCCTCTTGACAATAATGCACACACGTGTTTTTAATCCTACAAAGACCAAGTCACCTTAAATAAATTACAAATATGAAAATATTCGTTTACTTTATGCCTCTATTGAGCAATGCACACTCCCCCCCCTAAATTATCACTCAGTGATACATAAAACAGTTTGCAACAAATAATAAGCAAACAAAAGTCAACCCAGAGCTACTAATGTATTAAAAATTACGAACTTAATGAATGGATTGATGAGATCAAGTGATGCTGGGGTTGTACAGCTGTAATGTATATATGAACTCAACCTAACTTGAGGGCTAACACCCCTGCCCACCTACCCTAAAAGGGAAAAAATATGTTACCGTAACAAGCTTAAATAACAAATACAAAAAGTTTGAGCAAAACATAATAAATAAACTAAAGACATTATTATTATTTCTCGATGTCTCATGTAATGTTTCATACACAATATGGGTTGTCACTGTAGATACATTTTACAAGTACCTCATTAATAAGAATTTTACCCACATAAGTGGGCCCCAGACTAGCCAACTGCTTCTCTCCTGAAAGGGCGCCATCACACTCGGCAGTAGAACAAGCAGTACCATCACTACTGCTACAGTATCAATCTAAAGTACATTTACTTTTTTAAAACATAATAGAACAATGTTATAAATAAAAACTCCAACAGGTTTGTATTACTGTGTACAGCAACTAGTAACATTTACTTGACACTGTTGAATTATTTCTGAAACCTAAACCTAATGTTGTAGCCTCACCAAATCTAAGTAAATCTTATATTTCATAAACCTTCAAAAATATATATCAAGTAAGTATCCCTTTTATGAAAAGTAATGTTAAAAAATAGTTTTGTCTCATTTACTTCAATAAGGACACCTGTTAATGTGTAGAGATAAACTTTTGTATTTCATGAACTATAGCTACAGCATATCCCCAATTTACAAGTCTTATACAGAGTTAATTGTGAACATTTTTTTTCTATACACGATAAAAACTCACTTATACACAGTTCGGCATGGAGCCCAAATGGGCCTGGAATGTTCAATTCCTGCCAAATGTCCCTCCTTTCCTCCCCAGAACTTTGGGCCTTAATGAGGCTAATGTGTGGACAGCAAAGAGCAATGATAACAGACCAATGATCAATGAAATACACAGCTGCTGCTATGTGAAGCATTAGCACAAATAAAATTGGATGAGTGTTTAGCCAACTGTGCACTGTAACATGCACATGTACAAACCTGTTACCCACTAATTTCTTGTTTACATTATTCACTGCCAAGTTTTGTGCAACATTAACAAAGTCTACCCAAGAAAAATCATGTGTTATCTAGAAATATTTTAATTTTCCCTGGTTTCTATCATGGTGGTGAGGGAGGCATGAGGAAAAGGTTTGCAAAGTTGAAGCAGGTAGTCCGAGGGAGCAGTCAGGATATATGGAGAGTGGCCATTATCTATAAACAATCCAGTCTGTGGTGTAAAAAATCAGTCACAAGTGTGGTAAATCTCAGCATATGATTGTTGCTCTGATTTCATATGTCACAGTTTAAATTGTCCATGGATATTGACTGCTCCCTGTACATCTTGGGTGCTCTTACCTCAATAGTGATTTTATCACCATGGAAGATGTACAAGCTTTGACTTTATGAATCCATCTTCAGAAGGTTACATCTAAACTGGCCAGCTGATGATAAGATCCACTTTTCCTGTAACCAGTCCCGGGGAGCTAATGACAGCCCGGAACCTAACCCGCTATTTCCCTTAAGCACGAGGTATGTTTTAGGCGGAACCTGACCACCATGTAAATCGTTGGTTTACTGTACATAAACATACATGGAAATGGCCAGAATAGACAACACTTTAGTAAATTAAAAACATCTGATTTGAACATTAGAGGACCCCCAGCTTCAGTGATCCTCTCCATCCCCAATATTGAATGTAAAAATGAACTTCATGACAGTACAGTACTGTTAGATTAATTTCCAGCATACTGATATTCCATATTGTACATAAATTTGTATGTAACATACATAGGTGTAAAGCAGCCTTTGGAAGACACACCAGTAAAGTCTGAGTGTGTGACTGGAAGCAACAAGACATTTTTCCATCAATCACCACATAAAAACAACCCTGCAGGATGGCTACTAATGATCATACATTTTGTGCAATTAAATATTATACAAAAAATTTCATCACTCTTGACATAAGTATTCAATGATAAATTATGTAAAATGCAGTACATTTCTCAAAATCCTTAAATGCAAACTGTTATTAAAAAACACAATCCCATTTACCAAATCACTTTCACCTGTGTAACTAGCAAAGAAATGTATCAAATCTTTCATATATTAATGATATATGTGTCGCAGCTAAAAGGCACAAGAAAGGTTCTTTATATGCCACTTGACTTTTAATGAAGGAAGCTACAGTGCTTCCCCCCAAACATTTCTGCTATATAAAAAGAAGTTGACGTAGTCATCAGTAATTAGTGAACAACAATTCTTTCAGAGAAATAGTGAACGGTTCTTGTTTTAAATAGACAAGAGTTTAATCTACATTACCATACTGTACTACTTCATGTAATTTGCAGTCTGATAATACTGTACTGTACTTCACAGAAGAGTACAGTACAGTACATACTGTAGGTACATATATTTTCAGACTATTATTAGCAACTGTGCCTGTTATAAATTATTTTGGTAATATGCCCGCAGTTCATTATGTAACAGTGGAGAGCTTGGGAAAAGACAAATTAAAATAACACATGGCCTGTAAACACTGAAATACTGTAAAAATAAAAATGGGTAAAATTCAGAAAAATATTTCTTGAATATGTTGTTAGGTCAGCTACAAACAACACAAATTAGGAAAAATTGGCTTATCCAACAGGCAAGTGAAGATGAAACCTGGACATACCGTAAACTGTTTCAGACAACTGGCCAGGTAATGTTTCAATCCCTGACTTATTGGACCATGATACACCTGCAACTGGGAGGGGGGAGGGACTTATCCCCAGAAGACATGAAACCTAGATGTACCAAAATTGAACTTGACCTGTACTGTATTTTCATGTGGACGAAACTATCCTAAAATTTGAAGAAAAAAAAACTAGTCTAAGGACACTGGAGTTTGAGCAAAGAAACCAAAAGTTTATGGACACATGACTGATAATGATGATGCCAAACATAAAGCACCTGCACTGTATGGAGAAGACACAATCAAAAGGCCATAAAATGTTTATGGGAACAGTTGATCATTATTTAAAATAAATGCCTATCATACTAACTGGTAATTCAATTTGCTGTACACACACAGGTTTAAAATAGCTGGGAAAGAAGAGAGAAGTTGAAACTATTTATACCCTATGTGTACACTGTAACATAGAATTTAAGTTAATACGTGTGCAGTATATGATACACAAATTAAAAAAGTAAAAACCATAAAGGTTGCTGTTGATGATCGTATGCTATGTGTCTACTAATTCTATACAGTACTCTTTGTAAAACCTTCTAGTTTTCATAAAATTCTGAACAAAATGACCAAAAAGATGTATAGTTTTCATTTCACTATATCTGCTAACCAATGATTATCTGAGGCATACACTGCATTACAGTTTATATCAAAAAGTTATAAAAACTCTTCAGTGCATTTTTGGATTCAGCAACTAAAGGTCTTATAGATCATGGAAAAGTGCTATTACAGTATATGCTGAGAAGAAGGCACTGACTGGCACCAAGAAGCTAGGACCCACGAAAAAATTATTTACAGACTTCACACAACTTTATGAGAAAGTGTTATGGCTGTTGTGAACAGGTTTTGGCAATAATACAGTACGGTACTGTATATAGTATGTGCCAGGGTGGATACAACAATGCCTTCAGCAATGTCCTGCAAACCTTATATGCAAACCAAAATAGACAAATTTTGCAAATTTTTGGATGCAAATTAAGCTTTTGTTGAAACAAAATGAGATTTCTACTTTAAAAGACCTTTGCTGTAAATGAACATGAGATGTACTTTTTGTGGGTGATAGTTGTGACTGGAAAGGCAACATGACCTTAGGAGCCCTCAGGTGCCTCTTGGAAGGATAATGTATGATGAACAAAACCCCTGAATTTGGTACACTAAATAACATAGAGCCCTGGCGAGAGAGCTTTTAAAAATAAATATATTATTCCCCTCAAATTCATTTCAAAATGCCTGCTGTGATGCATCATGAGGAGATTATCAAACAAACAAATACAAGTACAGTATTTAAAAGCATAAAATTAATAAATTAACTCTTACCTGAAAAGATGAATATTGACATCCACGTTGAGCAAGTTTTCAACTTTCACTCTTTGTTGGTAAATTGATCACTATATTTTCTTGTTAGCACTATTATTCGTCATTATCAGTCATATACTCATACATTCTAACTTTATCATAAATAACTGTGCTTTTCATTGCACTATCACTGAGAGCCACCAAAAATGATGTATTCCCCTGACCAAAACAAGATATACCTCTGAAACCCTTTAAGTTATCAACATGCAAGATTGTCCTTACACAATTTCACATCAAAACTAAAATCAATCCAATGACACCATGGAATGTTATCAAGACAGAAACTATATTTGCCAATAAAGGAAGGAAGGACAATACTACTTTATCCCTTAGAACTTTAGGTTTAGGGGTTAAAAATCTGTAATCACGGTAAAGATGTTGTATGATCACAATGAAATGAGAGCAATGGGGGAAGATAAAATATCTCACTGGACAGGGAGGGAGGGATACAATTATATGGTCACAGTGAATAATATGTATATGGTGCAAGTTTTTAAGCTAGGGAGTAACTGTAAGAGCTGAATGTTTGAGATACATCAATATACTGTTGTGCAGACATTTGTGTTGTCACGGTTGCCTCAGAATAGTAAAGGGGTTAATGACTTAATCAGTGCTCCTTCCATAATACAGTACTGTGTTGTCAAGGTATCTCATGACAGTAAAATTACAAAACTTCTAACTAAAAAAAATCAGGTCTGCTGTGGCAGACTCATGTACTAAATTCTACTACTAACCTTTTGAATGAGTTTGATATACTGTAATATATATCATTCTTCTCAGCAAACCTTTTTGACACAAGGAATGTTGAACACGGGTACAGTACTGTATTCTTCGATAAACAAGTGTTTGTATGACACAATTCCATTTTCGTAAAACAAAATCCATTTCTGGTTTAACACAATCAATAAATGGACATATCCTAGACAGTTTCTTCATGCCCCTATTACAGTACAGTACTTAGTTCTGCTCTGGCTGTAATTTACCTCAAACACATATTTTATTGACCTGCTAAACTTTGCTGTTCTTTCATGATTTACAGAGACAACCCTTACAATCACGAGTGTTAAGTTAGAATGAAAAGACAAAATTGCTTGTAAGTACTGTAGCATGTGTATGTAATAAATACAAAGATTTACAAATAAATGCAAGGAAACAAAAAAATATTTAAAATATCAATAATTAGTATTTTCTATGAGCTATATGGTCATAGGTAAATGTGTGTGTTGCTGTAATTCAAAATCTAGACTCACCAACACATCACACTTGCAGCCACTTCATAGTGCGACACCAATCACTCACACAACTACCCCTGTACTATCTAATCTTATACAACCATAAAAAATGTTGCTGTAAGAAAAAATAAATGAAATTCTACACTGTATATAAATTAAAACAAACACCACACACAAACTCACACTTGAACCTTGGTGCACACTTTAAATCTGAAACCACGTGTATTATTGAGCATCATGGACTTTTGAATTTGGGCTTATTGAGCTTTGACTGTATGGTACCTGCATTAGTAATTTCAATTTAATTACTTTATAAATACATACACTACTAAGCACAGTATACATTATTACAGTATTTGTTGCACTTAGTTTCTCACTCAAACATACAGCCCTCACCTTTTACATGTCTCCCAATGGAATTAACATTTCACTTAATGGATGTTTTTGCTTACCAGGATATTTTTAGGAACTTATCTATCATGTTAACCGAGGAATACCTGTACCTTGTAAATAAGTCCACAGGAGTTGAAAGAGTTGGCAACCAAAGTGCTTGAATCTTAGATGAACTTCTCAACTGGAAATGGTTGCTCAACTACACACGCATCAAAAGGAAAAACATCAAAGGAAGCATGTAGTGTATTATGGTTGACTAAGAGACAACCCTAGCTTGGATGGCAAGAGTTTATTTCATATCCTGCCAAGTGTAAAGCTGGTGGAATATATTAGCTACCGTAATATACAGTAGATAGTAATTTACACTTAAAATCCTTAGGAAAAGCAGAAATAGCACAGAAAAGAACTTTCAGTTAATGTGAAAAGCTTCTTTTCCAAACAATTATTTGCTTTAACCTGTTCCCTTTGTATTATTCTGTTGTACAGTACACAGCTTGACCCACTCCCTGAAGAAGGAAAGAAGGTGGTTTTCTATGATTTGGTGGATAGTCACAGGAAGAACAAGTAAAAAATTAAAAAATAAGATGTCTTTAGTAATACTTCTGAAGTTATTTATAGTTTTAAAATACCTTTTTTAACTATATCAAAGTAAACTTCATGATGACATTTGTGGTAATGAATAAAAATAGTTTTTGAACAGACTTCATTATAGCCTGAGGTGTGGAAGCATCCTTTTCATATTTCTAATCAATCAATGACTAGAGACTTAACCCATTTAAATTTTTTCTCATTGCTCCTTTTTGTGTAAAATAGGATCATTATAGAAACTATAATTCTACAATCTGTAAAGTAAGACTTAAACTTACAAGAGCCTGGTAGTCTTTCAACACATGGCCTGTCTGTTGGCAGTTTTCTCCCTGTAATATTCTGGATGTTTGACTTTGATGTGTGCTTGTAAGTTACGTTTGCGTTTGATGGTCATGCTGCACACAGGACATGGCATTCGTAAGTCAGCACCATTGTGTTCCAGAAGATGCTCGGCAAGAACTTCTCGCCTCGTAAAGGAACGTGTGCATAAATGGCAAACATAGGGACGAAAATGTGCAAGGTGGTGCCGCTTTAGTATGGCAGCTTTGGCAAAGCACTTCTGGCAAATGGGGCACACAAATGGTCGACCATCAGCTGAAGAGGTCTCCTGCCAAAGAGAGAAAGGATTTACTAAAAGGTTAGTACCCAAAGTTTCTTAAATTTAAATTAACTTAAGATACAGCAGTAAATACATAAAAGAAATATTTAGATGTTTAATGGCAATTTATTACATTAGTGTACTAACACTTAACCTTTCCTATACAGTATTACTGGACCAAATGCAATGTATCTTTCAAATATTGATAAATAAGCTCAGTATATTTGCACTAACTTATACAGTGATCCCCCGGTTAATGAGATTTCGGTTAACGATTTACCTTCCATAAGATTCTTAACTTCGGTTAACGAGCAATCCTTCGATTAACGAGTTTTTTACGAGCCGACTTCAACATGTTTTCGCTTGCATTTGGCGGTCCACCAGCTGTAGTATTAGTCCGCCAATACAGTAATCGGTTTTAGGGCTTAAATTCCTTACTATTTTAGTAAATAATCAAGAAGTTTATACTATTCAATAATTTTAAAAGTTTAATATTAACTTTTTTAGTCATTTTAACAATTATTGAACATAACTGAAGGTAAAGAAACTAGTTTCTGGCATGCCATCCAGCCTGTTAACACACCAGACAGGCGTTAGTCTCTCTCTGTTTTCAGTGGAGGTAACATCTTGCTTGAGACTCTCTTCAACTAAACGCTTTTTTCTGTGTTTCCAAGCAAATTATTGGTCATTTTGAAATTTATTTAACATATTGACAATATATAATGCAGTGCAGTGTTGATTTAAAGAAAATAATCTTGAATTACACCAAGAGAACTAAAATTTTATGGGTGAAATGGTGCCATGGGGTGACTTCTCTTCCACCCCAATGCCTTCTCTTCTCCCTTCTCCTCCACCCCCATTCTAATTCCCATCATCATCATCATCATCCAGGAGCCTTCTACATACACACCTCAAAGTAAGTGTACTTTTCTACGTTTTTTGTTGAATTTAGGCAATTTTCGGTGAGCTGGAACTAATTACCCAAAAACCCATTGAAACAATGATTTCGGTTAACGAGCAACCTGCTGGAACGGATTGTGCTCGTTAACCGAGGGACCACTGTACCTCTCTATTTGCATGTTCCTTTACCCATGTATCCCAGCTTTTGATCAAACTTATATTTAAATATTTGGCTGATTGAAGGAGCCAAATGACCTCTAAGACATCTCTAATTAGATTGCCACTTGCCATAGCCCCCATGAACAGGCAGCTGTTGTGTTCAAATGTAAGGGGCACTGACCTAAATGGATCAGTGACTTGTTCCATAAACAACCATATACCAGGTGAATTGCTGGTTTGCAAGGGTGATACCTCGACCAAGATCCAATTGTGCTTCAAGAAGTGAGTTAATAAATGGTCACTGGGACAAATCTCTCGCTGTTTCAAATTACGTGAACCACCTTTTCCAGCATAAACCCATCCCAATACCTGAACTTACCTGCGTCTCAGGACTGGGAGACCAAAGTTTTAATAAATGAATCATAAAGCCCTGTCTGATATATAACAGAACAATAAAACAGTCACCATGAAAGACCCTCTCCCAAGCATCAAATGATCCACATTCAAAGAATATTCACTGGCTGTAGGACCCAATATTATCAGCCATAATATATATATATATATATATATATACTTCATTTTTAGTCCATTTAACACGCGGACTTTGAACATATAATCAACGACCTCACCAGCAAGGAATCGAACCCTCGACCTACTGGGTGTGACTAGGGAACGCTTACCGGCTAGGCCACAAGGACACTAAAAGCAGTTCTAGACTCTGTTATATTTCACACAAAGCCTGTTCATCGAGCTGATGGCGCCGTGAACCTCATTGGGAAACTGCCCGTGCCTCGTAAAAGTCCAAAAATCCGGATGCCAGAAATCCGGACCACCTGAAATCCGGACTTTTCGAAAACTATTTTTTTTTAGCTGGCTTTTATGTGTATGTGCGCATGCATGAGTGCCACAGCTGCACAGCGACAACAAGCAACCACGCGGTTGCCACTTTAAAACAAGCAATCAAACTGTGACAATGTATGTAATTTTGAATCTTACTCTTTTCATTTACAGAGTACTGTACAAGCCCATAATAATGGCTCCTAAAGTAGATAATCTTCGTTGTGTGAAGAGAAAGAAGAACACGTTGAAATTGGGTGACAAACTTGAAATAATTAAGAAACTAGAACATGGTGTGAGCAATACTTTTCTAATGGAAACATACGACATTGGAAAGTTTACAATTTATGATGTAAAAAAGGCAAAGATTTAAATTCTAGATTTCACAGCTTTTTCTTTAAAACTGCTCGTTTTGATAAATAAAGCATGCTATATTTGCGAATGAATAAGCTATCAAAATGTACCTGTTCATCTCTTCTTTATTCCTCCTTAAATTTGAATTTTAAAAGTACTGCCTGAGAATCCGGAAAATCCGAAAATCCGGACCGACCCAATCCCCAAGCAGTCCGGATTTTTGGACTTCTACTGTATATATATATATACAATCCAGTACAGTACTGTACTGTATATGACTTATGGAAATTATGAAAGGAAAGACATACAGAAGACAAGTAAAACTATTGTACCAGGGTTTCCTCTGTTGTGGGCTGCCTGGAGAGGTTGGCACTTCGTGCAAAGGCATCCAGATACATGCGAGTTTCCTCTTCTATGTTGTTTGCACTCAAAGTAGAACTTACTGAGTCCCCATGAGGGTTCTCAGACAATGTGGTACTGCTGAAGTCCAGAGCCTCTTCTTTTATCTCTGCTTTCATCTGTGGGAAATAATCACAAAATTCAGTCCTCTTATACCCTAAGTAATGAGCACTTAATATTCTTCTGGAAAAGAGAAAATTGAATTGGTTACTGGACTGTCACACAACCAACCCTCATTTGTGAGCACTGCACAGTATTAAATTGTTTGTTTGACGTTAATTACTTTCTCATATATTTATCTTGTGATTTTTTTCTGTAAAACTTAACCGCCACATTTACTATACATTATTTCTCAGGGGAATCTATTTTCCTTTTGTGTCCTCTCGTTTAAAGTCATTTTTTCAGGAATGCATATACTGTACAACGACAAGTGGGGACCTTCAATAGCACATTGGGAGACTGATATGGATAATTTTAAAGAAGTTAATACACTATACCTGTATATGGAAGGAATATTTGGATACATTGGGGCCAAAGATGAATACAACTAAAACCAATGTTAAACCAGTGACAAAAACATCAGATTAAGTAGCACTAACACTAGAAATTGGTTTGTTGTACAATAAGAATATGAAGTTTACATATCTTGTGGCTGCTATAATCATATCAAATGAAAATATAAATGAAAGAGAATATTAAAGTATTATACAAGTATAATTGTTGGTGTTGTATCTCATCAAAAGAGACACTCAAGAACCAAAACACCCAGAAGCACACACATAACTCTCCTGATGGTTACCACTACTGTACTGTACTGTACTAATGTATGGAGCTATAAATGGAAACACCAAGCCAGAATAAGAGATGTCAGTATTTGGGGAATTCTATATAAAGCTCCTGTATTAAACATCTATTAAGTAAGGCTGATGGATCTCAGTTAAGATGGTTATGACACCTGGTAAGAAGGGATAAAGACCTTTTTTGCTCTAAATGGAACCAAGGAAGAAGACCACCTAAAAGACTCAGACAAAGATGGAATAATGGTACAGAGGAAACACTCATAAGACTGAGAGCACCAGCACTATTGTTTGGTAGGAAAATCTTGAGAAATAATTCCCCCAGAAAATAACCTGAAATTTTTTTTATATACTCCACATTTGTTGATCAATGTGCCATGTGATATAGCTATTTCACTCAATACACTCTATGACAGTTCATCATTTTAGCCAATGAGTTTTAAGACTATGAAGTAACCACAGTAGAGGAGTATGGCATTATGCACAAGTGACATACCGATTTGCAGTGCTGTATATGCTTGTGAATATATAGTCTCCTGAGGCTGATCTTAACCTCCCTCTACATACACACACATATTCTTCTTAAATTACATTAACCATATGGTACTCGCTTTCACTAACAACTAAAATTTGAACATCCGAGGAAATGTCGTATTCCCATACATAGATGGAAAAGGCATACACAAAATACACAAGAATAATGAAATGACGTGATTATACAACAGATGGAACAAGGTCACTGCAGTTAATCACCCAAACTGAAAATGTTACATACCAATTTTTCTGGTATTTCTGCAAGTCCTGAATTTGATTCATCAAACATATGCCCAAGAGAACCAGTACCAAATTCTTCTTTGCTTGCCCCAAGTCCAGCCAAGGAATAATTTAGTGCCCTTGGTGATGCTGTTTTTGCCTCAGGCCTTGGATCATGCAGTGGCTGTTGACTTGAAGGACTTCTAGTTGGACGTCGTTCTGACATCCTCTGTTTGGCAGTCTCTGTGCTATGAGATGTAAGTGGGTCCTTGCAGAGCTGTTCAGGTAGGGTCTGTGGTGGTGGAGAGGATGAAGTATATGTAGGGATGGGCGAAGTGGACGATAAAGGTGTGGAAGTGCCTGGCTGCCTGTGATGTAAGAAGTCACCAAGCACATTATGAGACAATGAAGAATTATTTTGGCAGGAATCTTTTGTAGTCAATGAAGATGAAGTTTCTTTTGGTGCTGGCTTTTCAAAGTATGTGGGTGTATGAGATTTACCTACATACTCTGATGTTTTAGGTGCCATCTTATCATCAGTCTTTCTACGTTTTGGAGACGACATGAGAGCATAATGATGACTGTACAGGTTTTCTAAGAAATTATCATCTTTAGATGACGTACTTCTTGAGCTGCTAGATCTTGAAACTTCTTCATTAGAACCATTTAGCACAACAGATGACTCAAATCGCCTCTTCTTTGGCCCTGAACTTCGTTCTCTTCGGGAAGGATTGATTTTTGCAGAGTCAGAGTCTTCACTGGCAGTGAAAACACCAAGGCCCTTAATCTGTAGTGCTTCTGCAGTTGCAAGTAAAGTTGGAACTTCTTTCTGGGGAATGTCTGTCTGTCCTGTGTACATAAAATCTATCAGGGCCTGCATCTCTCGTGCAGCCACTCCCCGCATATACACAATCGGATGTTGACATGGTATGTCACCCAAAATGGTCCGAAAATAATCACTGCAAGTAACTAACACCAACTTGTGTGCAGCAAACTTCTGTCCATCACATGCAAGAGTCACGTCAGTCAGGGTATTCTGAAATATAAAAAGAAACAATTAGTTTAGAAAAGGTGAGAGATAAACTTGGTACAGTTGATGTATCACACCAGGCAGCTCACAACAATAGCCAGCCATTGCAGTTAAATTATGCAACGGTTGACAACTGGGAACATTATGCTCATGTGTAATGTATTGCTGCAATCAAGGAATGTACTGCGGTCTACTCACCCAATCAAAACTGGATGAATGCATTTTTTATAGGATCTTGACTCCACAGATGGTTTTCTTCAACCCACTCTTACTGGGAAACCACAATTAATTCTCAGTTCCCTATTGATATAAGATATCAAATTTTATAAGCAAGTTGAGAGTAACCCTGTGTTAGTATTAGTCAACAACTTTAGGGGCTTGAAAGCCTATAAATTCTGGGTTGTCAAACTCATAGACATGTTGTCTAATCAGTTACATTACATGACTTATAAAATCATCTGAACACTGCATGAAAAGCCTGCAATACAAGTTTATTCAAGAGCAATTATTCAACAATTTGTAGAGCCATTACTCTCAACATCAAACTGTAAATGCACAGTACAGTAGTTTCTTTAAATTACACAAAATATAAGAAAGATAATGCTAGAGGAAACTTATGTTGTTCAATGGTAATCAACTGCTGTACTATACTACTTGTATTTTAATACATTGATGCCCCACAAGGGTATCAATGACTAGACAAACATGATGTTGGCTCAAAGAAATTCACAAGAAGTGAAACAGTAAAGGACCGCCTGGTACAATGTGGTCGGTGAACTGGGGAGACGGAAACAGACTACAGCATGGGAGGGAAGGGAGAGTGAAACAATACATGCTGATGATGAGAATGGACAAGAAAAAAGTGTGTGGCCAGGATAAATAAGAGATTAATGGACAAACATAATGGCCAAATTCTTTATACAGCACAGTAAGGTACAGTAAATAAACACAAATAAAGTTTACTGGTGCTCTTACCTCTTCTCTAAGGATACTCAGAGTCTGCCTATAAGTAGCTCCATGATTATTCCAGGTCAAGGAAAGACATTCATCATTCATGGTGGCACCTCTTCTTCCTACCAGGTGGAGAAATAGTCTATGAATAGATGTGATTTAGCTTCTTTACGTACGCTCATAATATTAGTCCCCTGGCGATCAACTCGGACATATTCACACTCGATCATGAGCTATATATATATATATAAAGAAGAAGAGTCCATTAAAGTGCATGAGTGTCTGCCCCTGATCCCCTAATCATATTCTGCAGACTGGAAACCTACATGAGCACAAGCCAAGGACACATGATAAATGCAGGTGGTTTCACTGTGAGGAGTTTGTCAGGCCAGTTAATAATACCCTTTTATGAAGGGACAATGAATGCTCAAAATAATTCTAAACAACTGAAATGTAGAGTGTGAGTACAGTATTAATATAAGCATCAATTACTGCATGCAGTTGGCAAAACCAAACAAAAATATCAATGAACAGTTCCAGTATGAGGGTGACTTTATGACCCAGGATGAACTTAGTAACCCACAGGTGACAGTGAATGATAACAATTGTTTCCACTATTTTTTTACGACTGAACTGCCCACCATCCATCATAGTGTTTCTTGAACTGCACGTAGCTATCAGTGATGTCCAGAGAGTATGAGCCACATTTAAGAGATGATTAATCCATAAAGGTACTGTACTGTGAAGTTTCTGGAGTCCTTCATCAAAATAATATCAATTCTGATGAATTCCAAGAAACCTCAGATCCGGAAGCTCTTTTCGACATTAAAAGTCAAGTTGTAAGGAGTGCTTGGTACAGCTTAACAATCCCTGGTGAATTCTGTAATGCTTGTGATTCTGAAAGTCAGGTTTGACTAAATAAGGGTACATTACGTTTACTAGGTACGGTAATATATAAAATGTGGCCCCAACTCCTTAAATTTGACCAGATAATGAGAACATAGCTTGGTGAAGACAGCCATATCCTTATGTGAGCAAAATTTGATATAAAACTTCCTACTTATCATTTACTGAACACTTATATTATTTCACTTGTTTCTTCACGATTTAATTAAAATATTAAGGTTAATTTATAGTACTGTATACGGGCTTGTAAAACTATAGTACTGTATACGAGCTTGTAAAACTAAGATTCAATGTCTACAACTATGCATCTGGCAACTGCCACTTAGCTATATGACCTGAGGTTAGTCACACAAAAAATGAAGTTAACCAAAATTAGCATCCATCCAAAATTTCGAGCTTTGTTGAACTGAGCTTAAATAAAATCACTTAGACCAGCTTTATACTTCAGCAACAAAGCCACCAGGTAATAACTAATGAGCCAATATTAAAGCCATCAGTTAGGTTAATCTACTAGTACTGTACTGTATGGGATGCAACACTCTAAGCTGTATTTTTAAAGATAAAAATTAATTACTCTATTGCTTGGCTACTAATATTATATCACTAACAGCAAATTCACAATATTTTATAATGTTTTAGTCTCAAATTTATATACAGCTCTCCCCGACTTACGGCCAATCGACTTATGACCTGCCTCAGTCGTACCAAAATTTTGTCAAATTACATATTTTCGAGTCCCAACCTCAGTACACAGACAAAAATTTTGTTTGTAATTCACTTTAAAATAGCTGGCAAGCTTAAAAGTGAGTGTTTTGTGGTGCTGAGAAGAAAAAAGAGACACCCATTTTAGATTTTCTATGTATTATTTAAGCATTTTCGACTTATGACGACTTCGACTTACAACCTGGATTTGGGTCCCGAACCCCATCGTAAGTCGGGGAGGAGCTGTACTGTATAACCTCAGAAGGCTAACCATTTATAATGATAACAAACAATAAAAGGGTTCTGTTTGACAAAAACCTTTCAGAAATTGAATCATATTTTCTCATAAACTTCCAATATAAAAGTCGAGACATGTACGGTACCTACAAAAACCCTTCCCCAAAACATAATACATACAGTAAAATGCTACAAACATGTTTTCAATGAAATTTTTTGATGGCCACAATGAATATAAGTCAATATTAAACACACTAGTTACTGAGAAACTGCACCACTGGTTGTGAGGTGTTTTGCTTTCACCAGATTTAATATTTGATGCAATCTTATCTGAAGAAGAAATGCTTAACTTATCCACTGAATATTTTATTCGTTCCATCAAACTCTGGAATACTAAACACATCAGTGTTCCCACCAATCCTTAGCATCTTGCCATTACTCCACTTAATGATCCTGTGAACCGTGTATTCATTTTTAGCGTAGTTAATCACTCTTAATACAGTACACTATGTTGTTTATTCCTCTTCATAAACTGATGAAGTCCGGTACAGAAAACCCTGAGATGACTGTGTCAGCACCTCATCTTCTTCCATTGCTGCCAAAAAGTTATGAAAAGCAAAACAAAAATGTCAGAACTTTGGATCTATGAAAGTAGAAAAAAAAAAGATAAGCAAAATGTTTACTGTAATAAAATGTTTACGATTTTTCCTCCCGACACAAACCTTTAGTGGCGACATATGATCTTTTTGGTTAATCTGACAGTGACAATAACAAGACACTTAGCAGATATTGCTGTATTATATGTTCTATTGTTCATAAGCTGGACTAACTTAGCCTAATCTAAATAATAGTTATTTTTATTATCTTAAAAAAATACTCGCTATGAAAGGATCCATTAAAAGAAGCAGAGGAGCCACAGCAGTGTCAAAGGTTGGATGTTATGGTCATGGTTTGTGATCAGGAGAAAATTAAAAAAAAAATTTTGGACAACGTTGTCTTTGTCAGCTTCTTGGCCTTTACATGAAATACTAAAGCTTTTAATAGCTATGGTTAAATATCCTAAAGTTGGTATTTCAAAAGTATAGGAGATCTTAAGATACAACCAGAAATGATTGAAACATACCAATATACATTAGAAGCACAAAATTAACCATAAAGTTAAGGCGGGCTTACATTACACAATGACTTACAACCATCTCATACAACTATCAGCAACTCATTAGTGTAAAATCTCAACAACTTTCCAATGATGTACCTCAGGTGGCTAAACAAACCACAAACAAAATTTTTGAAAGAGGTTAACTTGCAATCTTCCAGGTCTCACAAACAACATAACTCACATGTGATCACAGGTCTTACAGTAATTGTTCAAAAGCAGGATGGAGTGTTGGAGACAGGAGGAGAGAGGTGAGGTGGCTGGTGGCGTGGCGTCAACGGTAGCGTCACCATCTGCACGCAGGTGACTGACAGATGGACGCTCCGACCCGCTTCTGGATGACGCGGCGTTCTACCATGCTGCTTTTCTATCAATTTCACTTTTAAAAAATAAACACGAGTACAATTTCAATCTCTACTGGCTAAATACCTCACGTAGAACTTGTCGTTAGGCAGCACTAGCACCACGCGCAGCTGGTAAACCATAAACGGCCGGAAGTCTCCAAGTCCTTTGTCGCGGGCGGCCTCACACACCTGCGCCAGATGTCAACAAACAAGAGGCGTCTGCTGGATAACACTGTCTGTCCTTAACACTCATCACTAACTCACAAACACTTTATTAACACCAAGTCCTATGTTATCATGGATATTATAAAATTATGTAATTTAATAGCATAATATGTTTGAATTTTATGATAAGACTATAAAGTAATTATTTAGCAGATGTAGACATTACTTCAAAACAAAGCGGCTGAAGGAGGACCTCTGAGTGTGAGGTGAAGGAGGACCTCTGAGTGTGAGGTGAAGGAGGGCCTCTGAGTGTGAGGTGAAGGAGGGCCTCTGAGTGTGAGGTGAAGGAGGGCCTCTGAGTGTGAGGTGAAGGAGGACCTCTGAGTGTGAGGTGAAGGAGGACCTCTGAGTGTGAGGTGAAGGAGGACCTCTGAGTGTGAGGTGAAGGAGGACCTCTGAGTGTGAGGTGAAGGAGGACCTCTGAGTGTGAGGTGAAGGAGGACCTCTGAGTGTGAGGTGAAGGAGGACCTCTGAGTGTGAGGTGAAGGAGGACCTCTGAGTGTGAGGTGAAGGAGGACCTCTGAGTGTGAGGTGAAGGAGGACCTCTGAGTGTGAGGTGAAGGAGGACCTCTGAGTGTGAGGTGAGATGGCTGGATTTTTGGTTCCTCGTCCTGACACAAGCAGCCATCGCAAATATTATCAACTTATAAATGCATCAGAATCTGAAACAGAAAAAAATATTGTTAGTTGTGTTGTTAAAGAATGAAGTCAGAAAGCAATGTTCACTATTTAATTGTAATGCACTAATGCAGCTGTACGTTAGATTTCGATAAATTTCACGCTAAAATTTACCTAGCAAAAGGTTGCAAAATATTGAAACTGAAATTATTTTCTGTTTATATACACTAAAATCTACCAAAAAAGTGATGGGCCATTAGTTTTAGCTGATCTTCCCTCCTAAGACACACCCTACTGTACATGTTTTATGGGCTATTGAGCGTAACATGAATCGTCTGATGTTATGTTAACTAGCATGTACAACCGTGGTCAGTACACCTCAAGTTGGCCCTTATGGCTGGACTACTCTCATCAAGTATTACTCTGATAAATCATATACTGTAGTAGTAGCTGGTAGGTTGTTAAACTGTGGAAGTATTTGTGTGTATAAAACACTGTTCAGGAGAAAATTGCTTAAATAATATCCCAAGTTTAGTAAGAAAGTTATTATCTATTACTGTATCATCTGTACAAAAATGTTCTTAAGTTACAGTAGTTACTGGTTGATTGTGTGTGTAGAACGCAGGGCTGGATTAACCATTAAGCAAAATAAGCACGTGCTTAGGGCATCAAGGGAAGGGGGGCACCACAGAAATTTTCCATAGCCGGATTTACCATGGACCATGGACCATATCGTAACTTTTGTTATAAGAGAAGGGTTCAGTGACTGGCGAAATACTATTGTAATTGACCATCATGAAAAAAGCACTACTCACCGAGACTCTATGCTAACATACTTAATTCGCAGACAGGGTACGGGGTTGGGGCAACAGTTGGAAAAACAAATTCAGGAAGAGTGTGATTACTGGGAACATGTCTTGAGGCGTGTCATAGTTGTTATTCGTACGTTAGCTGAACGTGGCTTGGCTTTTCGAGGAACAGAAGAAAGGTTTGGATCATTGCAAAATGGGAATTTTTTTAGGGCTGCTTGAGCTGATAAGCCAGTTTGATCCATTTTTAGCAGGTCACATTTCGAAATATGGAAATTCTGGCAAAGGAAATCCTTCTTACCTGGCACAAAAGGTCCACGCGCTCATTGTTGACGAAGTAAAATCTAATGGTTATTTTAGTTTGTCAGTTGATTCAACACCAGATCTATCACATATCGATCAGTTAAGTGTTGTACTTAGGTACCTAAAAGATGGACAGCCTATTGAATGCTTTTTAACCTTTCTGGAAATGAAAAGCCATACCGGTGAGGAAATGGCAAATCAGGTGTTGCAGTACTTACATGAAGTTTGTAAGCTAAACTTTTCAAAATGTAGGGGTCAATCTTATGACAACGCTGCAAACATGTCTGAGCGTTATAAGGGGATGCAGCAAAAAATTCTAGAAACAAACAAGCTTGCTATATATGTGCCCTGTGCGGCTCATTCACTAAATCTGGTAGGCTGACGTGCTGTTGACTGCTGTCAAGAGGCTGTTAATTTCTTCTCTACAGTGCAGTTGCTCTATACTTTTTTTCAGCCTCAACTAGCCGGTGGAAAATTCTTAAAGGTTGTATTGGAAATGAAAGTGTCTTAAAATCCCTCTCTGATACCAGATGGGAGGCGCATGCTATGGCAACAGCAGCAATTTTAAAATCTTTCCTTAAAATTTTAGAAGCGTTAGAATGTATAGCCGAAGACCAGTCACAAAAGGGAGACACTAGAAGAGAAGCAAATAATATTGCAAATAAGATGCAAGAGCTAGAATTCGTTTTTATGTTGAATTTTTGGAATGAGTTTTTGCAAAATTTTCATAGAGTAAGCCAAGTTCTACAAAATGAGGATGTGAACTTAAAATATGTGCAGATCTGTGTGGATCATTAGCTGACCAACTGTGCACTTCACCAGATAAATTTGAAAAATATGAAGCAGCTACAAAGGATATCCTACCAGATGTTGATTACAAGGCAGCTCAAACTCGCAAACGCATCAGAAAGAAGGTACCCAGTGACGGAGATGCACCAGAAGTATATCTGAATGCCAGAGATAAATTTCGTATCACCACCTTTTACACAATTATTGACAAACTTGAAACTGAGATGAGAAGAAGAGGAAAGATATATAAAGAAATAGCAGAGAGGTTTTCTTTTCTAAGTGATGTGCCACATAATGCCACTTCATCATCTACTGAAATTGAAAGGTATTCTCAGTGCTGTCAAAAGCTGATTGATGCTTACCCAGAGGATTTCAACACTAATTTCTCAGCTGAGCTTCAGCAGTTTCACTTATATGTGCACCATTAAGTTCAGTGCAACAAAAAATGTAAAAACAAGATTCAGTCATGCTGAACTTTATAAAATGATTGTAGAAGACAATATTGAGTGTGCCTTTCCAAATGTTGATATTGGCTTTCGTATATTTTTAACATTAATGGTCACAAATTGCTCAGCTGAGCGTTCATTTTCTAAGTTGAAGTATATTAAAAATCCCATCAGAACAACTATGCAACAAGGCAGCTGGCTGCCTTATCTCTACTAAGTATAGGAGCAGATGTGTTACATAAGACTAGTTTTGAGGATCTGATCAAAGACTTTGCAATTAAAAAAAGTAGGAGAAGACTTTTCAACTATAAATAAAGTGGACGTATACAAAAATAAACATTATTTTCCATCTTACTGTAAATTTTGTTTAATTTCGAAAAATAACATTTTATTTTATGGTTTATTAGTGTTTATATTTTGAATTACATATATATGGGGGGTGGGGGGGCACCAAAATCTTTTAAGTGCTTAGGGCCTCTAAGGGTCTTAATCCGGCCATGGTAGAACGGTTGCTGGGAAGCGTACTTGTGGATGAAATGGAATGCTCAACATGTAAACAGTAAATGTGTTGTCGTAATGCATTGATGGAGTAATTGTCAGAAGTTAAAAAAATATCTCGGAAATTTTATTACCCAAATTACAAAGCCTTATCTTTTTATGGAATGTTTATGAGATAAGAAAAGAAAGCATTTATATATCGTCTTTATAAAAATTTCCTGAAGTTCCTGATTAAAGTGCAATACTGTTCCAGAGGAATACCCAACCTTTCACTGTTCATGAATCAACAGACTCCATGAGGAACCCACAGTGGAAATATGCATTTAATGGCTTCTTTGGGATATTCTTGGCTAGAATCAACATAAAGTTTCCTGTTGTTACTGTACCTGTAGAAACTGGTTATGTTTATGATGAATCAGTATAAATTTTTGTATGGTAATATCTGAATGAACATCTGTTCTATGGGATTTTTGTCATCATATTCTGAAAATTAGGTTAAGGTAGGTTTGGGGAGGGGGGCATTTTTATGGTGATGGTGATAGTACTGTACAGTACAAGTATACTGCACTGTGCATGAAAAGATTGCACCTGACCAAAATTAATCAGATTAAAACTTTCTTTGCAGTATGTCTAGTCAAGAAGAAATATTGGTGAAAGTTTGGAAATAAAATAAAAAAAAAGGAATAATGCATCTCCCTCTTCTGCTGTCTTGTGATACACTTCTCAAAAAGAAAAACTCATGGACCAACTTACACTGGATTGGAGAGGTAAGCCATTTAGAGCAACATACTTTTTCCTATTCAGTAAACTATCAGTAGTACAGTACTTGTCATGTTCCATCTTTACCCTCAACACAGGCTCTCAAGTCTCCACAGTTATTTTTTGCTGTTAATATTTTTTCTTATACTCTTACCTGCTGGAGACATTCAGGTTGTGGTATCCATGCATCTGTACTTGTTACCTGGCCTCATGCCCTCCATTAGTGCATATTAAGACTGAATTGGTCTCAATCATTGGTAGCGGAGCTGATTACTGATTGTAGTCATCTCTCTCCGTTGTTTCCATTCTCCCGTGTGATTTTATCAAGATTTATCTTATCCACGTTTTCATTGTGGATTTACATGAAATATATATATATATATATATATATATATATATATATATATATATATATATATATATATATATATATATATATATATATATATATATATATATATATATATATATATATATATATATATATATAATCAACGACCTCACCAGCAAGGAATCGAACCCTCGACCTACTGGGTGTGACTAGAGAGCGTTTCATACCAGCTGGATTCGGTAAAATGCTACTGACACCACATAAGAGGCACGGGCAGTTTCCCATTGAGGTTCACGGCGCCATCAGCTCGATGAACAGGCTTTGTGTGAAATATAACAGAGTCTAGAACTGCTTTTAGTGTCCTTGTGGCCTAGCCGGTAAGCGCTCCCTAGTCACACCCAGTAGGTCGAGGGTTCGATTCCTTGCTGGTGAGGTCGTTGATTATATGTTCAAAGTCCGCGTGTTAAATGGACTAAAAATGAAGTATATATATATATATATATATATATATATATATATATATATATATATATATATATATATATATATATATATATATATATATATATATATATATATATATATATATATATATATATATGGGGATTATCCCACCTGGTCACAGGTCACTGACCCACATCGGGGCCTGGGGGGCGAAAATGTAATATAGTAATCCCGTGTTTTTTGCTTTTTTTTTTTTACTAAAAAATTAGTACCGGTATATAAAATATCCTTTAAAAACAAAAATTTTAATTTTACGCTTTTTTTTATATTTCCCTGTGCGGTGCGGCAAACAGACGCCACCCTTTCCCTCCTCAGACAGCCACTGCTCCAAGAAGCCTCAGTCCACACGTGCCTACCATACTGTGAACGCTACTGTGATTACCTCTTCTGTTTGTCCTCCCACGTGCATTCCACATGGCTCCGGGACGTAAGCCAGCCTCATCAAAGGCAAATATTACTAGCAAAGACTCTAAACCTAAAGTGACCAAGAGATCAAGAATAGTGATGTCCTTAACAGAAAAATCAGTTTTATTGGACAAGTTCAGAGGCGGTGTGAGCTCTGGCTCGAGATGTGGTGTCTTTTGTCAGAATACAAGTCTTCAAGTAGAGGAATGAGGGTGGAAGAGGACTGGCAGGGAAAGGCTGGCGTGACTGTATGAGGGCGGGCAGACGCCGGGACAGCAGGGAGAGGCTGGCAATGCGGGTGTTGCCGACCTCAGCCCAAATATAACATTTTTTATTTACTTGTAAATAATTTTGGGGGGAATATAACTGTGTTTAGGTTTTTCCATTATTATACAGTGCAGTGAGTTCTGCTATAACGCGTGTTTTGACAACGTAAATTTGCTCTAACGCGATTTATGAATTGAGGAACGATATTTGTAAAACGCGAATTCGTTTGCTCTAACGCGATTCCACTCGAACGGTTGTTATGGCTTCAGTTCACGTTCGACATCACATGTTCAATTGAGTTATGTGTTTTGTTTGTGAGCAATTGCAGAAATAATGTATGTAATATTTATGTATACAGTATACCTATATATTATAAGTAAATTGTAAAATTTTAAATAAAAGAGAAAATCAAATTACATAGCGTTTTACACCCGCGCTCTCATTACATCACACACAGTGTTTACAGTTCACGTTCAACATCACATATTCAATTGATTTATGTGTTTTGTTTGTGAAGAATTGCAGAAATAATTTATATAATATTTATGTATACAGTAAACCACTCACAAGGTCCTACAGTGACAAGAAAGGGAAAGTGACCTTGACTGTGACCGCCTGTGGCTATTTTTAGCCGTCCTTGTGTTCGGAGGTGGTCAGTAATGCATATCTGTATATTTACTGATCATAATATTTATCTCCTATAAATAATTCATTTGAAATTTATTTTTTTGCAAAGAATATTCAGTAAATGACTGCGTTAATTCTTGAAACTACCTACATTGGTAAATTTAGGATATAAATGATGAACAGAAGTCACGTCATGGATTCGAAGTTTGGTCCTTAACGATCACCATAAATGTACATAAATGTATATAAATTAAAGAAAATACTTGCAGTATATTTAATATATTACAGTATATTATAAATAAATAAATAAACAAATAAATTCAAATTCCCTTATCATCCTGTGTTATATACAGAAATACTTGAGTCCCTGAGCGAGTACACAAAAAGAAAACGGAGGACTAAGACATCCTGGAGTGGATAGAGAACGGACATCTCTACTGAGGGACTCAAACGTTTCTCATGTTTTGTGGGCGCTGTAGCATAATATGAATAATATGTAAATTACAATTTACTTATATATATATATGTAAATTGTAAAAATTTAAATAAAAGAAAAACTAAATACGTAGCGTTTAAAGTGTACTGTACAGTGATGTGGATTGGCGCGGGGTGATGCAGTGTTTACAGTTCACGTTCGACATCACATATTCAATTGATTTATGTGTTTTGTTTGTGAAGAATTGCAGAAATAATTTATGTAATATTTATGTATACAGTATACCTGTACAGTATATGTAAAATGTAAAATTTTAAATAAGAGAAAAACAAAATACATAGCGTTTTAGACCCGCGCGCTCTGTTTACTCCACACTTTGTTTGAAACACGTGTGAAGTTTTTAAGCGTCCTCAGTGAATTCTGATTACTGTTTCTCCAATTTTGTGACTATGGAAAAGAAGAATATCTCTGGGAAGCACTCTGGTGATCGCATTTCCGGTGGTAATCGTAAAAGAAAGGCTATAACACTTGAAAAAAAGCTTGATGTTTCATGACTCCTCAGCCTCAACATCAACCTTCTCCCCCATCAAGTTATATTCATATTTTTTCAAGGTAAAGTGTAACATTTACTGTATGATTTCATTATTAGATATGAATGTAACATTTATTTAGACTGTGCTATCCTTTGTGTTAGGCTAACTACGAAATTTTTTTTCGATTTGGAGTAATCTGCACCTAACCCTATTTTCTCCATAAGCCCTGTTTTTTCTATTACACGAATTTCTATAACACGATGTTTTACAAGAACACAACTATCGCGTTATAGCAGAACTACCTGTACTACAATATGATAAGTTTCAAATAATGAGGTTAGTAAATGCTGGTACAGTGCAATCAGTGATCAGTGTGACCACTGGGCCGTGAGCGGAGAGCATGGCGTAGTTAAGTGCATGACCTACCAGAGCTGTTTGGTGGCCACAGATTCAGTGATTCTTAAAAGAGTATTCGCGGTTTTGGCTTTTCGCGGGGGTTTCAGGAACGTAATTCCGCGAAAAACACGGGATTACTGTAATAATAATAATAATAACAACAATAATAATAATAATAAAACCATAAAGAAATACAAAATGAAATAGATCAAAAGTGAGAAACAATGTTTGTATGTTGTGTTGTCAATAGTAAGAGAAACAATTGAGACCCTGCAATTGTGTGTAAATGAGGCAGAAAGTCAGATCAGCTACCTGGGACTTGGTCACAATTTTTGTGATGCTGTGTGGCAGCAAGGTCTACCATTAGACAACACATTATGCTTCCAATATCTTCCCAGGCGGTAGTACCTCCCTGTTTGGTAGCTGCCTACTACCTACCTACCTACTATCACCCTCATTGATTTTTCAATGAGAAAGAACACAGTCACCACAGCTAACATTGGTACCTCTGTGTGGCTGTTACCCCCTCAACACACTGGAATGTAATAATAATTAAATAGGAAAATAATCACTGAATTTCTTCAAGTATTACTGTTATTTTTTTTTCTTTTCAAGTGAAAAAGCTCTAGAGGTTAGGTTTACTCCCTACATAGTATCTCTTTCAGAAATCCATATTCCAGTTTGCACTGTCTATTGACCTGTAGTTGCCAGCCCATATTTTACTGGGTTTTATGAAAACCTAGAAGGCCAATATTTCAAAGGACCCATCTTGCATCACTGTAGGAAAACAAACAAGCAACTTACTCTTATATGAACTGTAGATTCATCATGTAACAGCGGTGACCCAAGTGTTACATTATGTGGCGATGCTATGTTATTTTGTCTTGGCACTGACACAAATTAATGGAGCACACTACTGATGTGTTATTTGTTTGTTCTGATTAATGGTGAAAGGTGTGGTCTTGCCTCTATGACAGCCCAACACTTACGGGTAACGACCCAACCAGAAGCAGTACCAAACATGAACCCCAAGGCACACCTCCAGCAGCTAGTTTTATGGTTCCATTAAGTTTCACAAATGACTAAATGTCCACCATCAAACTGACAAATGCAACAAATATTTAGCTACAGTATACCTATCATAAAGATGTAATGTTATTTTCAAACAACAGGTTACACTATAATGGTGACTGATCACACTGTTTTCAGGATGCAAGGAAAGTATACTTAGTGTCCCGCCAATTCCTGGGTGAAGTGGACCTACGCACGGGTGGTACCTCCAAGATCCAGAAACTAAGCCACATAACTAAGACGGTAGCAGCTGTAAACTACACCTATGATGGTAAGTTTTGGTATTTATTATGTGGGACGAATATTTGGAGTTGTGCAGTGACTGCATGCTGGGAGACTGCATCCCTTATGGAGTGGGAATGGGTTACTAGTAGATATAAATGTTTAAACAGGGTCATTGTATAGTACTGTACCTGTACTGTAGATATGTAGTTGCTCCTCCCTGTGTGTGTTATAGAGCACTAGTTTTCCACCTCTTCTCTTTCTTCAAGTTGAGTTCAAATAATTGTCTCTCCTTGGTACTGTTGTATGGTTATAGCTGGTGGGTTGATCCTGAAAATCCTATTTTATGACTGAATTGGTGATGAGGCATCTCAAAAACACTTCCTCCCGTTGTGTGTGAATTGAAGTTTGATCAGACTAAGCTTGTTACTGGAAGTTTAAGATTATCAATGGGAAACAGTGAGAGCTCGGATTTCTTTGATTAATTCAGCATTTCTTTCTCCAACTCTCACTTTTTTTTTTTACCAATCAATGAATCTAATGTTTTTGTCATCAGTACAATACACTGGAACACTAAGCATGATTGCTACCGGTACTTACCGGATATGACTGCATTATGTACAGTAAATCTATATTTTGTGAACTGTATATTGATTTTATTTATTTTTTCCATTTCTCAGTGAACCTTAAACTTTAGACTGTGTATTTTTCAGGTACTTATATTTATGGCATCTTGACATCTGGTGACATTTTCTTCTGGAACCAAACTTCTGAGTTTCTAAGTCAAGCACTTGGAATTCCTGCCCTTGTTACACATGGGACTTGCTCAACAGGCAGGGATTCACATGGTTAGATATTTTACAATTAATTATATCTTGACTGTGTATATTATAGATACTGTACTTATGTTATTGTTGTTATGATTGCCTCTATACACCGGCTTGACTGAATTTTACTCGTGCATAATCTCACATCTGTGTATAGTACCATCTTAGTGAAGCTATTTTTACCCAATCCACCACCACTCCCTCTGCCCCCACTGCCCTTCTAAACTCCCCATGCATGAGTCTGCTTCTCTATTGATTGAATTTTTTAGTATTCTACTCCATCCCAAGTCCATGTTTTCACTGCCGTAAGTCAAGCAGGAACCATTAAACTATCACAGTTCCATATTTACCTTCTAGCTTACTTCTCTTCTCTTGGTGATACTTCCCAGTGCTCCAGCCAGTCTCCTCCCATCTATTGTTTTCGTTAATTTCTCTCCATTGTAACCTTCATATTCAACAGCACTTCCGAATATTTTAAACCTTCAACTTACTCCCGCTCCTAATTCTCCACCGTGATTTTTCAGTTTTATTCACTTAATTTTTATGTTCTTTATGGTTTGTCAAAATGTATTCCAGTACTGTATGTCAAACTCTTTCCTATCAAGAACCATGACCTTACTTTTCCCAGTACTGTACAATATTTATCCTCTATACTATACATCCTTCCTTCACACTCTCTGTCAAGAGTTATTTATCACTTTTTGTCATTCTTTTTCACTCAGCAAAAAACACTGCATTACTTATCATCATTATCACAGTTTTATGGCCATTTTTCACACTTATGTGGGTTAGCAGCCTCTTGCAGCCTCTCTTGTCAGGTTTATTTCTGAGATCATTTCTTATAACCTCTCCCCATGTCATTCTTGGCCTACCCCTGGCTCTCTTCTCTTCTGCTTTCAAGTTCAGGCACCTTGTGACTCGATTGGTCTCTTCCATTCTCTCCACCTGCCTGAACCACCTCAACCTACCTTTATGAAAAACCTGGCCAAAACTCTCAATGCCCAGCTGCCCTCTTAGCTGTGAACATGGAGAGACATATACTACCAGTTGCCAAGCTGTAACTTATTGAGAGAATTGGAAGCGAAAGATGAGTAAAATGGCTTATTGTTTTCACAGATGGTCCACTCCAGGCTGTGCAGGATTTCTTTAAGCAGCTAAAACCACAGAACCTTGGGAACAATGAAGCCACAGAAAATGTTGAGTCCGCTCCTGGTTGTTCCTCGCCGTCACATTTTAAGCCAAATATTTTTGCCTCATCTGACTGTTCAAAAGTTATTGTGGTCCTGGGTGCGAGTCAGGTGTGTTCAGTTTGTGTACAATGTAGTCTTGTTGTTTTATACTTATACTTTACTTGTGTACATGTTAATATCACCACATTTTCAATCAAACTTAAAAGAACATTTTTGATTTTTTTTTATTAATTAGAATTAGATACAGAGGATAAGTTTGACAACCTATAATGGAGGGCTGCCACAAGTACCAGGCCTGAGTGGTGTCCCAACATGTATTGGTCTTTTTATCATAAATGGTTTATAGTTTATGTGTGGGTAGGTGAAATAATTAAAAGGTTTTACCCTACATATAATTTTTTTTTGTACCCCTCAGCAAATATATAACTGTCTATGTAACTGTGTACTGTACAGTTATCTGTTTATGGCCATTAAGTAATTTATCAAGTGACTATGAGTTTCCTTCATAAGAACACCCTCTGGCACAGTCTGCTTGGTCCAGAAGCTATGTATAAAGAGCTTCTTTCTCAGTTGATCCAGGTTAGTAAGGTGGAGCCTTGGCCCAGCATTTGCTTCAAGGGCAGGTGACCTTGAAGGTAGCTGCTGTGCCAGTACTCTAAATAGTACCTACCACAAGCCATGTATTTAATTAAACAAAAATGATTTGCACATTCCTTACAAAAATCATAATATTTCTTGGTAAGGAAGCTTGAGTGAGCATCATCTCATGGGTTAGGGTCTGCTTTTGGTTGCATTGCATTGTGGGTGTAAGGTCAGCCTTCAGGATGTTTAAACGGGCAGGAATCATAAAAATATATTTTTATACCATCCATTTACCGCATACCATAATTGAAGACTACAACGTTTAAGGGACAGTACTGTAGTTAGATTAAAATAGCTTTTAGTATTTCTTCTGGAGAAAGTGTCAGAAGTTTTGTTGTACTGGACTGGAATTTAGTCTGGTAAAGTGTCATGATATTGTACAGTACAGTACTATCACTTCCCACTCCTAAGTTGGCTTCTCCCTGGTGTGTGCAGTAGGCAGTCAATGGGAGCAGAATGCAAATGGCAGCCACAGATGGTGTAGTGTGTTCTTTTAATTATACAGTATATGCCTACTCCCAGTCTCCCTTTTCAGGGCACCAGTAAGATTAGTCCTCATACAATACTAGGACCTGCCTGTTTAATATCTCTGCTAGGAAATAGGATTTAAGGACCGGACTTCCATTTTTCATATTCATTGTCTACAAATCTTATCTTTCCAGGTATATTTGTGGGAGAAAGATTTTACAAAACCTTGCAGTAAAAATTCAAGCAACATTCCTGGTCATTGGTCAGTAGTGTTGTGTCACAGTGGTATCCCACTACCCAGTCTACAGTCAAGAGAGACTCAAGTGACCTCATGCTTCTTGTTACAGGGAGTACGTTATATTGTGTTGGTTTATTTTGAAGGCATTATTATTTTTGGGGTGCAGCACTGGGGTGGATACAGCCTTCAGGGCATCCCCATTTCACTCAGCTGTGAATGGGTACCTTATTTTTACATTTGGAAAGTGAAGGTGGTTGACTACAGTGCTTGCCACACTGCCTCTTGTTCACTGTTCTGTTTCTGCTGGCCCTCTAATGGGCCATCTCTTTTGGGACCCACTTTTATATTTATTTATCTTCCATACTACAGTATTACTTGGAATATTTGGTCCTATTAGAACTAGGGCTGCCCAGACGTGTGAATGTTTTTGGCTTTTGAACAATGCCACTCTTCAACAATAAAATTTTCCATGTACATGTTTCTGAAATGCCACACTGACACACTGTAAATTGTTTTGCCACAACTGTATGTTTAACAATTAGTAGTTAGGTGAATAGATGGCTTGTGCTTCATTAAACAATTTCATGGTAGTAACAGGAACCTAACATTGCAATCCACCTGCCCTTTGTTTCTGTTATGGCTAGGATGGCTCTGCTTGCTATTTTGGGCACATGGGCAGCTTTATGTTGAAACTTTTCATGTTTGAGCAAATTTTACTCTAATAGAGGGTTAAATTTGGTTAGGTTAGGTTGGATTAAGTTAGAGGACGGGGATGGACTCGGTTGTTTAATAAATCTACCGGTATTTCTATCTTTATCATCTTGATTTTATTTCCACTTTAAATGAAGAAAAGTTTTAAAACCCCCTAAAAAGGAATGAACTTTTGCTCAGTTCAGAATGATTAAAGCAAAAGTAATCAAAATGTTTGCACTGCTCTAGTAATTCATCCTATTACTTGTAAGTCATATCACTTTTACCACACCAGATTGGCTTTACCCCTCAGGGGTTCACACCAAGACCCATTAGTCTGCGTCTCTGGGTAATATATCCTATCCTACTGAGTTACAAGTTTTTGACTTATGTATTCTTACAACATGATCTCTCATGTAAGATTTCTCCCTAATGGTTGAAATGCTGAATATAGACATTTGTTTTATTTATTAAAGTTTATCATAAGGTTGAATATTGCATATTCAGGGACTTTGTCATATGAAGAGACTGTTTAGTCTGGCACTGCACTTGATTGCCTTCGTATCCCCAACTGTAATGTTAGGCACCCATTTACTGCCCAGTAAACTGGGGGTGCCCTCATATTACACCAGCAACCCTAAAGACAGGAGGTAACACTGTATCCACTGGGCTGCTGAACCTCTTCTAAATACATTATATTCAGATTAATATTTGTACAAAATGTTGGTATTGCATGTGTTAGCTGTTTTGCCAAATTTTGTAGGCAGGAGACCATGTAGAAAGTGAGGTTGAGCTTTCTGATGGATCCAAAGCAATTTTTGAAGATAATAGGAAATAGAAGCATTTTGTATATGCAACTTTGTTAATCCTGATTTTATGATTCATAGCCTTTGCCAACCTATAATATTTCAGAACTTGTAAATCCATGTTTAGATTCTCCATTATATATTACAGTCTCAGGGAAAACAGTGCCACACAACCTTCAGCTTTGTTGATAACTCCTGTCTCATTATGACAACACTCACTCTACAATGGGAAGGTTCAGGCTGCTTGGTGTCACCTGCTGCAGTAGTGTCAGCCTTTTGGAATTATATTTCTGTTTCCCACCAAACATTTGGAATGAGAGAAAATGAACTGCTACAAAGAAAAGGAACATTAATTTCTCAGTAAGCCAGATATTTATTTTCTGTGGTTGGTAGGAATTATAATTTTATATTTATTTTGTATGTACTGTTGAATACTGTAGTGTGTAGCAGTGCTGATAACATAGAAATTTACATTAGGATCCTTACCCCAAAACTGACTATCTGATTCTTTCATTATTGATTAATGACAAACTACAGTATAAATATTCAGTTAATTTTCGTGCTTTCAGGTATGCCCATGGTCAGTGTCTCATCAGTATTGCCGTAAATTCTCTACAGCAGCATTCAAAATTGCTTTACTTACATCCCATGTGTAACACTGTTGTTGTGGCTAATGTTTGTGATGCTGTTGGTCAACAAGATCTTTATAATGCCAAGTTAGTACAGTATAGTTTGTGAATTGTACAACAGAGGGCCTTAGAATTACAAGGCTGCAAGCACCATTTTTAAAAGTAAGAAACAAGCCCCTAAAGTTTTTTGTTTGTTACTCCACAAACAGAAACCTTTCAGTGCTATTTTCGACCATGTGAGAGTAACACTAGGCCGCAAATCCAAGCTCCACAAGACAGAACTCAAATTAGAGAATACTTTGGTACCAATTACACCATTACCCTTGCGTTGGCACTTGCGGCCTTGTGCTTCTGTATTCACCCCTTCACTCCATAGTAATCCTCTTTTTCTCCCTCCTCTATACAGTAGATATGCACCTGGCATAATCTGCAAAATCAAAATCCTTATTATAAAGGAGTATTGTATGTTTTATGTAATTACCGGTACTCATTGTGTTACTGTTTTTCTTCTCTGATTTCAGTTTTTGTTTTATTCAACAAATACATTATTTAGCTCTATACAGTACAGGTACTATAAGGTTTTGTATCAAAATTGAAGAATTTCTCTTAATTTTATATTTACCCTCTGTTTGGTCAGCTCTCACTTGTGTTCTGTCCCCTGTTATTTGATCTGTGGTGTTATGGTTTACAGATTTATGGTATTATGGTTTACAGATTTATGGTGTTATAGTTTACAGATTTAAGGCATTTAGTTTACAAAGTTATGGTTTACAGATTTAAGGCGTTGAGTTTATAGATTTATGGTGTTATGGTTTACAGATTTATGGTGTTATGGTTTACAGATTTATGGTGTTATAGTTTACAGATTTATGGTGTTATGGTTTACAGATCTATGGTTTTATGGTTTACAGATCTATGGTGTTATAGTTTACAGATTTAACTGATTTCAGTAACAAGAACAAACTGTAAACATTAATGGTATTCATGTTATTGTCCCAACAGCAACAGTAAATCACACTGGGTGAGTGACCTGGCTTGGTGTCGAGATAACACTTATGTAGTGGGATGTCTGAGGTCTGGTTCTGTCTTCATAGCCACAAGGATGGGACCCTTAGTGAAGATCTCTTGCTCAGGAGAGAACCTACAGCTCCAAGCAGCCATGATGTTACCAGTGCATCCTTATTCTGCCACACCCAGAACAGAGTAAGTTCTCTGTCTCTGTATGATGGAGGTGTATGACATATATAAAGTGGCTCAATGAATAATAAGTAGGAAGAAGTTAAGCAAAGACCTGATGTACTGTACTGTTGGTGTATTAATCATCACCATTATAACCTGGCACATACTCCCTTTCTTCTTGCTTATCCTCATCCCCCTTTATTTACTTTATGTTAATTGTATATACAGGATATATATTTTTTTTACATTTCAGTTCATGTAATGAAAATTTGAGTGAAAGCTCTGATAGTTCACCATCAAGGCTCACTTTCTCTGTATCTTGTCATCCAGTGAGGGACCAGTTTCTTCTGTCATCTGGTTTGAGAGTCTCTGTGTTAGCTCTCCCTGAAAATGGTAGAAGGTAAAGATTTATGAGTTTCTTACTTTATGTTGTTGGGATTTATTCTATTTGTGTGTGTCTGCCCATTCAGTGCAAATGTTTCTGCCTTTTTAAGAACAGTAGAGCCTCACAAGAGGTTGATGTGCTGCTGCCAATTACTTCACTTGCAGAGCCAGCCAATGCCCCCAAAGTGAATAATGCTTGACAGCAGGGAAACTAGCCTGATTGATAAGGCATTGCTGGGAAAGCTTAGAGAGGTACCATCAGGTTATCACGGCTAACTCACACAAGTGTGGAAAATGGTCTTAAAACATTGATGGTTATGATGATGATGATTGTTGTGTGATGAGTACACTACAGCCTTCCCAAAGACCAGTGGGGCTAATCAGGCTGGACAAAATTGAGAAGTTCTGGCAGTACTCCTTTTTTAACTTATTATTATGTTTTATTACAAGTTCTTGATTTTGCCTCACAGATATTTTACTGTTGCCCCTCTATTTACTCTGTGGTTATGTTCTTGTAACGCTCCATACTAATAGAAACTGTGGACAAAAATACTGAGGGCTTCTGGGTAATAAGGGTTTAGGTTCCAGACTCACAAGAGGAACTCCCTCATTCATCCAATAAGTTAATATACTTTTTTTTATGGGAAATAACTCACCCAGGCACAGGTCATCGACCCACAACAGGGCCTGGGGGGCTAAAAAATAAGAGTAGAAATATATTTGAATTTACTACTAATTTTTATTGATGATAATGATGGTCAACTTAATACTGTATATGTATAATGATAATGTTGATGTTTAAGTTTGAGGATTCTTCTGAACAACCTGGGGAGACTGGAGGGTGTTGTGTGGAGTTGGTGGAGGAAGTGACAGCTGTGGTGGTGTCTCACTTATGAAAGAGCATGATAGAAGTAATGGTGACAGAGGTGGTAGTGGCAGCCATGTGAAAAAAAATGGTGGTGGTCATGTCTTGGCTTTATTTTGCAAATCTTTGGCAGTCCTCGTTATTATTGGGGGTTGCATTCCTAAAAAAAACTGTTTAATGAATAAAAAGTTTAATGAAAAAGATGAAAGTATCAGAAATTATGTTAAACTTCAAGCCAAGAGCTCTAGCAATATCCAAAGTTTGTTCCCCCTTTACTGCACTGTATTCACAGAAATATATTTTCTTATCTGCTTCATTTATATTTGTTTCCATTATAATAAAAATAAATATTAAAGTACTTAATATTCACCAAAATATTTGTTTTTTGGGGTTCATTATGGAGGGACTCACCCGTGGTGTACTCCTCAGGCTCCATGTGGTGGCTGTGTTGGACCATGTATGATATTAGTACTTCCACACTCTGTATGTACAAAAAATAAAGGGACACAGTTACTTGGCCTTGAAACTGTGTAAATTGAGGGCTTACAGTACTGTTTTTGACATTGCTTGCTGTTTGGTGATACAGTACAGTACAAGGTGAATTTGTCCAAGTTTAACAGCCAATTTGCCAGACTCAACCTTATTATATTTCACATATTGTTACCTAGTTGTCTTACTGTACTGTAGTAATAATATTTTCACCCAAAGGGGTATTATTCTGTAAGTCCGTTTGACAAATTATTTTGTGTGTGTTTGACGATTTTTTCTAACATTTTTAATGTTAGATATCAACTGCTGTGTTTGAGAGATTTCCACATATAATCTCATAATTGTGGCGAGTATTATTCCTAAAGTTTTATCTCTCTTGTTCACAGAGATGCAGAAGTTGTGGATCAACTGCTTGCAACTGCTCACCATGCTTTATACTTGCTCCGCCACTCTTCCTTGACCCATGATTACGCCTACATTCGTTGTAGCACCTGGAGACTGGCCCGCTCTGTGCTAGATTTGTCTCAAAATATTAATGAATCGCTTGGAGCTGGTGAATCTAAGGTACAAGTTACCATTAACATTAATCATAATCTTTAAATTATTAGCTACATTCTGTATAGATCTTGAGAGAAAAAAAGATAAATAATACATAAGTTTTGCAAGGACTGGAAACTTGATCATAGGTTCAGATGTTATTATATTTGTAGAAAGAAAAGGTAAAACCTAGCCCAGTCTGACTGATTACTCCCTCCTCTCTTCATGCAGGCCTTGTCTTTCCACTATTACAATGATTTATAGAAACTACATTGCCTATTTATATCTTTAAAGGATGTCTTCCTTTTAAGAGTAAATGTCTTTTGTAATATTGGGAGTATACACATACAGTATTGTATTGTATTATTTCAGATCCACTTATGGGGCAAGAAGAACCAGAATGTGGAGGAATGCAAGACTTATCCAGATGTTGCCACAGAAGGGGAGCACATGGTGAGACCAACCTAGTCACAATGTTCTTTTAATGCCAACCCTTTTCATATTAACCTGTCATCATCATCATCACTAATAATGTTTTACGACCATTTTCCACTCTTGTGTGGGTTAACTGTGAGAATCTGATGGCAGCTTTCCACACTGCATAAATTCTTGCAGTGCCTTCATAGTCAAAAAGTTCCAGGATTAACTGCACATCTGTCCTCCTTGATTTGAACCCCTCAGTCATAAGCTTATATTGATAACATTGTTCCATACAGTTTCTCTGCCTCTAGCTAACACTTTAACGGGTGTTGCCTGCTCTCTCGAGCAATTTTATAAATTATTAATATTTTCTTTTTCATTCATATGAACTATTTCTTGCTTTGCTTTAGTGTGGACAGACAGATACTGATATTCTTATTCCTAGCATTAATCAGCAACTGGGTTACCCCACCATCTTGGTGATGATATTAGCCCACAAAAAAGTGTGCCTTTCATTGTAGGCATTTATTACTTAGTGTACAAGAAAGGAATCCAGTTCTCGACTTCAGTCTGGTAATGAACCTGTTAACATTCACTTGTGAATTGAATGATCTATCCACCATATGCCTTTAAAAGCCACTTGTGTAATCTAGCACATTGTATCTCGGGAAACACTTGGCTTGATGTCTAGGTATTCAATGTGACACTTTAGTATTAATGACAAGGGCCACAACACAACACTTAGTTCTAAAATCAAGACTGGCAGATAATGACATGAATTACATTAACTAAGGTAAATATCTACACCAAATTTTTCTTTTAAAATGATGTCAAAACTCTTCAGATTGTGCAAGTGATGAAACCTCTCGTGGCAGCCTGGACTTTTATTGCCTCTCACGCGGGGCCTCAGACACAAGACTGGAGAAAGAGACCAAAGCACGTGGCTAAACAGTTGGTGAAGCTTATCAGTACATTGATGCAGACAACCTTAAATGGGGACTACTCTGAACACCAGGCTCAGCTCTTACAAATGCTACATGTCTTTCACCATTTTGTTAAGGTAAGTCAGGGAGATCAGAATAAATGAGTTCTAGACTCAAAGCAGGATTGTAGTTGTTAGTGGTGTCTTTGGTGAGAGATAGTTGTGTAGTCAAGAACTTAGTACAGAAAAACTGGGGATTATTTTGGCTTGTGTGGTGGAAAGGTAGCCAACACCACAACTGTTCTTTCTAACTATAACTCTTTTTCTCCAGACCAGAGAACATTCTGGTTTTGAACATAGTACAGGTACAGTATTGTACAGTGATTTTTGATGGGCTTTTAAAAAATTGTAGTCTTTGGGCACATCAAGGAACACATCCCTCACAGAATGAGAGGAGGTACTGTACCAGTATATTTACGAACATGAAGTTGGTGCTTTAATTTAAATGTGAACTCAAATTGATCTAAAAAGTATGATAAATTAATTTGAATAATCTTAGAAATATAATCAATGTAATTCTATAGTCTCACTTAATATATCTGCTCCATTTATACTGTACTTACTAACTAAACTAAAATATAGAAGTCTTCAGAAAGCAGTATACAGTAGTATAAATAAACACTCCTGCAGTCAGTCACACTTGCAGATAGAAATAATATAAAGGTGACAAGTACAATTAGGAAGAGGTCATTATGATGTAAATATGCCTGTGATCCTTTCTTTCACAAGTGTCCTGCTGTGTTTTGTTGCCTAATTATATATTTTAATTTATTCTTTTCTAACTGATGGGTTATTTCCTGACTATATCTGCCAGTTCAAGAGTTCATCAGTGCTTTATCTTGTTCAGCTCTTCATATTACACATTAATGATCATTCTCATGTACACAGCTCATCCCTCTATATATCATTCACTCTGACTATCCCATTCACTCACAACAGAATGTATAGTTCTGTCATGCTTCCATAAATTGATAATAATAAGAGATATAATGTAACACGTTATTTAACATTGATTTTAACGCCATTATCCCACCCTCACGGCATTTAGTTCATGGGCCTTATCCTTACCTCATATATTATCATGGCAAAAGGCATCAGAACTTTGGCTCACATACAGAGCCTGGCCTTACTTTAGTGATGACTACTACAGTAGTTGGTAACAGTCAAGAAGGTTGAATGGATGGAGGCGGTGTTCACTGTGAATGTAACAGAGATGCTTGAAGCCAGGCCGCCGTTTTGGTGAAGCCAACAAGGCCACAGTTGCCGCAGCTACTTATGAACAAACGCAGGATTTATACTATTGTTTTATTTATTATGCACATTATAGAGGGATCAACCAAGGCGGATGAAGTCACTGAGAGAAAAGCACTGCCATAATGGTCAAGGCATCAATCACACTCAGTGACTTCACATGAGGCAGCGGGTGCCGCCTCCATCCATTCAACCTCCTTGGTAACAGTTTATTCGTCTTTAGTGCTCCCAGAGGGAATATTGCTGGCATCCCTTGGCAGGTTGTTGTGTTGTGGTTCTTCACCTCTTTGACTCGTGCAAAAGATACCCTTCAGAACAATGAAAAATAATAACCTTTCCAGAAAATTATCAAACTTATATTACATCTTCAGATTTTTTCAATTTATAAATATTTAATTATTTTTTAATAATATATGAAGAATTTTTTTTTGTGAACTGTATCTTCTTCCACAGGTATTAGCGGTATGGCCCAGATCACTGCATATGATTAGACCCACATTATGGCTCACACACCAGATCATTCACACCTTCCTCAGCTGTGAGAGACATGCTGGGGAGAGCAGCATGATAGACACGCTGCTTATACTGACACAAGCGCTCTCCTCTGTGGAAAGTACACTTGCCCAGATCTATGCATTTAGGCCTGTGTTAAAATCCTCTTACCTTTTGAGGTATAGTAATGTTGATGAGGCTCCTGGCATAGAGCAAACAAATATTAATGCAATTTCATGCAACACACAAATGGATGGAATGTTTAAAAGTGATCCTGCAGTATGTGAGAAGATGAAAAATCTGTGGATGTGTTTGTACGTGAACTCTGTGAAGGTGTATACTCGACTTGGAGAAAAGAAATTTGAAAGAGCGAGTTACCAGAAGTCAGTAGCAGTGATGAACATAACCCAGTGTAGATTACAAAAGCTTGGATGTGACTTTAATCAGAGGAAAGTTAAACTCAAGAGATGTAATCAACTCTATTTAAATGGGATTTATCATGGTGCTATAGAAGAATGGAAATCTGAGATAATCCAAAGTTTAACTCATGAGAAGAGTAGAAAGAAGATATGTCAGTATCTTCATTCTATTCTCTATACATATTTACTCTATAGAGACTTCATTGGCATCTCAAACTTTTTCTCTTGGTTGTACACTTTGCTGAGTTCAGATTTTAGTGTGCAGAATCAGTCTAGTCATTTGAATGGTATATGTTCAACGCCAAAGAAAGATAGATCCATTGCCAGACACTCGGAACTGGATTTGGATATATCGCCAATAAAGAGAGAAACAATCAAGAAAGGCAATCAGGAAGTGAGGGACATCTCAAGAGGATCTGTACTTCGAAAGAAATCAAAGGAGACCTCAGAGCAAGAATTTAAGTCATCTGCCTCCAAAATAAATGACTCAGAGACAAGAAATCAAGAGTCAGATTCTAGTGGAGGAGAATTTCAACTTATGTGCAATTTGAACAGTGCTGCTCGTCGAATGATTGGAAGTTTTGGTCGAATTCTTGCAGAAGTATTTCTTCAACGTGATATTCATATACCTTCACCGCACACTCCTCATTTAATACCACCTATTTGGATTGACTATCAGGAACTAAAAGGTTTGTTTAAACTTTTCATATTTTCCATTATTTAAAAATCAAATGAAAACCATGCAAACTTTAATAAGTTAAGGTATTTGAAAATGATTTATAAATGTTCCTACTAAAGGTTTGAGACTTTTTAGCCAGGGAAACCCTAACCTACAATGGCTGGGACTAATCCAAAGATAAGTCTTTATAGATGATTCACAGTACTTGCACAACTTGCCTTACCGTGGAGTCTCAGTTGTAAAGCAGATCACAGAATCACCTCACTGTCAGCTGCCAAACTCACATTTTCACAATAAAAGCCAAATGCCTGGCTTGTTTTGTTTATAGAGGTTTTGTAATTTGGAATGTTTAGTTTAAGGTAAGAATGTACAGCTCTATACTGTAGGTGTGTATGAGGTCAACAGTGACCACAGTAATCAAGTAAAAGCTTTTCAAAAGGGAATTATCCAAACTTATTGAGTTATTCTCAGTGAAGAGGTGGTACATCTTCTGCACAGCCTTAGCCGGCTGTTGGAAGCTACTGACTGGAGTATACTGTAATCATAAAATATGGTTAAAACAATAACTAATGAATGTAAGAGGTGCTTGATGAGAAATTTCCATTTGCTTTAATGAGAAAGGTGTCACAGACTAATTTGTATGTTGTTTTGTGGAACAGATAGAGGCATTGGTACAACAGCCCTCAGCCCCACCACTATGAAGGATGTCATCCATGAAGTACATTGGTCAACTGAGGTAGCAGCACAAGCTTTAGCTATTGCTGGGTACTGGAGTGATCTCACTGCCCTCTCACTGGGTTTGGGAGATGCAAGAACAGCTTTGCTTTCTAGTCTTGTTGCAGTCATAGCTGGGAAACACAAGTAAGTCCTTTGATGGAATAAAACCATGTCATCTAATACCATCATTTCTAATTCTCTATTAGTGTGGTACAGTGCATCTAACTGACAGGTGAGTTTAATCTTAATATCTGAGATAAAGTGGTTTGTAGAATTTTTCTTTGTCTTCCGGTGTTTCTCAATATTATTTTCTCTCTCATTTTTGTTTTTTACTTCAGGTGCTTTTTCATCAAAATCATTTACTTTTTCTTATCCTTGTAAATCTTCCTTTTTTAAGTTCTCATCTTTACTATTTTACCTTCATTTTACAACTACTGTACTTTACATTACCTTGTATTTCTTTAAATTTATGCCACTTTATCATTACTCTTTTCTTCCTCTTTGTCTTCTTTTTCTTTAATGTACAGTAAACCCTCACCTTTGTGTAAGGTTGCCTTCGTTGACCTTTATGTAGATTGAGGACATAGTCTTTCTTGAAATTTCCTGTAAAAGGCTCCAACAGGTCATGTCTTCTTTTAAATGACTATTATGAGTGATATTCCCAGTTATCAAAGACATTATTCCTGAATGTGATGTTAAGATAACGATAATGACAGAAACAAGTTCAGGGAATTTATGAATTGCTTATGGTTAACTTGATGAGGCCTCACAACCTGGAGTCAGCAGCTTATATTGACAATACAGTAAATTCACTTATAATTCATTGGGAGATAATAAATGATACTGTTAGGCGATGTAAAGGGTTTTGAAGAATGAAGATTAGAAATATATGTGTGGAAAAAAGTGACAGTGGACCCCATTAGCCTGATAGCCCATTACAAACAGTGTGGTAACAGTACACTGTATATTAATCCTTCATTACACAAGGAGGTAGCGTGGCAGCACTCCTCTCTACTGACTTCACTTCCCCATTTACAGACACTGATATTTCACCCTAGTTCTGCTACCCTAACTAAATGTATATGTACTATACATACTTCTCTAGTTCTAAAAATCTTCCTTTTGAGAGTTGGAATATTTCCTCAGAGTGCCAGTGCCAAGCAGTTTACATCCCTCAACTCTGATTAAAAACTATGTACTACACTATGGACCTATGGAAGACGCCACACCATCAGTATTTCATAGTTACCAAGAGCTTATACAGGTGGCATCTATGACATGCCTTGAGGTCCTACCAGACATCCTAGAAGAATGCCTCCAGAAGGTCCAAGAGGTGATGCAGCTGCTTGAGGTACTTGTGCTGCCGCATGTGTACCTTCCTGCTCCACCTGTGTTCTGTCCTCAGGTGACTTCATGTATGGAGGACACACCACAGTCACCCAGTGTCTCCATCAGGTGAGTTGTCTATATAATACTTTTTTAATTATCTCATGCTAAGTCACATGCATATTCCAACTAGTTAAACAGTAGAAAATTTACACCAATATATAGGTTACCAATCATCACTATACAGTACACTTAAATATTCTCTCCATTATTGTGCAGCAGAAACTATGTGAAAAGCATTTGGTTAACCTTTAAATGTCAGCCATCATCAGTGGAAGTTAGTTGTATGGACAGCGGCCATCATCAGTACAGTAGATGTTTAATGTTTGTTGCATTCTATTTTGTACATAGAGGGGTGGAGTAGGGAAGCCTTAGCCACTGGTTAAAGGTTAAATAGAATTGTTTAGATACTTTATGGGTAATTAACTCAATTGTCTTGACACCCCTCTAGACACAAATTACTTCTAATAGAAATATTTCTTACCCTTAAAAACTTTTGTTGGGAGAAAGAAACCACAAGATTATGAAAACTGATCCTTTAGCTTCACTTCTTCTACAGGTATGATGAAAGGACCTTACGGAAGGAACTAGCAGGTTGGGTTAGAGTATTTTCCTGTGTCATCAGTGCAGCAGGACTAGCTCAACCTTTATTGCAGGATCTCTCCCATACTTTGCAACATAATCCAGAAAAGGTATTGCATATTCCCTTTAGCCCAACAGCTCTCATAATACAGGCTGCTTATGGGAGGGGGGGGGGGGGGTGTTTTTATGTCTTTAGAGAACCCCAACTGTGCAAGTGAAGGTTGATCATCTCATCTAACTCATTCTAGATAGACCAATCGTCATTCCTCCCCATCTGCCCCAATAGAAGATCAAGTACAGCAGTTGACCTTTGGAGACATAAGGTCTATTAGAGCTGTATCTATCCAGTCAGCACACTCCACCTCAGGACAGGAGGTGACTGTTGTATTCACTCAGCTGCTGCAACCCTACAGTAATATAAGAAGATAAGAATAACAAGAGCACAAACCTAAAGCCACAATAATGAATAATATATTCTCTTATACTCAACAGTATGGAGATGTTCACATAGCAAAAGTTGCAAGAACATTGAACAAAGAATTCTGGATAAGTTTTCTATATGTTGCTGAAAGATATACTGTAGGGTCAACTCTCAGACTAGTCCTTTGAATTATGAAAGCTGCCTGGATCATCATCATCATGCATACAAGATTGACCCTGAAATCCTGTTTTCAGGGAGAGCTCTTAGCCAGGTGGTTTGTATACCCTGTTTACCCCCTTAGGTTCATGGCTTAATCGGCTGAACTGAAATAGAAAATTGTAGTTTGGTTCAGAGCAAAGATGACATAGCCTAACTTTGGCATAAAGTGTGTTGATTGGATATTCACGGCTCTAATAAATCTCATGTTCCCAGAGGACAGCTGTTGCACCTGACCACCCCATGGGTGTGATGTGGAGGGAAGGGTGATTGGTTTACCCAAAACAGGTACGGTATATGGATAAATCTTCACTGACAAGGGGCCCCAGTAAGTATCCTGTATTACAAGAGTTGCTTGACAATACATACAGGCACTCCCTGGGTTACAGAACACTTGGTTTACAGAAATTCAAGGATACAGGATGCCTCCCATAAGTACCATTATAAAAAAATTGGGGTTGCACAAGAGTTTTTGGTATTACAGAAGGTAACTAGTACGGCGTAACAACACTATTTGTGGAGGATTATTCATAAGGTGGCTGAGCGCATCCCCTTGTGTTATGCCACCTGTGATTCAGTACAGGGTACAGTACAAATTTACCTTATGGAAGGATCATTTCGGTTTACAGAAAATTTGGCTTATAGATAGGGCCCAGGAAGGGAACCTTTCTGTAAACTGGGGAGTGTCTGTACAGTAGTTTTACTAGAAAATAAAATTCAGGATCAGTCCCTCATTACTGCTTGTTTTATAAGATTTTTAACATTTTGTTTAAAGGTAGATTTATTTTTGTGATAATTTACTCCCACAGTTCATGAAGCACACATCCAACACCAAGGTTCTTCATCAGTAATCTGGCAGCTGACACAGATTATATTCACTTTGGATTCATAGATTTTTTTTTTATTGTTTGGGCAGTGCAGAGCCAAACACTTTTTAACTCACACTGTAGTGTCTCTTCAATATGAGATGCAATGTTCACTAGACTGTAATATGTAGTGATTACCACTGACTTTGTTTCACTATTGGTAAGTGCAATGTATTTCATCTCAGAGTTATATTGTGACCGTAGTTACTATCTTACAGCATTTGTTTTCATTCAGTCCCCAGTTTGTACACATTCTAAGCTCATTGACAGGTGGTCTCTACATTGTAATAGCTTAGTCATACTCTACTGTTAATCATATCCTCTTTAGCATTTCCTTGGTAATCTGAAATCTGGGAATGCTTAATTTGTACTCTCTTACCAAACTGAATCGTGTAACTAGTTGTTTAGCCTTAAAACGTTATACAAGTATGCCCAAACTTGTCTAATTTTGATTGCATAAAAAGTTGTCTCAACACTCAATATTTGGCCAGAATTCTAGATTTAAGTGTTGCTGCTGTCCAGTCATTTAAGGTAAAAGGGAATTGACTTAGATATAGAACAAGAGCTACATGATGTTTTTTTATGAGGCTGCTCTATGTCCTCTGGTCATTATATACAGTTGCTGACTCTGCTACTCCATACTGTCCTGCTTATCAACAACACTATTTATGTTACATCTTTGACCCTTCTTCCCCTTAAGTACTTGAACTTACATTGGCATTAGTTTTCTTCTTTGCTACACTCTTACATTTTCTTTAGTTAGTGTCCTCCTACTCAACACATTTGCTCTTGTGCTTCTTGACTTTTAAGATTATTATTATTATTATTTTATTTTATTTTATTATTATTCAGGTTTCTGACATGCATGATGAAGAGCTGGAGAACTTGACAGAGACACTTGGTCATGTTCAAGAAGACTGGACTCCACAGGGCCCAGAATGGTCAAGAATCTGTCAGCTTTGGCACAAGTTTATAAACCACTTGTGGACTCTTCACGCACGGGATAAATTATCTATATGTGTGCGAAAATTCACTGCAAATGCCTCTTCTTTATATCAGGTGAATTTGTTTATTAGAGCAAAGAATTGACATTGGGCCTTGCATCAATAATTTTTTAGTTTTTTATATAATGAACAGTAGTAATAATTTCCTTTTTGCTTGTCTGCTTCTGTATATAATCTTTACATCTCAATAGTGCAGTTCATGTTAGGTCTCTGTTTTTTTTGTTGATTCCCTCTCACCCATATGCACTATACAGGTATATCTTTTAGAAACTGTGCCCTTTCATCTGACTTTCAGTGTTTCCATAAAACTATAACTGTACCTTTCACCTTTTTCTGGTGTGCAGTTTCTCCATTTGCTTTATTCCTTCCTGTCTCTTCTCTTGATATATACAGTACTGTACATATTATAAAATAAAGGTGCATCTCCTATATCATGATGTATAATATTTTAGGGTAGTAATTATATAATTGTTGATCATTGTTTTGGTATATTTAATTTAATAAAATAATGTCATTTACAATGTGTTGCAGATCAGAGCCACTGGACAGGGAAATACAACAGAGATCCTGACGTGGGTATTCGAACTTCACAAGCTGATTGATTCTGATTCTTGGAGAGATGAATTAATTGCCACAGCACTGACAGCAGCAAGTAACAGCCCACCACTTCCTGTAATTGCTCAAGCTTTAGCCATGATTATACCTAAACCTTCCCAGCTGCCTTCATTGTTAAAGAATAAAGCAAAAAGACTTTTTGATCTTTGGAAAACTACAAATGTAATGGTAACAGAAATTGGGGATTCCCCTCAAAATGAGGAAGATAAATCAGGAGAGAACGAGTCATTAATTGACACATGTAATAATTTGTATAGTATATATGAGAAAAAGTGCTCAGAAGAAATAGAGATCTTTGATGTGAGTAGTAAAGATCACATTGATCCACATAAAGACAACAGGAGGAAGGAATGTAATGGACTGGCAGGTGATACTCCCTATACTTTCCGGACAACCTCAGAGGATGTGGAAGAGGAATTTAGAAAATTTGTGTTTCTCTTTGCTAGTATGACTTTTGCACGGGATGCTGAAATGTTCCCGCAGAAAATTGAACAGGTCCCTCAACTTGTTCAGTTTAGTGAGGAAATAAAGAAGAGAGAGTTTCAGGGGATGAAGATTAAAAGACATGTATATGAAATTAAACAGGGAGTTTATACAGAGAATAGTGAACATAATATTCTGTATGATACAAATAATATGAGTTTATTAAATGTAAGTAAGGGTAAAGGATCCACAGAAAAGAAAGGATTATTTCGAAATTTAGATTATTCAAAGATTTGGCAAGGAGACATACAAACTGTCTTTCATTTAGAACGCAACACATCCCTTCATGCTAATAGCTCACAAAGTTATCAAAGAAAGCAAAATACATCTCTTCCTCAAAAGAAACAATTTATCAACCAAAGAAATTCATCTTCTAATACAGGGAAGGACAAAGAATTCTCCAGCAGATATAATAATTCAGGCAGTAGAAAAAGTAGATCCCGTTCTTCAGCAGAGAGGAAACAAGATACATCCTCAGCATCATTAAAGATTAGAAGTAGATCAGCCAGCTTACCAAGGCTTAAGGAAAGAAGTAACCTCAAGCATATAAATATTAATGATAGAACCACTTCCTCTACTTTGAGTCCCAGTTCTCCCTTGAGTAATTTTCTGCATATCTCTAAATCTCATAATTCTGATATGAAAAATAATGTATTACGAGATAGGATAAAACTAGTTCAGTGGCTGATGAGTAGTGAAAGAAAGTTCTCCCTTCCAACTAAGACTGCCAATACAAGAGTCAGTGCAGCAGCTGAACACACAACTATAAAAAAAGTGGACTTAGACTTGGATGATATTGTTTTAGCGTTTCGTTGGGAGTATTTATCTAAACCTAACTTGTATAATACTCCACTGGGGAAAGTTCCCGTGGCATTGAGGCATGAGAAGAAACAAAGTGTAGAAGTGTCAATAGATGGACATAATAAAAGGAAAGGCAGCCCTAAACTGAAGCAAACATTAAAAGTAGTAGAGCCTTCACCTGACATCACCAATGGTACGCAGAAGGCAAATGTTGGACAAGGATTTATCACATCACCAAATAGTACTCAAGAGGATGAACATTTAGTTAAAACAGCAGTTAAGAAGGCTGTTAGGAAGATCAATTACCCTAAAAAGGCCAACTTAACGACAAAAAAAGTGGAAAAAACTCCCCAAAATGCAGTGAATGTCAAAACCACAACCACCGAACAGAATTATGACTGGGTACAGGAGGAAGAAGAACAGAGTCAATATAATCAAATGACTTCCGTAGCAGATACTACACAAGGGGACCAAGATAGGGAAGCTTTTTATTCTTTACATAAAAATGAACATAACTCACCAGTGGACTTAGAAAATTCTGATATAAGCCAGGAAAATGGGATAGGCCTTCTGAGGAATTTTCCTGATAAATGTAAGCAGGAAGTGGCTATAGATGAACAAGATGGAAAAGTTTCTGACATAATGAATAAGAATACTAGTGAAATAGACCAGCCATCATCTACAAGGAGCACCGAGACATATGATCATACAGAAAAAGAATCTAAGAAAACAGTTGAGAAGATGAAGCCCAGCGTAAAGGACATTAGAAAATGTTCTGACGGCCAGTGGAGTGATGCCAGTGTTGTTGGAGTGAGCTCTGAGGAGGCAGCAGTGCGGGAAGAGAAACATCCAGGTCATCCAGTTAATGAGGCTGTTGATAAAGTGCCCTCAAAACTAATGTCTGAAAAATCTCATATTAAATCATCACAAACTCTTAAGGAAAAAAACATAACTTTTAAAGTAATTTCCCCTGAACGGGAGGAAGATTCTGAAATAAAGAAAGATGAGCGTGATATCAGTCGAAAATCGAGAAGTAAAAGTACAGATACAGGCAAGGCTCTCTACAGGCAAGATGCCCCAGAAGCTGTTTCCCAGTACCCAGCCTCAAAAAGTATATGGAGACCTTTCAGAGCTAGGAATAAAGGTTATCTTAAGCCCCCACAGCTGGTTCTTGAAGTGGAAGATGCAGGAAAGCCAATCCTTCATAACAGAACACTTTCCTCTGACCGCCAGAAAAAAAATAGCCTCACCCCCATTGAAACACCTTCAGAAATTTATGGAACAAATGATGGTGTGTCTCCCAAATTACTCCACATGCCATCTACATCATGTCAGGGTAGCAAAAGATTAACCATATCTGACCTTAATGATAATGATACTATCTCCACACACCAGTCCATGGCGCTCCCTGTAGATGATACTCTAGATGACGTCACACTGCCTGATTCCTTACATGGTTCTGATCTAGAAGATGACGGTGAATATAGTTTATCTAGTCAAAATATTATTCAGGAAAATATCATCAAGAAACATAAATTTCAGTTCCCTAAAAGAGACTTGCCAAGAGATGTGCCCAGAAAATATAATACAACGATTACATTAAAGAAACCTGTTAATTTAAAACAAACACCACAGTGGGATGAAAAAGAACTGTATCTAAAACCAATTCCAGTTCGTGTTAAGTGTAATTCACCAAAAGTTCACGACTCGGGTGAGAAAAGCACTGATGGTCAAGGTGAAACTCGACCAGTTTTGGAAAAAAATGCGATCATGAACAGAAAACTAAAGCTTCTAACATTACCCAAACATTCTCCACAAAATGTTGAAAATACACAACATTATCCAACTTTGGTGTTAAAACGATTGCCAGCAGATAAATTATTACAGGTTAAATCTAAAAGTAGTAACTTATTCACAGTACCAGATAAAGGTCACTCAGACTATCCAGGTGAAATGTACAATAATAACCATCATATAAATTTGACTAAACAGACACCACCCAAAAAATTAAGGCATAAAGATATGAAATTTCTAACTCTGCCTACTTGTTCATACACCCAGCTGAGGGAAGGGTCAGAGGCACAGTTTCTTAATTTACTTGATCCTAATCAAGTTTTTGCTTTTTATAAGAGAAATATGACAAAGAAGCAGAATCGCTTTAAAACTCTGAAAATAAATGAACCAATTATGAACAAAAACTTGATGGGAGTTTCTGAAAAGGAATCTTGCATTAAAGACCAGACTGTAAATAATGGAGTGAGAGTTGTACAACCCAGTGTACAAGAGAGTTTAGATAAAGGTTTTCTTGAGGAGATTAAAAAATATTCTGATAAGTATGAAGGAGGTGCATACAAAAATATTTTGACAAAAGGATTTCATGAGAATGGTGGAACAGTGAAATCCAGACTGCAGTATGAAGTGACAGAGAGGCTAGAAAAAATTAATCAAAGTGAATCTCGGCATGTCCGGAATACCAAGGAAACACAGACATCTACTCCATGTCTCACTGATTTCCAAATAACTAAACATCTTATAAGTGATGAAGAGACAACACCCATTGATTCAAAAGGAACAAGAGCTCAGGAAGACATTATTTGCTTGAGGAGAGAGAATGAAATGGCAGAAAGGCATAATGATCCAGGATCCCCTAAAGGACAATTGCATACTAAGGCATTAGAAAAAGTGGTCATCAAAGTTAAAGATTCTTGGACAGAAACTAGCAGTGTTAACCTGAATCAAAATATACCAGTAAAGAGCTGTGAGATGCAGGTATGATTAATATTGTTGTCATTACTGATAATATTGTCAATACCCTGTACTGTTTTTTAATGATGATTAGTATCAGTTATAAATTCATTAATAATTATAATTTTAATTATTTTATTATTTCAAGCTCCAACAAGACTGTGGGACTTGTGTCAAATACTGTAGATATATTTCTCTTTTTTTTTTTCAGACTCAGACAGAAGATAGACCCTTAAAGAGTGTCTCTGTGTGTACTGACATTACTACCTCACCTCAGGCTGCTCCACCAACTCACTCACTACCACAACAGATTCTTCCTGTGACTCATCACCCACAGTCTCTGGAGAATCATTCCTCCCCAATTCCTGCAACTTATGAAACTCTTGCAATTGATCTTGGCACTAAAGCTAAGATTGTCATGGAAGAAACAGCAACTGGAGGCATTGCTCACATTGTAGACCTACCACAGGAGATTGTCCAACAGCATCTTGAAGAGATTAGAGATGAGCTCAATAAGACAATACAGTATCAAGAACCAGATACTGTTGAACAGAGAGTTAAACCTAGTTCTGGTGATGCTAATGAGAAGGTTGAAGTACTCAGAGATACTGTAAAAATACTCCGAGATGATAAAGTTGATGATAAAGTTAGAAGATTAGATTCAATCGGCTTGAACACTAATCGTTCATCTTTGGAAACAAATGATCTTGATAAAGTTTTTAAATATTATGAATCGCAGAGAAACCGAAATCAAGGACTGGGAAAGGATGAGGAGAACATTCTTCAAGCTGAGGCAATACACACAGGTACTGAATTATCAGAGGATGATCTGCCTGTCACTAGAACCAGAGATGCACTGGAGGAAAGGTTCATAATAAGTGATCAGTTGAACATGAATGAGATCTTTGAAGCATTTTATAATGGAAGAATAACTTTTGAGGATTTGTACAAAATAAGTTCTGATCTGCCAATGGAAGCTTTAAAGGTGAAACAGGAAGAAGAAATTGTGGAGAAGAGAGTTGACATTCAAGATATTCAAAGACTGGAACAACAAACTGTAGAAGCTGCACGTGGCCTTTGCGAATCCCACAACCTATTGTCCAAGGTGAGTCTTCTGCTCCAGACCTCTGAGAAGTTGGAAGAAGAACGAATAAAGAGACACAGATCCAGATCTTTAAGTCGAAACAGACGCTATTCCTCATCTGAAAGGAAAAAGATTCATTCTCATGTTCATACAAATAACACATCTTTTGAGAATTTAGGATGGCAGGAAACTTTGTCCACATTAAGAGAAAGTGGAAACTCAGACATACTGTTGAGGTTTGTTGAGAATGTAAACCCAGAGGATATAACAGATGAAATGATTGATGAGATAATAAAATGTGAGGAAAGTAATACTGAAAGACATTTACAGCATCGTCCATTGTGTTCTCAAGACACGTCTAACTTTCTTTCAAACACATTTACTGTTAACAGAAGCTCACAAAGAAATAATACAAATACTCTCATGAATATAAATAGACATCAAGGTCTTCTAGAGGTGAATTATGGAGATTCTTCAAGTCGGAAGGATGAGGGAAGTAGTGGTGGTGCGACAAGTAAGCAGCCAACAAGTAACTGTCTATCACCAGAGAAGAATTCAGGAACATTTTCTGATGAAATTGAGTCTAACGTAAATGAGTTATGTTCAGGCACGGATACCCCTAAATTACACCTTGATCTAACAGGACTCAGGTAGGAAATCTTCTTAGTAAAATAATATTGCTGTGGTTAGGTACTAAATCATTTAACTTTATGTAGACTATAACATAAATTCGCATGCCAGGGCCAATTAAACTATGATGTATACAGGGTATTAACGTATGGTAATTCTCAACTAAGTTTTAAATGGATGAATAGCTAAAATGGAATGGAAAGTTGCCAAATATCTTCATTATCTTGAAGGAATTCTCCCAGGGCAGAGTTGGCCAGTGTTTACAAGAACCCAGGGAGGAGGCGGTGCGTTGTTAACCCGCTTATATTTAAACTTTCCGTCTTGGGCAAATTATTTGGTCACATATACGTTTAAACATGTATAGTCAAAAACGTATTTGACAAGCAAGCGTTGGGCAAGGGTTCACTCAACTGTATATAGACATTAAATATATTGTAGTTTCCCACATAAATTGGAAATAATTCTTTGGAGGAAAACATTTTGACTCTTAATGGTTAAAAGAAGATAACAGTAAGAGTTAAATTACTACAGGTATTATAAGTTGGGAAGATATCTTGCTGTCCTGCCACTAATAACCCTTGCCATTTCAGGTCCTCGCCAAGCACTTCTCCCGCTCGTACATCGTGCCATAACTCGGGAAGGTGGCTCGAGTCAGCATATGACACAAGTGAGAAAAGGCAGCAGAAGAGAGCAGAAATTCGTGCCTGGATGAAGAAACAAAGACGTAAACGATTAGAAAAAACTCATGTTGTACCCAACAACACCATCACTAAGTCACAGTTGAACACCTACAGGAACCTCTCTCCTTCTCAGGTAGTATTCTGACACCTTTTAGTACTTAAAGTTTCTTCCTTTATTTGGTTCTTAAAGTGTCTTCATGAAAAGTGATTCTTGAACCTTCACACAACTTACGTGTTTGGTTCTAAAATGTTCTTACATTATTGGTCTTGAACTCTCTGCATCACTTGGATATTGCACAGTATTTTCTCTTTACATTATTATTTTTACACCTCTTATATCTTTCTTTATTTTAGCTGTAAGTTCTGAAAGTGAAAAGTGGGTTTCAGTGAGTTCATATGCAACAATGTATAAGAAAGTCAAATAAGGCAGAGGGGGAGAGAGAATGGAAAGACCTGAGTAACTATTGAAAGCTTAAGTGTGAGAAATAGAATGATAGTGATGAGGGAATTGAATGCAAAGTTATTAATTGGGAAGTGGAGGGGAATTTAGGGAAAATAGAGTGCCAGGAATGAATGGGAATGAAGAACCTCATAAAAAAGTTTTCTGAGGGAGGGTTGATAATCTAGTCATTGGAATATTTGTAGCACCACCTCCTCCCTTTTGTTTTAGCTGGGGTGTGGGTGTGGGGAGGGTTCTGTGCTGAATAAAATCGTCTGTAGTGAAGGGGTTAGGGTCGTATGCTGGAAAGGAAGGTTTGATCCTGAAAACTCATTATTCAAACAGAGCTCTTAACTGGGTAGCTTGGATACCTTCTCCTTCATTGGGTCCATCATAAATTACCTGGAAATGAATTCTGAATGGTGGATTGGCCTGGAATCAAGATAGTGGAGAGTAACCTTGACCTTGTGTGTTTGGGCAAGCACAGTTCTGAAAAGACCTCCTGCCCCTAGTGAGCAAATTTTCCACCCAAATCCCCCTCAGATAAGACTGATGTGGAGGAAATGGTGATCAGTATACTGAACCAAAAATGGGTAATAAATCAACCTTGGCTAACATAATGAGGATTTGTCTGAGAGCATTTAACCCTTCAGTAAGCCACCTGTAGAAAATTAGAGGCCTCAGCATCAGTCCTCAATTTACAGCAGTAAGAATGAATGAATGACAATAGGGAAAATTTGAAGATTTTTTTCTTTTTCTCTCTCTTTCAGCCACCTTGCATTCACAGGAAGAAGGCTTGAAGGGGTAATTAAAAAAAGGCACAAAATATGTAACTAATAAAGTGATTTCACCATCCTCCAGAATAGATAAGTCTGTCTCCCTGTCCTTTAGCCTTATTCCATGAACAATATTAATTTAATTTGTATCATTATTTACAAATATTGTATTTTCTTTTAGTCCAGTTCTTTATTGTAGCTCCCCAGGTTCTTTCTCTTGGGTTTTTAATTACAGTATTCTCATTTTTCCCAGAATCATGGGAAAATGATGGAAAACTCAGGCACTATTAAAAAAGAGAACCAGGACCTCAGTGGAAGACAGTTACGGGAGAAGAGCCAAGAGAGGGAGGAGCGACGTGCACAGCTACGAGAAGATCACCAAAGAAAACGAGAGGAAGATGTGGCTAAGCTGCTTGCTGATCACGAGGAAGAATTAATAACACACAGAAGTCTGATAATGAGAAACTTACCTTATGAATCTCCTCGCATGTCTAGGGAAGCACTGAGAAGGAAAATTTTTAATAATACTAAAAGCAATGAAAGGCAACATAATTTAACATTACAGAATTCATATGCTGATACAGAAATACTTTTACCTTCAGGGCAAAGAAGAAAATCCAAACAGAAATCTAACTTTGGACTCTCTCAAGTGTCTGATTCAAAACTTAATACCCAGTTGTTGAAGAGAAAAGGGAAATCACCGCAAGGGAAAGGAGGTATGCAAAGTAACACAGATGTATGGAAAAATAAGGACCAGACCACTTACAGAACAGATGACTTAAGTTCCCTAAGTATGTCTTCTGCTAGGTGTGAGGATTCAACAGATAGAAGTAGGGCTAATCTAATAGGAAATGCAAATGTAGAAAGAATGGATGGTGTTCAGTCTGAGCTGGATAATTTGATAAAGTGTTTAAAATCTCCAGGAAAGAGAAAGGTATCAGATGTTCATGAGAAATTTAAAGAGAAGCACATAAGGCCATCTTCCAGTCCAATACAAACGAAAAATTTTCATGGTAAAAGAAATGAGAGAAAAGCGAAGGAACAAAAGTCATTGAGTTCATCAGATGATGATAACATACACCAGAAGCCAAGTTCAGAAACATACTTCCCAGTAAACACCACCTTTCAGTTACCACTTGACCGCATCTCTGAGGTGGACTCAAATGTATCGGCCACTTCATCACCAGTTGATGGCTCGGGCTGCAGGGAAAGGGATCATCACCAACTAACTAGGCCTGATGAAGATAATACTCAACACAAAGATACCAGTTCAGAATCATCATGGAATATCCCTGATGATGTGACGAAACTACTGTATGACTAATGTACTGAGAATGTGATTTAGCAGACTAGTAGATATACTGTACAGTACTTGCAGTCACAGATACAGTGCAGTATATTTTACCACCATTAGTTATATTTAAGGTTTGTCTTATGTCAAATACTGTTTGGTTAGTGCATCAGGTCTGTTATGTCTGTACCTCCCCCTGCATCAGCTGCATTCCATTCCTAGGTACCGGTTAAGTGACATGGACCACTTACATCAAACTTCTAAACTCTAATATAAAAGTAATAGGATGCTAGACAGAAAGAGTGAAAGAAAAGGAAATGTAGTGTATACTTTCATTAACCACTAGGCTCCAGGTCACGTCACACGACATTCATCTGTAGAGCTTCGGGTCACATCATATAATGTTTCGATCTTCCGCTGGCCTATTTGTATAAAAAGGGCAGGCCTAGCTCGATTATGCTGCCAAGTAGGTATTTATCTTTCACTCACTTGCACATGAGAGCCTCCCAGTCTCTTCTCAGCTTTTGTGATGTCGGCATCTTGCCTTTGGACTTGACTCACTTCACCATGTGTTTCTACCCCCCAACCCCCAAGCACAAGTCTAGTATTGTGGTCAGGTACTGGAGCAGTAATAATTATTGTTAATAGTGTAAACGGTAATAACATGTTAAAACAGGTGTCCTGTACCTCATACTGCCTATAAATTAGTGTTGTTTACCTCGTTATGACTACGTATGTCACACACATGCCACTTCATGACCATTCTCGACTCTTCCTAGCCCCTGTGTTGCCAACCTATGGTAAGGACATGTATTTATTTCCTGTTTATATTATGCATGGCCAGTTTATAAGACTAGAATTTTTTTATTTGTTTTTCAATGTTCCTGTATATATCCACGGGGGTGGGGGGGGGGGGGGGGGGGGGGGAGAGATAGTGACCACAGCTCGAAGCTCAGGTGTTAACTCAAGTTGAATGATATAGGACCTCCTCCACAGTATGATATATGAATGTCCATATGTAATTAATTTTCTTCACTAAACTGAATCATCAGTATAACTCATATCTCATAGTCTTCCACTTTCATATCTATTTCTTTTTATACATTTTCTATATATTTCCTGCCGTTCAGACACGTTCACCGATTCATTTCCTAGGTCTTGTCATACTTTTCAAATCCTAGTCTTTAATTAGTTGGCTACCTGATTTAACTTCTTTTTGTTATTTTGTATATTTTACACAGATTAGCTGAAAAGGTACAGTGGATTTCAAATTTCTACCATCTTTTGAATAAGGAGACATAAATTGTAAAGTTTACTGTATAGATAAATAAAATATCTATGTTTATAAAATACTCTTTCCTTCCATACAGCAACATAGCTAATAGCTGTCCTCCAAAAACTTTATTTATGACACATCACTCAGCCTTCTACATTTGTGTCTCGCCAACACTTAGCTATCTTATGATACAGAAGAATATCTCAAGTCAAAATAGATTGGAATGCCTTTACAACTGGAGAAGTGAGAATGACTATATGACTTAATTCTATGGCCCAAAAATGGCCAAAATGGCATTGAAATTGCACTAAAACTACCATTATTTAATATTCTTTTTTTATCCCAAGTTAAAGGAAGAAGCATAGCTTGTGAACTTTTAAGAAACTAGACCCTGCCCAGTGTATGAAAATGAAGGTGGGTCCCATAGGCATGTGTGGATAATAATAATAATAATAATAATAATAATAATTAACGGTTTATTGAAAGAGCTTGGCAGCCAGAAGGCTGAAAATATACAGTTACATATTTGGGGAATGGGTTACGAATTACAAATAATATACAAGTAACATAAGTGACACAAATAAGACATATAATAACTTAGATGGGGAAAAGCTCAAACTACAGTTCATTTCAACATAGTGACAGTGTTACAGTATTTTCTAAATGATCAATATGATTCATGTTGTCTTGATAGGGTTGTGTGATATTGTTTCGCAAAGTGTTGACAGATACTTTTTTAACCATGTATACTTGATGCGGGTAAGTAGAACATATTCCGTTACTTTACTGAAACAAGAAGTAAGGAAGATAGGTCTGAATTCATTACAAATTATCAGTATTAGGAATGGGCACTTTTGTGCTGGAGGTCCATGCACTGGTCGATTATATACAGTACTCCATATGTCGACAGGTAGTGTAGAGCAGGAGAAGAGGGTTACTGAGGACTTTCAAGAGTACTGTAGTGAAGAACAGAATAATAAGATCTACTGTCATCACCCAGGGCTGTTGCCTTACCCTGAAGAGCATGCCATAGTTCCTCCTTGGTGAACTCCACCTCTGTCAACCTCCACCACTGTCGTCATAACATGGAGAGTGCGTAGATTTGAATGTGAGAAGACCTGAATATGCACAGGGAGATTATGAACTCGGAATTGTTCAAACCACTTGTGACAAGGTTATCTGCATACTCTGGTTTGGTTTTTCAGGTAAGGGTAGTTGTGAACTATGTCATACAACCAGTTTTGGGGTGTAAATAATCGTTTCTAGTCAGTAGTTTTAATTCTTTGCATCTAAAAAATCAGAATAAATGAAAGTTATATAATTAAACATATTAAAAAAATGCTTTGGAGCGAGATATATCCTTTGTTTACATAGAAAGACATACAATATAAAGATGGAGTTATCACATTATAGGAACCAATACTGCTTGTTTATGTGGATATGTTAGTGTAACCAAGGTCTTTAGAAGAGGAGGTCATCCCGCACACAGGTGGGCGGAACTTTGCTGACTTCACCAGGAAGACTCCCATGCTCCTTCCCCTACCTCTCGCCTCTTATAAACAACAATTATAGTTCCACACATTGTACTGTGTTATCTCAGTATCTCACATAGAAAATAATACTAGTAAAGTGTCTAATCTTGCATATAACTTTAGCTGAGGGTAGACCTCAGTAAATTGCTAAATATTGCCTTAGTGCTGCCACCATCATCATCATCGAGAGAAGTTTCTCCTCCACAAAGCACATTAAGAGTTTCTTGAGGAACAGTGTGACTGATGCCAGGCTGTTAGACCTCAGTGTTATTGGCATACATCCTCAGAGAGCAAATGCCTGTTATGGATGAAATTGTTAAACTTTTTGCTTGTAACCGCAGCAGAAAATTTCAGCTGTTCAGAGAACGCAAACCTTATATAATTTTTTTTTTTTTTTTTTTACGGGGATTAGCCCACCCGGGCACAGGTCACCGACCCACATCGGGGCCTGGGGGGCGAAAATTTAATAATAATAATAATATTAATAATAATAATAATTCATAGTAAATCAACTTATAATATAAAATACAAAATTTAAAATAAAATAAAATACCAATTATAATAATAACAAAGAACCATAAAGAAATACAAAAATTAAAAAAAATCAAAAGTGAGAAACATTATACTGTATGTACAGTATGTTGTGTTGTCAACAGTAAGAGAAACAATTGAGACCCAGCAATTGTGTGTAAATGAAGCAGAAAGTCAGATCATCAACCTGGGACTTGGTCACATATGGCAGCAGGGTCTACCATTAGACAATACATTATGCTTCCAACATCTTCCCAGGCAGTAGTACCTCCCTGTTTGGTACCTGCTCACCACCTACTACCTAGTAGCTAAGTAGCCAACAGTGACATTTCAAAGATGAAATCACAGGCTGTACCCTGGAAATGCAGGGGCGGATCCAGGGAAGGAGGGGTCCTGACCCCATCTTTTTCATCAGAAAATTCCATAACTTTTCTTTAATGCAATATTGTACTCGAGCATTTTTGAATAGTAGAAATTAATTACTATTTACCTCAGAATATCTCCTAATATCAAGTGCACATGGCTTCAAAATGGCCTGAAAATGCCCATGATATTGGTCGGATTAAAAAAATTAAAAAATCGGGGGGGGGGGGGGTACAGCTCCCCCTCAAAACCCTCCTGTTGGGTGCACTCGCTGTGCTCGCCATATTCTCCCATCCATAACTTCTTGGTCCCCCCTTTTGATATTCCTGGATCCGCCCCTGAAATGACTATGCAGTACCTGTAATAATAATAACAGCATGTAACAGTATGCTGTCTGTGAATCAGACTGACATGTGCCCGGATGGGCTAATGCCCGTAAAAAAAAAAAAAATAAATAAATAAATAAAAAAAACACCGAACAATAAATGTAAAGCTATTCGCTTTGACGTCCGATTTTAAACCTAATTTTTCCAGAATGTCCCTGAGCGATAATCTGCTATGTAATATTATATTGTTTGAAAATATACTCAAAATTCAAATACAGGGTACATGATTTGTTCTGACAATATTCTCATTTTATTATTTCACAAAATCAAGTCCCACTTCGAAAGTGAAATTATTCTAATGAAAATTCCAAGTTGGAATCTTCAGAACAATTTCCAAGATGAAAACAAAGCAACTGTGTAAAAATGCAGAGCCATGTACAGGATTTTTGGCAAGAAATTGATGAAGCTCCTGTAGCGTACAGTAATGTGGCCGGTTGTCAATTCTCTTTGTATGGGCACACAAACGTACGTACAAGTAGATATCTTCACTCAGGAATGTGGTTGGATAGAAACTCACGATGCGCTTTCTATATATATATATATATTGTTGTACAGCGCAGTGCGTAGGAGTGACTAGGTGAGGAGCTGAGAGAGATGTTGCTGGTCCAGTAGCTGAGTGTAGAATGTCCTCCCTGGGCAGGCATGGCCGTATTTATACAATTTACCAGGATCAGGATCTGGGGTGCGCGTAGCGAGAGGACCAATCACAGCGGCTCAAGCGTAAGGTGTGAAACGCTCTGATCCTGAACTGGAGGTTGATGGTCGAGACTAGGTCGGCGATCGTACGCCTACGTCCTCTGCATAGACCTAGTCTCTCGGCGTAGCTTGCTGCACACGGGGCGCTTGTGGTAGAAGCGGTACCGCTCTTGCCTCGCAAGCAAGATGTCACGGGTTCGATTCCCGGGCAAGCGGAAGTTGTTTGGACACTCTTCCTAGCCCCCGTGGTCCCTGTTCACCTAGCAGTAAAGTAGGTACCTGTTGTAAATCGAAAGGTTGCGAATTCGTATTCAGGGAAAGTTGTTGGAGCTTCTAAACTTGAACTGACACAATCCGGAGGAGTGGTGACCCGAGGATCACACACCCAACACAGACAAAACCAAATACGTGCGCTATGCGCTAACCAAATAAACGCAGTCGTGTAAAGCCACGGCACTATCTCTCCCACTACAATTCCCTTCCTAACCTCCTGCTCCTTCCTCTGTCATCTTCCCCGCTCTGCCTTTCGCTACCAACAACTTTTGGAGCTTCTAAACTTGAACTGCTGCACACTTTCGCTACCAACAACTTTTGGAGCTTCTAAACTTGAACTGAACTGCTGCACGCCTTTCTTCCTCTGAACCTCCTTCCCCCCTGTCACTAGCATTTTTCTGTTTCTGTTCTGCTGCACGCATTGGAGCCAGGACCACCATAGGGAGCAGACACGTTGAGAGCACGCCACCTACACCCAACCAAATGGTGCGGCGAAAGCATTGGAGCCAGGACCACCATAGGGAGCAGACACGTTGAGAGCACGCCACCTACACCCAACCAAACCGTGCGCGATAGCATTGGAGCCAGGACCACCATAGGGAGCAGACACGCCGATTGGCTAGTTCTGGACCTCTCCCACCTTCCTACTTACCCTGAAAATTACAAGCACCTGACTCCAATCTCCAACTGACAAATCTGTTGATTCAATCGACACATTGAGCCTCTCCTACAGTATCGGACCTCCCTTAGGAACCCCGAATGCTGTGAGGGGCTGGGTGTGAAGAGAGAGTCATCAGTAAGTTTTCAGACCTTTTTCTACCACTCTAACCTTTATCTTCCGTGTCGTGAAAGGACCTATTCCCCTGTCAGTTGACGTACAGGGGAGTATTCGTCTGGAAACGCCCTCTGTCCCCACACCTCGCCAGTGCGTGTTTGTGTGAAGGGTGGAGGGTCAGCACAGCCTGCCGATTCACCTGGGGATCTCTGTGATAGTGCAGGGTCTCCCCTACGTGAGGGGCGCAGGAAATCAGGGACTGATAGGGGAGATCTTCATAAATCTCCATTTCAAACATTCGACATGCCTTCCATTAAAATTAAAGTGGACCGAAACATCCAACCGTGCACGGACCTCGCCTCCCTCATTTTCCAGCTGACCTTGATTTTTCAGATCCGTTCTTTCACCAATGACGACACTATAAAAATATTTGTACAAACTGATGAAGAGGCCGACCAATTTCATTCCCCAGAAATGAACAATAAACTGAAAAACAACGGCCTAACGGTCCTCAGCTCCCCTGAGTACCGTGCAAAATGTACCCTCATATGCAGGAACGTAATCCCACCTATCCTCGACAACCCTAACCTTTTGAATGCACTCAACACACACAACACCGCCCAAATGACATATGCAGCCAAGATGGGAACTCTCCCCATGTTAAAAATCACTACATCTACACAAACTGACGCCATTAAACTAAAATCCAACGGAATAAAACTCGGCAACAACATCATCCCCTCACGAAACATTGAATTCCAACACTACATATCAGTTCACCAGTGCTACAATTGCTACCAATTTGGACATAACACATACCGTTGCAGCAACACACAAACCTGTTCAAAATGTGCCAATCAAGGCCACTCATACCGTAACTGCACTGCCACTGTAACTAAATGCTGCAATTGTAAAGGCCCACACTCTGCCGTCAGCAACAAATGCAAAATCAGACTCGACAACAGCACAACACCACTCCCTCCCCGCCGACCCTCTCCTTCCACTGCACCTCCCACAGCACCACCTCCTCCTCCCCACCACTCACTCCCTACTCCCACGACCCTCCCCACCCGCACTTGCTGGACCAACAACGTGACCGCCCCCCTACCCTCCCCCGACATGGATGCAAAAATCACCACTATCATACTTCTGGCACATACCCTAAGTAACGGAAACAGGTCTCTTTTTCTAAATTTGGCTATTGATGGTTTGAAGGCGAACGGCCTCCCTACCATACTCATTCCTGATTCCTTCAGAACCGGTCCCGACCTCATCTTCCCCACTGCCCCCTTCTCCGACCAGACCAACATGCCCCCCCCCCCCACCCCCCAGAGAATCCACTGTAATCTCCCTCCACCCCTCCACTTCTGCCATGCCCACACCTGACTTATCTCACCAATCTACCATTACCTCACCCCCCAGAGGCCCCTCCACCTCGACCTTGCCTACACCCGACTTCTCCCACATGACTACGTTGAACTCCCGGACCACAAACACCCAAACTAAACCCAATCCTCCCCTGACACCCCAGACTCCCAAGAATAAAATGGCAGCCCATCCCCCGACAGAAATAGTGGTCAAGACCCCTAGACCAAAGAGGAAGAACACCTCCCCCCTTTCTCCCTATACACCTGACAGCAAAAGAATTATACAACACACACATCCAACCAAATCTATAATCAAAGTAAATCTATACGGCACTACCCCAAATGAAACAGAAAACAACCTTGACACGAACCTAGCACACTCCCGTCACCCTCCCGACTCCCCCACACACAGTCACGTAATTGCCCATCCCTCACTTACATACACAACACTCAGACCTCCACGCTCACAGTCACTCGACAATTTAGACCTCATCCCTGCACCCCAGACTTTCAATCTCATATAAGTAACAACTATACAACATGATCACCATTATGCAATACAACTGTAGAGCATATCACTCAAACATTCAGAGACAGAATTCCCTCCATACTAAACAGACCAAACACTCCCCTCCCACCTCCCTTGTATTAATAACTTCCCTATAACCACATCCAACAATTCCCCCCAATTAATCCTAACCTCTCCTTAACCCTCACCCAACGATTCCCACCTAACCTAAACCAATCAACCTAACCTAACCTAAACTTTACCTAACCTCTTCTCAACTCCACACCCAATGATTCCCACCCAACCTAACCTAACTCCCCCCCCCCCCCCCCCCATAAAAAGACCCTAAAAAATCCCCCCAAAATAAAAACCTAACACACCCAGCCGTTACTAGCAATCCCACACAAAATAAAAAATAACCAATCTACCACTAACTAACCACGCCCTATCACTCCTCCCAAAACAAATACCTAACTTACCCACCCCACACTAACTCGGATGACATGTATGTGTCCCAGCCAATAAGGTCGAGGAGAGTTGCGCAGTACCTGCAGCAAGCCTCTCCCTCTAGAATGATACCAACAATGTTTTATGGGCACCTCCCTTAGCCAATAAGGTCGGAGAGGTGTACCTAAAAACGGTACCATCAACGGATGATATGAACGCCTCCCTTAGCCAATAAGGTCGGGGAGGGGTGCATTGTTCCTGTATTAAAACCCTCTCCCTCAATAATGGGACCAGAACTCACAATACCTGCAAGGAAAGAATGAATGCAATAATTAACCCAACTCGGCCATCCTCTAAAAAAAAAAAAAAAAAAAAAAAAAAAAAAAACCTACAATCCTCCCAAAAGAAAAACTTAACCCACCCAACCTTACTCACAATCCCTCAAAAAAAAAAAAAAAAAAAAAAAAAAAAAAAAAAATGCTAACTCCCATCCAATCACTAATCAACACCTTCAATCCTCCCAAAAGAAAAACTTAACCTACCCAACCTTACTCACAATCCCTCTTAAAAATCAACACCTACAATCCTCCCAAAGCAAAAACTTAATATACCCGACCTTTCTAACAACCCCCTCTGACCCTCCTAAAAAAAAAAAAAAAAAAAAAAAAAAAAAAAAACATGACCCAATACAACTATTCATTAGCAATACAAAACATATAGTTCCTAAGAAATCCTACCATACTATAAATTAACCCAGAACCTCCAAAGCCCCTCTCTCCTCCTCTCGCCTCCCCTTTCCTCTCCTCTCCTCCCCCCCTCCTCCCTACAACCGAACCATACCTGACCTTATAACATTATACTAACCCCCCCTCTCTCCCCTTACTACATTTCCGCGCAAACACATACACACTCACACAACATCCCCCCCTTAAGCAATTCTAATTCACCTTAAATTAACATACAACAGCCACCCCCGCCAATCCCCAATCATAAACTCCCCCCCTCCCACAACCAATCTCCAAACACAACACCCCCCCCCCCCGCCAGACAAAGCCCCTCATAACACTACAACCTCGAAAACCAAATTAAACATACCCAACTTCTATAATCTGCCACTGTCAATTAAATCGACCTAATTCAAGACTGAAACCAAACAACCTATATCTCACTCTCATCTCCGTTCACAATTTGACATAGCTCAAATCTGTCTCCTGCTATTACTAAATAACTCTCCTACGATACGCTCATCCTTCCTTACTATGAATACTTTGACATTTCAAGCTCAAAGATTCAAAACCCTTCCTCCAACTCGCTCCGTTCCTCTTTGACATAGCTCAAAGACTTTACCTTCATCTCTCTCCAAACAACCCTACGACTAGCAAAATTTCTATATTTTCACCTTCTCTGTTTGATTTGATCGTGTGCCACCTGTGCGTCCGTCCACCTGCGTTTCTCGGCTTGCACCGCCGCCGTGGCGTGGCGGTTCTTCCTGCGTTTTGCCAACACTGCCAGCTAAGACGACAATCGGAGCTCCTGCGTTGCCCTTTGCTTGCCCGGACCTGCTCCTGTCCTCCCTCTGCCTCGTCCTGATTGTGATTGTTGCACCCTCAGGCCCCCATCTTATAATCCCTCACGCAAGCGGTGTCTAGCCACTGTATCTGTTCTCTCCTTCTAAAATTCACTTCCATCCTCTCTTTATTCTTCCTCTGAACCTCCTTCCCCCCTGTCACTAGCATTTTTCTGTTCTGTTCTGCTGCACGCTGATTGGCTGGTCGGAGTGCGGCCGGAGCTCAGTTGGAAGTTGTAGGGGAGAGTAGCCACTACACTCCTCTCCCAGTATCTCCTAAAGTATTATTTTCTTTCTTCCCAAAAGATGATAAAAGGTAAGAGAATATGAAATGATGTACATCTAGTTTGATGACACTCTTAAAGCGAAGTTTATGAATAGTAATTTGTGACTATAAAAAAAAGTTGTTTTTTTTCAACTGCCCCTGAAGTCTACTTCAGTTAAAATCTATGACAGGCTGCATCCTTATACTAATAACCTAAGGTATTAGCATTCAAATCATACACTAAGCATTTGTATGTGGTCTATAGAGCGAGTAAGGCTGTTGGAAAATATCAGCTGCTATGGTGGATACAACTACAGTGCACCTTTTTTCCCAGCTGAGAAGAGATGCCTCGACCCCTCCTCAAGAGTTACAGCTGATTGGCTGCTGCAAATCTGTTCGATTTCGCCCTGAAGTAATGATGTATTTCTAAATGAATTAATTCATAATCGTCGGGATGACCGTTTCTGGCGAGAAAGATATTTAGCTAAATTATATAAAGATGCATACATTCATTATTTCAAACATGAGCACGTAGGTAGCAACTTCACACTTTCGGAGAATACATTTAATATTTACTTATTTTTACCCACAATAAGGCATACTAAGACAAATCACGTATCAGTTATACTACATTATGTGAAAATTAACATTTCAAAATATCAGAATCGCTTTGAAATATTACACGGCCGTCAGCTGGGTATGCTGTACGGATGCCGCAGCTACTTCACTCCTGAGCAGTTGCTTCAAGTATACTGCATAAGGGATTCATTCGTCCCAGCTGGGCTCTCATATCTGGGGTGGCTCTTCTTCTGTCCAGCTGTTAGATAGGGTGGAATCAAAGGCATTTCGCATTATTAACTCTCCCTCTTTAGTTGATAATCTTTCTTCCCTTTCTCTTCGCCGCAATGCTGCTTCACTCTCTCTTTCACAGGTACTTTAACGGGCAATGTTCGGTGGATTTGGCATCCTGTGGACGTCGGTCACACAAGAATAACCCGTTAAGTACATCCTCCTTTCCTCACGCAGCCAAACTGTGGAATGCTCCGCCTTCATCTGTGTTTCCATACTCCTACAATCTGTCTCACTTCAAAAAGCTGGTTTCCGGCATCTTCGCAGTGTAGATTAATATAACCTTTTTCTTTTCTATTTTTAATTTCTTTTTATTCTTATTTGTTCGCCCCCTAGGCCCCGTTGTGGGTCGAAGTTCTGTACCCGGATGGGCTATTCCCCGTAAAAAAAAAGAAGAGGCTGGAGCGACCAAGCTTGTCACACCATCCATCAACTTTCAGGGGCCGTGTAATATTTCAATGTGATTCTAATATTTTAAAAGGTTTGAGCCAATTTTGGACAAGATCATTTGATTCTAGTTATTTTGTTGTGTTGTGTGTTCATAAGTTATTTTATCAATAATCAAATATATAAAGGAGAAATAGGAACATTTTGGGGGCAGAATTATTGGCATTATTCCATTTCCTCTCCCATTTTAATATTAACAAATATTCTCACTACAGTACTGTGTTAAGGTTTTGGGAAGATGACTCGACATGTTGTACCCATTACCGGTACTTCCCCAAGTACAATTGCTGATAATCCCAGAGCAGATTTGATTAATATTTATCCTGTTAGCTGTAGGTATATTGATTTCTTGCTGTGCATGAATGTGTATGATTTTTTTTTAACTTTAGGGATGAATGCTATTGGTTCATGTACAGTAAGTGAAGTCCCTATTATTTTTTGGTGGGTTAAATTTTCAAATTTCTCATGATTATTGAAGAGATAGGCATGGAGGCTATCCGCACTTAAAAGTATGCACGTAAGGATATTGTTTATTCGATTTTTTTTAATATATGGTATTTGTATATACTGTATTCGAAAAGCCACATTTGAAAACGCGATCGATGATTTTTTCTGATATTGCCAGAGACATTTAGGACCAAAACTACTGTATATAAGACAGGGAGCCAAGTGCTTTTAGACGTTCGGCCGCAGCACAATAATGATAATTAATTCGGATTACTAAGTACACTTTTCAAATCCCTAAACATGTCCAACCAGTTTTAACTTCTATAGTCTCGTCGGTTTTCATTCCAAATTTATAACCTTTCATTATGACTCAGCGAGGACAATTTAATCATGGAGTATTGGTACTTCAGTATACTAAGAAACACTTCCCGTTAAAGTAACTAAAGGTAAACAAGTGTTAAAGTGTTAAACGAGCGTGGCAAACAGGCCATTCAAAAGTTTTTGAGATGTAGGTTCGTCCTGTTTTTCCCCGCCCCAAGCAGCCAAGGCTGCCAAGCTGCCTCACTCATCTAGGCCAGCTACATTCCCTCGCCAACGACGAGGCAGAGCGGACGTGTTTCCAAGCGCTCCCCGCATCCGACCCCTTCACCCTCACACGGGATGATGGGGCCTCTGGATGAACACTTCCCTCCTAGTCTTCTTTTCTGACGCATCAAACTCTTGGGTTTAACCTGATTTCTGCTTGGCTCATCGTGCGACAATGCGAATTGGTGTCAGTGTAGGGGCTGTTTATGATCCAAGTTGTGTTTGATTTTCGTGGGAACAAAGTAGTGCAGTGGTTTTTGTTTGTGAACAGATTGTTGAAATAAACTCCAGTTAATGTGATAAAATCGAATATTTGTTAATGAAATCCTGGTAAATTGTTTGTGGATTAGAAGTGTAAGACAATTGTGGTGATCAAGATAATTGCAAACCCAGTAGAAAATAGTTGATTCAATCATGGAGGACATTAATCGAACGTCCTCTTAACAATAACTGTAGGTTAGGTGTTTGGTGTTGGCGTTTAAAATTACAAGAACGCTAAATTTATAATTATTCAGAAGTGAACTTTTTTCTTTTTTTAGTCACTTGTTCTCGACATTTTGATGGGAATATATTATAATCTAAAAACAAGTTAACTGTTTATGTTTACAACTGAAAGAATCTTTCTGTTCGCCAGAGAAGTGGTGGACCATCAGGTAAACGTCTTCGGTCCAGAAAGGGGAATTCCGGACGAAGAGGGAGTGAGATATATCCTGCACCAAATTCCAACAAAGTGTTTCTTCCATAAATAATATGAAACATGAGCTCTGATTAAGAAGTTGTAAGTTCGTGGTGGACTTGAGTATTTTCCTAGACATCTTGCACAACCCACACTAGAAGGACATTGAAGAGACCGCCAGAATACATCAAACTGTCGGTATTCAGGAGGCAGCCAGCGAGGGACCGCTTCTGGATAAGGTAAGACATGAAGTTTTTATTTTATTGCGTAAATGTTCGGATGGAGAAAATTATAATTATTATTCTCATCCTCTGGAAGCCACTTACCTCATGTTTTAAAAAGAGCAATACACACCTGATCGTCATGATACTATGAATAATAAACACCTGATCGTCATGGAATTATGAATAATAAACAGCTGATCGTCATGAAATTATGAATAATAAACACCTGATCGTCATGAAACTATGAATAATAAACAGCTGATCGTCATGAAACTATGAATAATAAACAGCTGATCGTCATGAAACTATGAATAACAAACAGCTGATCGTCATCTTTTATGACAAGATCGTGTATTTATGTTAACTTGGGTACTTATCATCTCGCTTTCTCTACTACATGTTGGTCCTAACCTGCTGTCCTCAACAATCCTGTGCAGCCTCCGAGCTTCTCAGTAAACTGCGAGTTGCACTAAAATTCAGGAGTCTTTTATCATTTGAATGATGTTTAGATTAGCTTATTGATATAAGCTCTAATATTTAAAGGTGATATTTTTAAATATTTGATTTTGTTAAACTGGTAATTAGGTAAGGAACTAACTTATTCGCTTTAACATTTTTAGGTGTAACCTTAAACACACATTTGACCATTGAGTGCGGCCCACTATACAATTATTCCTATCGGTAATTGTGGTAGTAAGTGTTACACAGTGACCTGAGTGTGTGGTAGAGAGGGCGGGGACCATTTGTATCTCCCCCAACACTACGAAGTATATTCACCACTTCAACACCGTGATGATGCGGCGTGAAGCATTTTATTGTTCATTGTGAATCACTGAACTGTTTGAAACATTTTGTAGTTTACTTTGAAACATTTATTTTGTAAGCATTTTGCAGAGCAGTGTGACGTCATGAACCACTACCGCAATTACCTGTATATTTAAAAAAATTCGCTTCGTGTTTTATGATTTTTTGTCGTGAACTTATGATTATTATTATGACATGATAGTTCCAATCAGACAAAGGCTTATAGTCGGATGTTATGTTCAGAGTGGCTACTGTACTGAGTCATCTTCCTGCCGCGGGACCACCTATTGGAGTACTAACATGAAAGGTGTTATTAGGGACAGTACTTATTACAGCAGTAATCCGTGGTTCCGAAAAAAAAGGTTAATTAAGCAATGACTAATTCTGTGGTCTCTTGCTACTGGCTGGGGTGAAACACGTTTATATTCCTCGCTTGATGTCCATTGAGACGGAAATTTGGTTCTTTGCCATTAATGTTAATCAGGAATCGACTTTTCTGCCGAGAGAATGCATAATGCATGGTGCTATGCTAATTAGATTTATAATGGGGCAACTCATAACGAACATGCATATTCAGCGGGGCCGGGTGGTGGGTGAGTTATAATGACACGAGGGCCTACTGGAAGTGGGTGGGGGGGAGCCTCGCCACTTACTCCGACACTTTATCAAATTTAACCTAATGTACAGAAGCGTCTGTTGCTACTTTGGATCCTCCGCAGGTCACTTCCTCGTGATCGACTTACCCAAATATCACATGTGAAAATTTATACAGAAGTTAAACAAATTTATGATAATGGACATATTTATTGAGTCGCGAAACTGAATACACTTTTACACATCAAAATGACTGAGGGTCCCGTGGCCAGTGCGGGTACAGTACACTGAAAATTAATCATTTTTCGGTATGTTAGGATAGTTTGGAGACATTGTGGCCGACACTGCGCTCGACCGCCTCCACTTATCCAACTATAAAGTTAGATACACATTCAGAGCTACCGTAAGTAGACTCGGGGTGCTCTGGGTGGGAGTCGGCACCACTTGAGGCAGGGAAGGCGAATACTAAAACCACACGGCCACCGCACCTCTATACCATACTAATCTATTCAATACAATTTAACCCAAACGTAACCAAATTTAAAAATTGTACTACGGTCGTCATCAAAACACACACGCAGAGGCACCTCCTTGGGTCGCTCTCACTTACACCAAGCTGTTCAATTTTCAAAACCACCGTCTTCGAGAACTCACAACCCCCCCCCCCTCCAAAAGGCATACCGGGTATATAACTACCCTAACCTAACCTACCCAAGGTAACTTATACTTTCGTTGTACACATTATTATCGCGTTTGTGCGTATTTTGTGGGTATCTTTGTCTCTGGCCGAGGAACGATTTACTTACATACCTGTCAAATACTGCTAGATATTTTCACATACCTGTCACATACTGCCACATATTACCACATATTACCACAAACTGCCACATAATCTGCCACATACTGCCACATAACCTGCCACATATTACCACATAAACTGCCACATACTTCCACATAACCTGCCACATACTCCCACATAATCTGCCACATGCTACCACATAATCTGCCACATGCTACCACATAACCTGCCACATACTACCACATAACCTGCCACATACTACATATGCCACATACTACCACATAACCTGCCACATGACTACCCTGGAATCTCGGCGTAAGAATGGCTGGTCTTTTTTGTGAGTGTTGAGAGAGAGAGAGAGAGAGAGAGAACGTGTTACCATCGACGTGATTGAGAGAAAGTGTTGGCTTGCAGTTCACATTGAGACCGACGGTACCTTGATATGAACCCCGGGTGTTTCGGAACAGTATTCGAAACTTGAGGTGCTGCAACTCCATTTTGACATGGTACTTCCTTGAGTTATTGAAAGTTACAAGTTACAGGCGGGGCAATTTATTTTGTTTCATATAATTTAGAAGCAGGGGATAATATGCAGCGTTTGTTTGAAATTAATTATTGATAAAAATTGCAAAGGATTGTCGGAAATACATTAACAGGTAACCGTCTTGAAAGAAAGTGTTCAATCTCGGTTAATTAACATCCTCGTGGAACAAGTGAGAGTTGGGATATACTATTAAGAACGGTTAGTTTATTTCGAGTGATGTGTTGTTCCATGTCTTTTTTTTTTACCTGGGCAAATTACCAGAGGTGTTGACTTGGTGTAGTAGTGACAGGAGCTCTCCATAGCGTGTGAGTGTATACCAGATGTTGATAAGATGTGGTGACCCGCGCCCGGTGAGTGAGGTACAGTACAGGATGCCACACTGTTTGTTGGCGTTATTGTAAATGTATATACACCGGATGTGGTTTTTTCCAGCTGAGGTGTTCATCATGAGTATCTATATCACGGGGGAGTCAGTACTGTGTTAGGTCTGGTGTTGATGTCTACAGAGAGGGTTATGTCTAGGGGTATAATTCTGTTTATCGGTAATATTGTGTTATGTCCTGAGTCAGTTTACTTATCATTTCCCTCCCCCCCCCCCCACAAACTAATTAAGAGCTCATGGTGTTTTTATTAAATTAAGAAGCTTTTTCACCGCTGGTTACTATCATATCCAGGATAATTGTCATTTTATAAGTGTGCTGGAGTGTCCTCTTAGTCATTTACATAAAATAGAAACAACACTGGTTAAAAAAGTGAGCCCTGCGGAACACCAGTAAGCTTAGGATGCGAGCCACACTTTGGGTATAGATCTCGCACACCACAAGTCCCTAATACCGTTTTAAGAGACCAGGAAGAACTGTAGCGACCTCGAATTGAATAAATGAGGTTCTGTAATAGTATTTTTGTCACTTTAGAAGGAGTTCAGTCTGTTAAGTGTCTGTGTGATCCCTAAGGCAGAGAGGACTGTTATGAGACGATGGTTCTATTACAGATCTTCGTCACCAATTTTCAGAAGAGAAAGAAGTAGTTGCACTTCGGGTTGGCCTTCGTCAATGAGCTCTCCAACTAAGGTATCGGGGATCATTGCTTAAGGGGATTATGTCATCATCAGGGTTTGGTAAAGAGGGTTAAGTTAATACAGGCCGGAGCAGCCTGTGGACTTCATCACATGGTCGTCCGTGCGGGAGGATTAGTTCTGATTGAAATTGGGTTCCTAATGACGGTCTCCCTTCCCCCTCTATTATAGGTTACCACATACTGAATACACTTAAGCCCGCGGAAGATCAGGGATAGTTACAATGGTGAGGAGGGTGTATACTCACATATTATAGAAACAACGTGGTGCTGGGGGTATAGTCCGTGCTTCAGGGGCGTGGAAGGGGAAGAAAGGGAAGGGCCTGCTGGTTGACTTCAGAGGTACCGGTAGGATGGGGTAGGATGAGGGCTTTGATGTTTGAAGATGTAAGTACTCGTATTGTGAAATGTGACCTGTATCTCGGTTTAAAGGGAGGAAGGTAATGGAGTCGTGACGTGGTGGGGAGATATCCAAGATTTTCCTCAGTGTGCGAAAGAAATAATACATATATAGAAGCTTCATTTTCACCCGTTTAGGAAGTTTGGAGGTCCCTAATACCCCCAACCCCCACCTTATCTCCCAACACCTCCCCCTCCCACCACAAGACGAACCGAACACCGTGACACTCTTATTAAATTCAGCGACACGGGGAGGGGGGAGGGGATGACTAATACTCTTACCTCCCTAGAGTTAAGGAACGGACATTAATATGCATTAGAACGGCTGGTGTCGAGAGGCGGAATGTATGGTGGTGAGGGATGAACGTTTGTGGGGGAAGATGATGAACGTTTGTGGGGATATAGTTGGCAAGAGGGGATGTTACGTGGTCCATGTGTCCCTGTATGTGGTCCATGTGTCCCTGTATGTGGTCCATGTGTCCCTGTACGTGGTCCATGTGTCCCTGTATGTGGTCCATGTGTCCCTGTACGTGGTCCATGTGTCCCTGTACGTGGTCCATGTGTCCCTGTACGCTATCCGGGTATCTCAGTAAAGACAACATGTGTCTCCTGGGTGATACCTCGCGTGGCTATGGTTGTGTGGCGGGGGGGGGGGGGGGGAGTGAGGGGCGCGTGCTGCATCTTCACCTTCAGGGTCTTATAGAGGCCTCGGTGGGCGTGATGGCTTACGTGACTGGTGATTCTCCCCTTCTTCACCCCCTCCTTCATGTGTAATTCCTTCCTTGCCTCCTTACCTGCCCTCCCTCCCTCCCTATTTGTTTGTATTTCCTCCCTCCCCTCCTGCCCTTCCTCTTTCCGTCCTCCCTTCCACCTCTCCCTCCTCCCTTCCACCTCTCCCTTCCTTCCTCCCTTCCCTTCACCATCCGTCCCTTCCCTTCCCTCCCTTTGGCCTTACAACATTTTTTTACGGGGATTAGCCCACCGGCACAGGTCACTGACCCACATCAGGGCCTGGGGGGGCGAAAATGCAATAACAATGATCCTGCGCTTCACCTTGCACAGGATGTAAGGGGGTGCCCAATAAACTAGCCCCCTCCGGGGCAATCTGAATCTGAATCTAACAATGATAATAATAATAATAATAATAATAATAATAATAATAATTGTAACAATATTAAAAATAATAACTATTAATAATAAAAAAATAAATCAAGAGTGAGAAACGATATACAGTATGTATGTTGTGTTGTCAATAGTAAGAGAAACAATTGAGACCCAGCAGTTGTATGTAAATGAGGCAGAAAGTCAGATCAGCAACCTGGGACTTGGTCACAATTTTTTGTTTCCTCATAATACTCGTCATTACTCCCTCCTCCCACCATTAAAGTACCAACACCAACAAAACACCATTGAAGCACCAATAAAACACAATTTAAACCAATAAAACGCCATTAAAACAAATAAAACACTATTTAAACCAATAAAGCACCATTAAAACATCTATAAAACACAATTTAAACCAATACAGCACCATTAAAATACGAATAAAATAAAACACCAATAAAACACCATTAAACACGAGCTCCAATAAAATCTGCCGACGCCTCTAATTACCGGTATCGCGCCTTCATTAGTCACACTCAGTTTCTTCCCTAAAATAATGACGAGAAAACTCCCCGTAACGAGTGTTGGGGGGAAATTAATGCATATTCATTGTTGGAGGAAGGGGGGCGTGAGGGTGATGGAGTGTCAATGTTGGAGTGAGGGGCGGTGTTAGGTGATTGGGGGGGGGGGGGGTATGAGGGGAATAGCTGTGAGGGAGTGACGGGTTTTAGGGAGTAACTGTGTCATAAGTCAGGGTCACAGTTGAGAGGACGAGGTTTGTGTTAAGTCACTCATTATCAGCCATCTTGTGTATTGCTCATTATTATTATTATTATTTATTTATTTATTTTTTTTTATTTGTTTATTTTATTTTTTATATCTTTTTATTCCCCGCTGGTTATTGTAGGAGACTTATAGGTGGTTGTAACGTGTTTGTCTGTCACTTAGTTGTGTTCCTGTGTACAATGACCTGAGTTTATCTACGTGTTTGGGGTTAGGTTAGGTTAGGTTAGGTTACGGCTACACGACTTTAGTACACTTCTACCCCGCGATAACGTCCTGTATGTGTTTGTGTGTGTGTGTGTGTGTGTGATGCTAATGAACCTGAGCCCTTAAACCCATGCTAACCCTTATCTTGGTGTCGGGGTTTTGGGGCAATCAGGGCGACCGTCGGTGTATAAGGCTGCGGGTGTTTCGGGTGGTGTGGGCGGCGGGTGTTTCGGTGGTGTGGGCGGTGGGTGTTTGGAGAGGTGTGGGCAGTGGGTGTTTGGGGCGGTGTGGGTGGTGTGGACGGCGGGTGTTTGGAGCGGTGTGGGCGGCGGGTGTTTGGAGCGGTGTGGGCGGTGGGTGTTTGGGGTGGTGTGGGCGTTTGGGGCGGTGTGGGCGTTTGAGGCGGTGTGGGCGGCGGGCGGTCATGGATTCAGTCACAGGACCTAGTTGATGTGTCTTCATGCTTGAGAGGCTACAGGCTACGACACTGGGGGTGATTGTTTCTCTAGGATGAACTACGACAACATATCCTTGATCTGTCCCGACTACATCGAGATAAGAGTATATTTATTCGACCATATTTGGCACGGAATTGGGTAGGGGAGGTGGGGGGGGGGTTGGTTAGGTTAGGTTTGGTAAATTTCAGCTTTTAGATTGTCTTGTGAGAGTGTTTCTGGGTATGTTTCTCTGTGTGTGGATCCTGGGTTAAAAAGTTTGGTGATTACGTTGCCTTCCACCATATCCTGTCTCGCTTGGTAAACCCGGGTGATGACACACACACACATACACATACACACACACACACACACACACATACACACACACACACACATACACACACACACACACAGCCTCCTCATAACATCCCCCACGAGAGAAAGAGGTCAAGGCGAGTTTAACAGGTGATCGATCGACCATCTATTCTCCTCTCGCCCCTTGGGTCGTCTCAGCCACCGTCCTGCCATGTAAATAGAGACCGGAGTGAGGGCGAACCTTAGGGAGCGGGGGGGGGGGGGGACCTCTTCACTCCTTCAGATCTTTCGAGGGAGGGGAGGGGAGGGGGGAGGGGGGAATTCCAGTCTGCTATTAAGAGATCTTTAACTCTTGTACCTCGATGTCACCTAAAAGTTTCAACGAGTTAAGTATTATTAATCTTATTCAGTCGTGGTTGAAAATTACAATACGATTTCAGTGAGACAGTTGACTGAATGGCGAAAAGAGGAGACTGTAAATGGAAGACTAAGAGAGCAAAGGGAAGAGGAGAGAGAAAAATAATAGACAAATCGATAAACGCTGGATAAAGATGAAAAGAAGATCAAAGAGAAACAAAAGGAAGATAAATGGAGACCGAAAGACACGGACATAAGACACCATGTACTGCACACATCATTGGCATCCTTAATATCTCTCTAATTCATATTACGTTACATAACATTCAAATCCACCGCACTTGTAGAGTCACAGAAAACGGGAAACTTTGGTAAGGGATAACACACCTGCTGTATGTTGTTTTATACGAATTGTACCAAGGTATGGTCATATAGTATTAAGTGGATGTACTCGTAGCATTAAGGAGAACTCAGGGTATCTATAGGATGATTGGGAAGGTCCAATTGATACGGACTAGTGTAAGGAGGTCATTGGTTAATTATTTGATGAAAGACGTATATTGATGTGAAGTATAATGAACATAATAGTGGTTCTTCTGGTAAAGGCCAACTCTTATTGTATTGTGATGGGATTCAATATGTTTTTATAAGGAATGAATTAGTTAAGTCATGATTGATGTTTCACCCTTCTTCCCACTCTCGATTTGGTCAATGAAAAACCCAACCCAATTCCTAGCTAACTCTGCCCGCTACCTAACGAGCTACATACTGTCCAGGGGGTCTGGTGGCAGCGACCTTAAAATTAAGAGTAGTGTTAAGTTATCCCCTTAGAATTAGTGACCCCAGAATCAGGCAGTATAACCGCAAGAAGAAAAAGCTTTGCAAGAAACAGAGAGAGAGAGAGAGAGAGAGGAGGGGGGGGGAATGGATGGAGGGTAAATTGTACACTGATCCACGCTCACGGGGGGGGGGGGGGGGTACTGACGCTGGCTGCTGGTGATGCTGATGGTCTCCCCCCCCCCCCTTTCTCTCGATTCCTTATTATCTGTGCCTTTGTATTGTCTGTTATCAGTTTTTCTTGTTTTTTGTCTGTCTGTCAATGATATTTCGTTTTGGTGTTGCCCGCGATGGTGGCGCCTCTAGCGGTCACCAAGTCAGCACAGAGGAGCCCATTCTGCTCTAATCGACGTTATGTACAGAAGTAACTTGTTATCTTCACCAATAATTTATATAAACTGTTGATTATTTATATGCAAATGTATTAATTCTAGGAGTAATAATTCAAAGCCTAAACATAGATTATTATAAAAAATATATATATATTATTAATACCTTATTATATATCAGTCCACTTCAGTAACTGTACTCCTCCCATCACCCGAGCTCTTCAGTGTGAACGATGAGCGCTAACACTGTTATTTGTTTTACAGTTTACACAAATTTTATCCAACTTAATTAAAAAAATAGACATTGATTGATGCGTTTTATAATACATGTTTTGAAGGCTACAGAGCGGCGTTACTATAACTAGGTACAGTACGTATATGTATAACGCAAAATAACTGTTCACCGCTTGCTGTACTACCACAGGACAGAATAATCAATGAAATTTATAATTACAGCAAAAATTGCCACAGGTTTGGAAGTTTACAGTTCCCTTGGCTTGAATAGGCAGCCCAAATGGTGTCAATATAATCTTTCAGTCCCAGCTGATGGCACAACGGTTGTATACAGAATGATTAGAGTTATCAGTATTTGTTCCGTCAATCACTTCATTTAAATAATTGACTTTTAAATCATTTAAATCGATTAACGTAATGGGAATGTTATATACAGTTGTATGTCAAACTTGTAAGTGAACGACAAATGTTGTGAACAGAAGCCTTCTAATTATTTGGTACTTTGATGTTAAAGTTCTGAAGAATAAAAAATACAGAAATTATGGCCTAATATGTTATCCTTGTAACTGTAATCTTGTATTGAAGGTTTTTATGGCTTAGCTGTGTGATGTGCGGGGAGTGAGTGCTTGGGTTCGTTAGACAAGAAGTGCTGTCCTCTTGTGGTGTGAGTGTCACGTCATGAGAATCCAACCCAGGTCGAATAAGAATATACCACATGTGTTATAACAGCTTAATATTGTACGAGTATTTTTTTTCCTCTGCCTTTAATGGTCTGTTTAGTGTTTATACATCACTATCGGAAGACATAGGATCTTTGTTGTCTTCATTGCTTCTCCATCACCAGTGTGTGTGTGGTTAAAGAAGACAGTCTTATCTCTGAGGGGCTGACCTTTATTTCCACTTCCGTTACTTAAGTGGTTCCTGTCCGAGAACATGGTTTGTCTTGGAGCAGTTGTCGTTATGGTTGTCTTGTGTTTTTTATGCAGAGGTGCGGTGGTAGAGTGAATACAGTATTTGGTTTTCATCCTAAGGGTATCTGGCTCGATCCCGGGGCACTCCCAAGTCACCCAAATTAGTAACTAAATTTACAGATAAAGTAATGAAGGCAGTCGAGTGCAGCGCTGGAACACATTGGTCTGTAGGGTACACTGAAGACCATACAGTGTGATGTACTCGTTGTACTTGTAATAAGTCGCTATCATGTATATTAAGCTGTCATTTTTTGTTACGCTAAAGATGATGGAACAAAGGGAAAATATACGCCTTCATTAACTTGTGCTATGTGATAAGGAAGGTAGGGTGGGGTGAGGTAGGGTGAGGTGAGGTAGGGTGAGGTGAGGTAGGGAGAGGTGAAGTGGGATGGGAGGGGGTGAGGTGGGAGGTTGTTGGATGGGGTGAGGTAGGGTGAGGGCGTGGTGGGATGGGGTGAGGTTGGATGGAGTGAGGTGAGGTAGTGAGTGAGGGATGAAACTCAAACAGTCGCGGTGGAGTGTGTTAGTGGTCAATGGTGATGACAAAAGACCTTAACTCATAATCCCCCTCCATATGTTTCTTTGCCAAGCGGCCATCACGTCCAGATAGCAAGGTAGGGGCTGGTGGCGAGAGTGAGGACAGGGGGCATCATTATCATCATCATCATCATCATCATACTTCCCCAAATTCGTCTATCTTTCACGTTTTCTTTGATGTCTTATTTTCGTCGTTTTCTTTAATCTCGTTTTCTTTGTGTTTTCAAAATGTTTCGTTTTCTCTTGGTCTTTTTCCCTCCGTGTTCGTTCCTCACCGCAAATCTTCATAAACAAGACTAATGAGTTGTTTATAATGATGATGACAACAGAGGTTTTTCCTCGTTTATACATAGCTTAAGGCGGCAACTGTAGACATCGAAGCTTCCCATCCCCCCCATCCCCCCTTCCTCCCCCACCCCTTTCCCCCTTCCTCCTCCCCTTTTCTCCCCCCTTCCACCTTCTCTGTAACGTGGTCATAAAGATAAGGCGTCTGTCTGTCTGTCTAGTTAAGGCGTTAATAGAGTCTTGAGTGAAAATATGTAAGACGTCTATTCCTGTATCGTCTCTCCTGTGTTGTCCCGGAGCTGAAGTGAACGAATGTATGTGTGTTTCTTGTCGTCGTCTCTCTATTTCGGTGTAAATTACATGTCCGAAGTTTTGAGAATCTGAACAAGCCAACCCCACCCTCCCCTACCCCCCCTCCCCTCCCCCCCCCCCCCCCCCGCCAGAAGGACGAGATGTTTATGGTGGATTTTAATTAGGTTTGTTGTCCCTTGTTGGTGTTGACGACGAGCCACGACCATCTGATGATTTGAGAGACATGAGATCCCGTTCTCTCTCTCTCTCTCTCTCTCTCCCTCGTTCTATCTCTCTCTCTCTCTCTACTTGAGGCAGGATGAAGCTAACTCTTTCTTTCTTTAAAAAATCACGAATTAGGCATCTCTGTTTATTTTACTTGATTAAATATTCTAATTATAAACGAGGAGGTTAGGTTAGGTTAGTTTTGGTTAGGTTAGTTTGTTAGGTTACGGTAGGTTAGGTTAGTTTGTTAGGTTACGTTACGGTAGGTTAGGTTAAGTTAGGTTACGTTACGGTAGGTTAGGTTAGTTTATTTCATGTTAAGTTAACTTGGGTTTGATGAGGTTATTTTAGATTAAGTTAAGTTTGGCGTGATTAGGTTAGGTAAGTTAATGTTAGGTTAAATTTGGTTAGGTTAGGTTATGAGATCAAATAGGCTATATATATCATAACCTCCCCCGCCCCCTTTACTGCCACACAGGTGTCAGGTGTGAGGAAGAGTGCAGCGAATTATGTCATTACTGAAGACACACACTGTAGACTTAGCTGTATAAGAGGTTGGGGGGTGTCACGTGAGGTGGAGGTGTCACGTGAGGTGGTGGTGTCACGTGAGGTGGAGGTGTCACGTGAGGTGGAGGTGTCACGTGGGGTGGAAGTGTCACGTGAGGTGGTGGTGTCACATGAGGTGGTGGTGTCACGTGAGGTGGAGGTGTCACGTGAGGTGGAGGTGTCACGTGAGGTGGTGGTGTCACGTGAGGTGGAGGTGTCACGTGAGGTGGAGGTGTCACGTGAGGTGGTGGTGTCACGTGAGGTGGTGGTGTCACGTGAGGTGGAGGTGTCACGTGGGGTGGTGGTGTCACGTGAGGTGGTGGTGTCACGTGAGGTGGTAGTGTCACGTAAGGTGGTGGTGTCACGTAAGGTGGAGGTGTCACGTGAGGTGGAGGTGTCACGTGAGGTGGAGGTGTCATATGGTTCACCTGAGAGGGGGGAGGAGGGGTAGTGAGAGTAATATTAGTAAGGAGGTGGAGAGGAAGAGACGAAGAGAAGGATCAGTAGAGAAAGAGAAATAGAGTGAGTGATAAAGAGGAAGAGAGAAGGACAGAGAGTGATAAAGAGGAAGAGAGAAGTACAGAGAGTGATAAAGAGGAAGAGAGAAGTACAGTGAGTGATAAAGAGGAAGAGAGAAGCACAGAGAGTGATAAAGAGGAAGAGAGAAGTACAGAGAGTGATAAAGAGGAAGAGAGAAGTACAGAGAGTGATAAAGAGGAAGAGAGAAGTACAGAGAGTGATAAAGAGGAAGAGAGAAGTACAGAGAGTGATAAAGAGGAAGAGAGAAGTACAGAGAGTGATAAAGAGGAAGAGAGAAGGACAGAGAGTGATAAAGAGGAAGAGAGAAGTACAGAGAGTGATAAAGAGGAAGAGAGAAGCACAGAGAGTGATAAAGAGGAAGAGAGAAGCACAGAGAGTGATAAAGAGGAAGAGAGAAGTACAGTGAGTGATAAAGAGGAAGAGAGAAGTACAGTGAGTGATAAAGAGGAAGAGAGAAGGACAGAGAGTGATAAAGAGGAAGAGAGAAGTACAGTGAGTGATAAAGAGGAAGAGAGAAGTACAGTGAGTGATAAAGAGGAAGAGAGAAGTACAGTGAGTGATAAAGAGGAAGAGAGAAGTACAGTGAGTGATAAAGAGGAAGAGAGAAGTACAGAGAGTGATAAAGAGGAAGAGAGAAGTACAGAGAGTGATAAAGAGGAAGAGAGAAGCACAGTGAGTGATAAAGAGGAAGAGAGAAGCACAGAGAGTGATAAAGAGGAAGAGAGAAGGACAGAGAGTGATAAAGAGGAAGAGAGAAGTACACTGAGTGATAAAGAGGAAGAGAGAAGGACAGAGAGTGATAAAGAGGTGAATAATGCGGTTTTGTGGTGGCTGAGACCCGGTAGTTAGTTGTCGTAAATACCGTATAGTAGTTAGGTTCTGGGCAGGATGTGAGCTGTGATAATTAGTCGATAAATAAAGTGACACAGTTATTACCAAACGGGAAGTTGAGATGTTATGGAAAGTGTGTTAAGCGTTTCCTGCGTGTGTGTGTGTATGTATGTATGTATGTATGTATGGTGTGTGTGTATGGTGTGTGTGGGGTCGTGGTGGTGATGTGGTAGCTTCGGTGTGTGTGTGTGTGTGTGGTGTGATGAGGGTGGTGGAGGTGGTGAGCAGGTATGGAGGCAGGCAGTAACAGGTGTGGAGGCGGCAGTAACAGGTGTGGAGGCTGCAGTAACAGGTGTGGAGGCGGCAGGACATCTTTAACAACTGCAAGAGCGACGGCGCGGGCGAGAGGGGTGTGTGTTTGTGTGCGTGTATGTGCGTTTTGTATGTATGTGCTTTTGCGTATGAATGTATCGTAAAGAACAAGAGTAAGATTGGCAAGGAGTGAATGCACAAATTATCTACGATTGTTGATTATATTTACAATGGTTGGAATGGCGCAGCGATCAGTACTCAGATACTGTAGGCAGCGACCAAACAGGGAGGTACTACCGCCTGGGAAGATACTGGAAGCATAATGTGTTGTCTAATGGTAGACCCTGCTGCCATATGTGACCAAGTCCCAGGTTGATGATCTGACTTTCTGCCTCATTTACACACAATTGCAGGTTCTCAAGTGTTTCTCTTACTATTGACAACACAACATACTGTGCATGTATCGTTTCTCATTATTGATCTGTTTTCATTTTTGTATATCTTTATTATTATTATTCTTAATATTATTATTATTATTATTATTATTATTATTATTATTATCAGTGTTATTATTATTTCATTTTTAATTTTGTATTTATTAAAAATTTTAATTACTTTGAACTAATTATTATTATTGTAATTATTACTACGTTTTCGCCCCTCAGGCCCCGATGTGGGTCAGTAACCTGTGCCCGTGTGGGCTAATCCCTGTAAAAAAGAAAAGAAAAAAGTGGTCAAATGGGCTGGATGCGGTTTTAATGTCGAACAGAAATTCGCAGATGGAGGATCTTAGGTGGGAGCAGGAGGCAAGAATGATGTACTGTAGTAGCTTCGCCCCAAACTGATAGAGGGTTAGTGTGTTGAGCGTTTCTTGATATGTGGTGTAAGGGAACAGTCTTGCACGCCCTCTTCTGCACTCGTACAGTAGGCGTCCTCGTTGTGTTGCAGTTAAGGAAGAAGACCAGGAAGGGAAGCATAGGTGAGCTTAGGAACTATGAATGTTGTGCCATCCTAATGCCCATCGGAAGCGTACAACCTGCTGGCGTCGGCCTGTGAGCCATGGTACCGTATGAGACTTCTCTAAAACCCGAGGTCTAGGACTTTGTTGATAACTGTGATGCTGTGATTGGCCAAGTCACCTGCTTTGGCGGAGTCTGTGAAGGCGATAACCACAGAAGCCTTACGCGTCTCTGGGCTGCGGTAGATGACACCGAGGAAGCTTACAAGTCAGTGGGCGGTGGAGGAAGGTCTCAGGTTGCCAAATTGCTGAGGATCTATGTATAATAATAATAGTTAACGGTTTATTGACTAGTACAGCAGCCATAAGCCGAAAATTGCAAGTGTGTGTGTGTGTGTGTGCGAAATATTAATAAAGATGTATGCAACTGCTTTCGTAGTTTCTTTCACCTCTGTTTGTGTCTTCCATGTTGCGTGGAAAGATGTAAGGGTCCTCTCTCTCTCTCTCTCTCTCTCTCTCTCTCTCTCTCAGCCACTTGGTATGTATATAAACACTGTGAGGGTGATTGCCTGAGGGAGACGAGAGTAAGAGGCTTGACCTGTCGTCTGACCTTCCCTACTGTGCGGCTGAGGGAGAGGGGGAACCTGGGGGAGAGATGGGGAAGAGGGAGGGTTGGGGAAAGGAGGAGAGGGAAAGGGTAAGAAGAAGGAAAAAGCAGAGAGAGAGAGAGAGAGAGAGGCCCCGCAGGAAGGGGAGGAGATCAGATCGACAAGAGAGGAATGAAGGAGGGAAGGGATCATCACAATCTCTCTTAGTTATATGCTGCGAGATGATACCCAGGGAGGCACAGTACCTGAACACACACACACACACTTGATTCTTGTGGCTCGTGTCTGTCTGCTGTGGTATCCGTCCGCCAGTATCTGTCTGCTGCCAGTGTCCGCCGCCAGTGCCCGCCGCCAGTAGGGAGACAGACGTCTTAGTCAGCATTGCTCGTAGCTGTTTTCGATATATTTCATAACTGAATGATCTTTTCTCTTGACGTCTGGGGCATCTTGAGCACCACCACCACTGGCCGCCAACACCACCGGCCGCCAACACCACCACCACCGGCCGCCAACACCACCGGCCGCCAACACCACCGGCCGCCAACACCGCCACCACTGGCCGCCAACACCACCGGCCGCCAACACCACCACCACCGGCCGCCAACACCACCACCACCACCACCGGCCGCCAACACCACCGGCCGCCAACACCACCACCACCGGCCGCCAACACCACCGCCACCGGCCGCCAACACCACCGGCCGCCAACACCACCACCACTGGCCGCCAACACCACCGGCCGCCAACACCACCACCACCGGCCGCCAACACCACCGCCACCGGCCGCCAACACCACCACCACTGGCCGCCAACACCACCGGTCGCCAACACCACCACCACCGGCCGCCAACACCACCACCACCGGCCGCCAACACCACCGCCAACACCACCACCACCACCGGCCGCCAACACCACCACCACCGGCCGCCAACACCACCGGTCGCCAACACCACCACCACTGGCCGCCAACCACCACCGGCCGCCAACACCACCACCACCGGCCGCCAACACCACCGCCACCGGCCGCCAGCACCACCACCACTGGCCGCCAACACCACCGGTCGCCAACACCACACCACCACCGGCCGCCAACACCACCACCACCACCGGCCGCCAACACCACCGGTCGCCAACACCACCACCACCACTGCCAACACCACCACCACCGGCTGCCAACACCACCACCACCGGCCGCCAACACCACCGCCACCGGCCGCCAACACCACCACCACTGGCCGCCAACACCACCGGTCGCCAACACCACCACCCACCACCACCGGCCGCCAACACCACCACCACCGCCGCCACACCACCACCGGCCGCACACCACCACCGCCGCCACACCACCACCACCGGCCGCCACACCACCACCACCGGCCGCCAACACCACCGCCACCGCCGCCACACCACCACCACCGCACACCACCGGCCGCCAACACCACCACCACCGGCCGCCACACCACCACCACCACCGGCCGCCACACCACAACCACCACCGGCCGACAACACCACCACCACCGGCCGCAACCACCACCACACCGCCGCCACACCACCACCACCACCGGCCGCCAACACCACCACCACCACCGGCCGCCAACACCACCACCACCACCGGCCGCCAACACCACCACCACCGGCCGCCAACACCACCACCACCGGCCGCCAACACCACCACCGGCCGCCAACACCACCACCACCGGCCGCCAACACCACCACCACCACCGGCCGCCAACACCACCACCACCACCGGCCGCCAACACCACCACCACCACCGGCCGCCAACACCACCACCACCACCGGCCGCCAACACCACCACCACCACCGCCGCCAACACCACCACCACCAGCCGCCAACACCACCACCACCAGCCGCCAACACCACCACCACCAGCCGCCAACACCACCACCACCGGCCGCCAACACCACCGCCACCGGCCGCCACTACCACCACCACCACCACCTCACACACCTTCACAACTGCATCTCTTTTTATACGCATTTTACAGCATTGATCGAGGGGTTTTTTCTCAGCTAATAGGCTTATTAAATGCTCATCATGGCGTACGTCCCCTTATGGACCCCAGGCAGTTACCATAAATATTTCATGCATAATTACAATACGATTTCCGATAACTAGGTTCTAAAATTTTATGTGACAGCGAAAGCGACGGAGGAAGAAGTGCGTTTACCTGCTGTGAGCCAACGAGTGGAGCAGCGGCGGGTCTACAGGAAGGGACGGTCGCACAATAACCTGAGAAGCACTAATGGCGTCCCTCAGGTGTTTGTGTGTGTGGAGGGGTGGGGGTGAGGGGCGGACAGGAGGCGTGGGTGTGTGGGGGTGAGGGGCGGACAGGAGGCGTGGGTGTGAGGGGTGGACAGGAGGCGTGGGTGTGAGGGGCGGACAGGAGGCGTGGGTGTGAGGGGCGGACAGGAGGCGTGGGTGTGTGGGGCGGACAGGAGGCGTGGGTGTTGCTGCTCGTCTTGGACTTGCGTGGCCCACATCTGTCCAGGATAGGAACACTGGTGCAGTCACTGTGTCTTGTGTTGAGGTAAGCGAGGGGGCTCCTCTGCCTCCCATTATCCTGCTGTAGACTAATACTCAAGGGGATGTTGGCACACTTGGGCACAGTGCCAGGAAGATATCGGTTTATACCACTGGAGCCTCACACATATGGGAAGTCGTACGGCGGAGAAGAACCCCCACTTATCAGGTTGAGCTCAGCCTCCCTCACCAGCCCCGCCGAGATACTCACTCGAGTATTTCATATTGTATGGTCACGGGCTACAGTCGTCCACGAGGGCCCTCCACCTGAGAGACTATCGCATTATTCACAGACCCGAGTCTTCCCACCGCGGCCCGGGTCGTCTGGAGTAATGTCGCCAATCGTTTTATATTTCTATTGTTTAGTTTACGGTTATATGGCTCATTTTCCTTGTTCCGACCGAATTTTCACTTTATTTTTTTATATTATGCCAAATAAAACCAGGTACTGTACTTGGGTCGTATTTATTTCACCAGAAACTGCGACATTCTATTATCGGTGAAGCACCTTGACGTTCACCCTTCTATAAGCGACCTCTTGCGGCCTGGTAGACGATGTGGTTGTGTGTTTCGGAGACTCAGAGACGGGGAGGAGGACGTGCAGGGAGGTGGGGTGGGGTGTACGTGGTGGTGGTACGTCACAGGGGCAAGAAATACTTGCTACTCTAAATCATTGTTATGAGGAGGACGACAGACCCCGAGAACAGTAATGCTGTGATGTGGATATTCACAACCTCCTGGAGACATGGTAACTGCTGCTCCTACACATTATACTCGAGTCTATACTTCCATTTGTATTTGTGAGTAAAGTTTGTTAATGTTATCACCACTGGCCACAGCCAAGAGGTCCCCCCCAGCCTGGCGCAACTCGGTTGGCCCACAAATTTCCTCTTGTTCTTGCTGGTTGTCCGAACTTAAGAAACTTATCCTGGTGGGATTTGTACACTTTATTGTTATTTTGTTGGTGGGATTTTGTAAAGCTAGATACTGTCTAGTGTGATTATGTGGGAGCAGAGTGTTGCCCGCCGCCACCACCACTGTTGGAGAGAGTCCTCACCACCACTGTTGGCGAGAGTCCTCACCACCATTGCTGTGAACCATTAAACTGACACTTTTCCTCTCGACAATTGTTTCCAGGATTCTAAATTTACTTGTGGGAGGAAGAGTGAAAACTCTTAAAGTTTTATTCGTGATGAAATTTATTTTTATTCTTCTCCGGTCTTTTACGGTCTGTGCTTCTCTACGTAATTATAACACAATATTGCTTTTAGGTGAAGTGTTAACGCAGACTTGCAGTTTCACGGTTTAATTGTTATCTTCACACATTTTTAATTAAAAACTCGAGAGAAAATTCAAACTTGTGCTGTTGTTAAATCTATTCTCCGGGGCGGCCCCACTAGCACCACTGAAGATATGTGAAGCTGGATGATTTGAACTGTCACAATGATTGAGGTATGACATAGGAAAACACTCGTGGTGGCAGGGGGTTCCTCGGAGTGCCAGTCCTGGGTAGAAATGAATCTTGGTTGGTAGAGGTTCTGCAAAGGGGAATTCCAACAGAAATATAATGAGCCCTACCAGATGCCTTCGTGGACCGATTGTGTGTGTGCGTGCGTGCGTGCGTGCGTGCGTGCGTGTGCGTGTGTGTGTGGTGGTGGACAGACATAGAACAGGGAAGGCGAGGAGACATAATTACGAATGTGCAACACTGAAAGTTTTCTTATAAAGGAATTACTGATAATTATTTGATGGTTCCTCTCCCTACTGAACTGATGAGATGAAGCGCACCAACACCACACCCAGCCCACAGTGCACCAACACCACACCCAGCCCACAGTGCACCAACACCGCACCCAGCCCACAGTGCACCAACACCACACCCAGCCCACAGTGCACCAACACCACACCCAGCCCACAGTGCACCAACACCACACCCAGCCCACAGTGCACCAACACCACACCCAGCCCACAGTGCACCAACACCACACCCAGCCCACAGTGCACCAACACCACACCCAGCCCACAGTGCACCAACACCACACCCAGCCCACAGTACACCAACACCACACCCAGCCCACAGTGCACCAACACCACACCCAGCCCACAGTGCACCAACACCACACCCAGCCCACAGTACCCCAACACCCACACCCAGCCCACAGTACCCCAACACCCACACCCAGCCTACAGTACCCCAACACCACACCCAGCCCACAGTACACCAACACCACACCCAGCCCACAGTACACCAACACCACACCCAGCCCACAGTGCACCAACACCACACCCAGCCCACAGTGCACCAACACCACACCCAGCCCACAGTACCCCAACACCCACACCCAGCCCACAGTACCCAACACCCACACCCAGCCTACAGTACACCAACACCACACCCAGCCTACAGTACACCAACACCACACCCAGCCCACAGTACCCCAACACCCACACCACCCAGCCTACAGTACACCAACACCACACCCAGCCTACAGTACCCCAACACCCACACCCAGGCCACAGTGCACCAACACCACACCCAGCCCACAGTACCCCAACACCACACCCAACCCACAGTACCCCAACACCACACCCAGCCCACAGTACCCCAACACCCACACCCAGGCTACAGTACCCCAACACCACACCCAGCCTACAGTACCCCAACACCACACCCAGCCTACAGTACCCCAACACCACACCCAGCCCACAGTACCCCAACACCCACACAAGAAGCAGTATCCCACCCACACGAGAGAGAGTCCGAGACACCCAAAACTCACGTAAATGGTTGTCAGCTGTTCATGAGTCCACACAATTACAGTAATTATAAAAAAAAAGCCATGAATCCTGCTTTTATTTTTTTTTAAGAGCAAAATCTGTTATTTTGTCCAAACCAGAGTTCACTTTGTCTCCATAAAGTACCTCCCCCCCCCCCCCCCCCACCGTGCCTATTTAATTAAGGGCAAGATAATGCTACACTGCCGTTGACCAGGAATCCTTAGCCAGACACCGTGCCCTGGAATGTGCCGCATTTTAAAGGAACGTTAGAACGACCCGGTGATTATCAGGAATTTGTGCCCGATCATTGACCAGGAAATGTAGGGAACCAGATTCTAGTTCTTCTTCCCTTCATGGTTAAGAAGATTTATCGAAAGGCTGAAGAAAAGAAAGAAGAAAAAATCTGTTGGTATTAAGGTGAGGGAGGTTTATATATCACTGGGGTCTTCTGTCTTCTTGGTGAGGTCATTTTCATCATCATCACCAGGATTTTTTTTTATAATGTTAGATAAACTTGTAATTAGTAAGTAAATTGCTTCCCCATTGTTAGTGAGGAGGAGAACTAGGTTAGGTTAAGGTAGGACGAGACGTTTTTGTGTTATGTCTAGTGAGCAGTTGGAGACCTTGTGATATGCTGCTGATAATGTTCATATCGGGTCATCGTGTTTGTGGGGTCAGGCAGGGTACACATAGGACCTGAACCTGACACGTATAATGTATGGCGGGTGATGTAAGGCGAGGCTGACGAAGGGGAACAAGAGGGTCAACTCCCACACACACACACACACACACACACACACAGACCTTCCATAATTAAAATGAAACTTGATCTGTCGCTTCAAGATCTATATTCAGTCAATTGTAATGAAACTGTGATGGTTACGCCTTTTATAGTCCTACGGGTTTACAATTGGTTCAGTTTGTATGTTGATAATACTGGTATATACTTCAGCATGTATAATGGCAACGCAGGTATTAACAGCATGTATATTGGTAACGCAGGTATTAACAGCATGTATATTGGCAACGCAGGTATTAACAGCGTGTATATTGGCAACGCAGGTATTAACAGCATGTATATTGGCAACGCAGGTATTAACAGCACGTATATTGGTAACGCAGGTATTAACAGCATGTATATTGGCAACGCAGGTATTAACAGCATGTATATTGGCAACGCAGGCATTAACAGCATGTATATTGGCAACGCAGGTATTAACAGCATGTATATTGGCAACGCAGGTATTAACAGCATGTATAATGGCAAACTCAGGTATACAATTTCTAATGTATACCTAGACAGTGGAGGTATACAAGAATGGTAAACAATGAGGCAACTCGAGCAAGGACAGTCAACAGAGGCGGTGAGACGCAGGGCAGTTGTACAATGTTATACCTTCATGTAAACCCAAAATCACACGGTAGTAATTAACACGTGTTTTACCTGTCTGTCTTTACCTGAAGCTGAAGAGTTAATTAAAATATTTCTTTGTTGTTAGTTTTGTTTTTCCCGGATCGATAAGTCTCTCTCTCTCTCTCTCTCTCTCTCTCTCTCTCTCTTGTTATCTTGTCCACCAACTCTTATTATTATTATCATCATTGTTGTTATTGTTGTTACTATACCAACAAATACCATCATAGGTCATTCAAATTACTACAAACAACAATTACATAGTTTATATTCCCCCCAAAAAAATCATTACATCGTTTTGTCAGGTATAGAGCCAAGTCAATAGTCATTACCTGTATATTACCTATCTTTCACCTGGTCATTAATTTGGACTAGTTTGGTCGGTGGGCAATAGAGGGCGGCGATATTACACGTGATGGTATCGCTAAAATAGAAAGACAATTTTAATTCATTATCTGGCAAGACTCGTTTGTATGTGCAGGTGTTTCGCTTAATGGTGCTGTTGTGGTCTAATGGTGCTGTTGTGGTCTAATGGTGCTGTTGTGGTCTAATGGTGCTGATGTGGTCTAATGGTGCTGTTGTGGTCTAATGGTGCTGTTGTGGTCTAATGGTGCTGTTGTGGTCTAATGGTGCTGTTGTGGTCTAACGGTGCTGTTGTGGCCTAACGGTGCTGTTGTGGCCTAATGGTGCTGTTGTGGTCTAACGGTGCTGTTGTGGTCTAACGGTGCTGTTGTGGTCTAACGGTGCTGTTGTGGTCTAATGGTGCTGTTGTGGTCTAATGGTGCCGATGTGGTCTAATGGTGCTGTTGTGGTCTAATGGTGCTGTTGTGGTCTAATGGTGCTGTTGTGTCCAGGTGGGAGATAACAGTAGCATGGGGGAAAAGTCTTGGTTGTGATAACGCTGTCGGAGGAAAACATGATGATGATGATAATGATAATGATAATGATGATAGTAGTAATAATAATAATAATAATCTCTCCATCGCTGGGTTTAAGCTGCCTGATATAGTTAACGTACAAAGGAAAATATTTCTCTCCAGGGTATCTCAGAAAAATGTATACACACTACCTTTGAAATATTTGTGGAAATCGCAGTGAAGATTTTTATAACAGCAGCCTCATTTGTCCTCATGGGAAACCTCACTCATCAATACAGGTGAGGACAGTGTGTTCCAACAGGTGAGGACAGTGTGTTCCAACAGGTGAGGACAGTGTGTTCCAACAGGTGAGGACAAAGTGTTCCAACAGGTGAGGACAGTGTGTTCCAACAGGTGAGGACAGTGTGTTCCAACAGGTGAGGACAATGTGTTCCAACAGGTGAGGACAGTGTGTTCCAACAGGTGAGGACAGTGTGTTCCAACAGGTGAGGACAAAGTGTTCCAACAGGTGAGGACAGTGTGTTCCAACAGGTGAGGACAGTGTGTTCCAACAGGTGAGGACAATGTGTTCCAACAGGTGAGGACAGTGTGTTCCAACAGGTGAGGACAGTGTGTTCCAACAGGTGAGGACAATGTGTTCCAACAGGTGAGGACAGTGTTGTTGTTGTGATAAAAGCCTGAGCGTTATCTCCTACGGGAAATCTGTGTGGTTTGTTTGTTTACATTTTTCTGGGACACGTTGAAGATAAAATTATAGTCTTGAGACATTTATCACAAGTTGTTTTTTTCCTGTTGATAAATTGATTTCCTGTGGTTCGTGGATACAGTGCGATAGATACAGCTCTCTCTTGTTTCCTATCATCTGAAGATTAGACAACCTCCTCCCCTTCTCCCTAGTCCATTTCACATTACCATTAACCTAACTAAACCTACCCTAACCTAACCTAACCTACCTACCCTAACCTAACTAAACCTATCCTAACCTAACCTAACCTAACTAAACCTACCCTAACCTAACTAAACCTACTCTAACCTAACCTAACTAAACCTACCCTAACCTAACCTACCTACCCTAACTAAACCTAACCTAACCTAACCTAACTAAACCTACCCTAACCTAACCTAACTAAACCTACCCTAACCTAACCTACCTACCCTAACCTAACTAAACCTACCCTAACCTAACCTACCTACCCTAACTTACCCTAACCTAACCTAACTAAACCTACCCTAACCTAACTACCTACCTAACTTACCCTAACCTAACCTAACTAAACCTAACCTAACCTACCTACCCTAACCCCTAACCTAACTAAACCTACCCTAACCTACCTACCCTAACTTACCCTAACCTAACCTAACTACCCTAACTTACCCTAACCTAACCTAACTAAACCTACCCTAACCTAACCTACTCTAACTTACCCTAACCTAACCTAACTAAACCTATCCTAACTTACCCTAACCTAACCTAACTAAACCTACCCTAACCTAACCTACCTACCTACCCTAACTTACCCTAACCTACCCTAATCCCCAGCAGGTATAGCGTTAGGGTCAAGTAGACTGAGGGCCACGTGAGTACGAATTTTTAAGGTTCATTTTTGTTTACTTTCAAGTGGGAAGTAACAAGTTAAGGGTCAAGACTTTGTGTGATGTTGTTTTCTTTTCGGCTACCGTTTTTGTGTCTTGTATTCGCCATATTAAAAGTCATTCTTGAATCCCATTGGTACAGAAAAAGATAGATTGTACATACTGAGTGAGTCTTTGAGGTTCTGGCCACCACTATCACCATTAAAATCATCACAAGTATCATGACCACCACCACCACCACCAACTATCACCACAACAACAACCAGCCACTACCACCACACCCACCACCACCACTAAAAAAAGTCACTCTTATGTACCCAAGATTATCATACCTACCTTAAAAAAACAAAAAACAAACGAAAAACAATAACAAACGCCAAGGAGATAACTAAGAAGAGGAACAAGCAACTCAGAGTGTGAACCATAGAGGGCGTTGAGGACGTGAAGGATTAAAGTAGTTGTTTAGTTAAGAGGTGAGAGTCGAGGTGTTCCTGGTCGATGGTAAACTGGTTAGGAGGCGGCCATGTGGGGTTAGCTGGTGTGTGTGGGGGGGTGAGGTTGGGTATGGGAGGGAGGTTGGGTATGGGAGGGAGGTGTGTGTGGGGAGGGAGGTTGGGTATGGGGGGTTGTGTGTGTGTGTGTGGGTTCTCCTTACCGACACAGTTTATTTACGCCCAAAGAGGCTGTATAAAGAGATGATTCCGATTTAGAAGATTTTATTCAGTTTTAGAAAGTGTAATCACGTTCAGTGTATAGCTTTAGAAAGTAAACATAGACCAAAAGATAATTAACTGTTTATATCTCATTAGTAAACAAACATGACGGTTATGATCTAATGAGAAAGTATCAATACTGTTTATGTCTTGTTTATCTCTCTGGGGGGAGGGGGGTCATTAATATTGCCAAGACCCGTGTTTAATAACTGTATGGTCCATGTTACCTGTGTATTGTATCTCATGTTAACAAAATTCTTGCTTTCCAGGTAGGTGTGTGATGGTGGCAGTGATGATCAGTGACAACGGGAAGAGGTAAGTGTATAGTATGTGTGAACAGTGTAAAGGGAGGTGAGAGTGAGCTGTGATGAAGCTACGGTCACACTAGAGTTGTTCGTGCAATAACTCCACAGGTACATCCACACGCTGGTCACACTAGCAAAAAGAACTGTTGGCCAGGCGCCCAGTTCGCGCGGCTAGTTTGAGCCCAGTTGGAGAGCAGGATGGCTTCATTGTATGATTTAAGGCAGCATTAACCGCTTTAATGAGATGTGTGGTCCTGTTAAAGAAGACCAAGACGAAAAAGAAACGATTGTAGCGTCCAAGCCATGTTTGTTTGACGCGAGTACTCCAGTCTAGAGTCAAATGACATTCCCGTCGTGGTGTATACTTAGTTTTTATTTACTATGATCATTTTTGCTCGTGTTTTGTGATTGAAATTTTTTTTTTATTTATTTTTTTACATTTTAACATTAATTAGAACCAAAAAAGAGCGGTGTAAAGTTACCGTGGGTTTTCAGACGAACCGTATCGTCCCCCTGTCGATAACAAATAAGATGTCGCTGTAGAGACAACTTGAGGAGTTGGTTGAAAAATAAACGGTATGGTGGCTTTATTCTGGGTAAAAACCGCAGCTTAATGAGGGTAAGGGAGGGATGGTGACTGAACAGTGATTATGGTGGTAATGAGGGGTAAGGGAGGGATGGTGACTGATTATAGTGGTAATGAGGGGTAAGGGAGGGATGGTGACTGATTATGGTGGTAATGAGGGGTAAGGGAGGGATGGTGACAGTGAACAGTGATTATGGTGGTAATGAGGGGTAAGGGAGGGATGGTGACTGATTATGGTGGTAATGAGGGGTAAGGGAGGGATGGTGACTGATTATGGTGGTAATGAGGGGTAAGGGAGGGATGGTGACTGATTATGGTGGTAATGAGGGGTAAGGGAGGGATGGTGACTGAACAGTGATTATGATGGTAATGAGGGGTAAGGGAGGGATGGTGACTGATTATGATGGTAATGAGGGGTAAGGGAGGGATGGTGACTGATTATGGTGGTAATGAGGGGTAAGGGAGGGATGGTGACTGATTATGATGGTAATGAGGGGTAAGGGAGGGATGGTGACTGATTATGGTGGTAATGAGGGGTAAGGGAGGGATGGTGACTGATTATGGTGGTAATGAGGGGTAAGGGAGGGATGGTGACTGATTATGGTGGTAATGAGGAGTAAGGGAGGGATGGTGACTGATTATGGTGGTATTGAGGGGTAAGGGAGGGATGGTGACTGATTATGGTGGTAATGAGGGGTAAGGGAGGGATGGTGACTGATTATGGTGGTATTGAGGGGTAAGGGAGGGATGGTGACTGATTATGGTGATAATGAGGGGTAAGGGAGGGTTGGTGACTGATTATGGTGGTAATGAGGGGTAAGGGAGGGATGGTGACTGATTATGGTGGTATTGAGGGGTAAGGGAGGGATGGTGACTGATTATGGTGGTAATGAGGGGTAAGGGAGGGATGGTGACTGATTATGGTGGTAATGAGGGGTAAGGGAGGGATGGTGACTGATTATGGTGGTATTGAGGGGTAAGGGAGGGATGGTGACTGATTATGGTGGTAATGAGGGGTAAGGGAGGGATGGTGACTGATTATGGTGGTATTGAGGGGTAAGGAAGGGATGGTGACTGATTATGGTGGTAATGAGGGGTAAGGGAGGGATGGTGACTGATTATGGTGGTATTGAGGGGTAAGGGAGGGATGGTGACTGATTATGGTGGTATTGAGGGGTAAGGGAGGGATGGTGACTGATTATGGTGGTAATGAGGGGTAAGGGAGGGATGGTGACTGATTATGGTGGTAATGAGGGGTAAGGGAGGGATGGTGACTGATTATGGTGGTATTGAGGGGTAAGGGAGGGATGGTGACTGATTATGGTGGTATTGAGGGGTAAGGGAGGGATGGTGACTGATTATGGTGGTAATGAGGGGTAAGTGAGGGATGGTGACAGTGAACAGTGATTATGGTGGTAATGACGACAAGGGAGGATGGTGATAGAGTATGGTGAGGAAGGTACAGTGATAGTAAGTATGGTGACGACATACATACATTAACTTGGCCACAGAACAGAAACAAAGCATCCCCTAGACAAAATATAAAAGCCCTCAGCTGATTGGTCAGTAAACGCCCTCCACATTTTGTTTTAACTCACGGTTATTGGTCAGCTTGGGAGAGTTGCCACCGTCCTCCATATTGTAGATTATCCTATGTAGATTTTAGGACCAATAGCGATGGAGTACTGAGTGTGGGGAAAGGATCTAACTGACCAATCAGCTTAGTGTCTCTTATTCTCCTAACTGGCCGTGTACAGGAAACATGTACTGTTCTGTAATCTTGGGACAGGAGGAAGCTGATGATATTTTAATTCTTGATTCACATTATATTCTTAGGAAACGTTGATGAATAAAACGGTGATAATTAGGTGTTAGCATGATGTGGTGGTGGTGTGTTTTGTGGTGACGGGAAGGGGGGGGGGTCCGGGAGGTAACCTGGAGCAAGGGTGAGGAGGAGGGGGGGGGGGTCAGGATCCTAGGCACGTATGCCCCTCACCCCTCACATCCCCAACAACACTGGTTCTTGAGATACGAGCAAGATTTTTACGCCTCATAAACATAAAATCATGTTAAGGTGGTGGTGAGTGATGGCGCCACATGAGAAGTTCCTGCGCTCGACTGTTGTGTTGATTCTGCAAGGTTGGTTAGGTTAGGTGGACGATTTGACTAATGTGCACTTATCCTCGTGAGCTGAACTTTTCCTTTTCCTTCTGTCATCTCAACTATTTTGTTCTTTCCCGCCAAAAATACGCCTTAATTGCTATTTTTGAAATTAAATTATGTAAACAGATCTTGCTGGTTAAATTTATGGTTGTCAGACCAGGTGGGAGGGAGAGGACCTGACTTGAGGGGGGGGGGGGAGGGTGAGACGTACAGTAAGGGCTGCAAAAACAAGTCATCTCCAGTAGTGTGTTTTGGTTCGTGTGTCCCTAGATGGTTAGGTGAACTGGCTGGAGGTCAGATTGCAGCACGTAGTTATGGGTCTGGGGTGGAGGGGTCGGTGAAGATGTGTTGCTAGTTGGGGGGGGGGGGGTCGGTGAAGATGTGTTGCTAGTTGGGGGGGGGGTCGGTGAAGATGTGTTGCTAGTTGGGGGGGGGGTCGGTGAAGATGTGTTGCTAGGTGGGGGGGGTCGGTGAAGATGTGTTGCTAGGTGGGGGGGTCGGTGAAGATGTGTTGCTGGTTGGGGGGGGTCGGTGAAGATGTGTTGCTGGTTGGGGGGGGGTCGGTGAAGATGTGTTGCTAGTTGGGGGGTCGGTGAAGATGTGTTGCTAGTTGGGGGGAGGGTCGGTGAAGATGTGTTGCTAGGTGGGGGGGGGTCGGTGAAGATGTGTTGCTAGTTGGGGGGGGGTCGGTGAAGATGTGTTGCCAGTGGAGGGTAGAGGTGATTTCAGCAGTGCATACGACCCAACACTGGATGCAGAGAATGACGTCAAGGAGGCCTTTTATGCCGACCTCGACAGAGTGCTTACCTCTATCCCTAGAGAAGATAAGGTTGTGCTCCTTGGCGACTTCCATGCCAGAGTTGGCAGAGATGCTGACGTTTGGCAGGGATCCATAGCGAGATATGGGCTAGATAAGTGTAAACCCAACGGCCTACTCCTCCTCAGCAAGTGTGCTACACACAACCTCACTATCACCAATACCTTGTTTAGGCAGGCCGACAAATTCAAGGGTTCGTGGCAACACCCACGATCCAAACGCTGGCATCTCATTGACTACATTATTGTCAGAGAAAAAATCGCCGAGATGCCCTCATCACCCGAGCATTGCTGGTTCAGACCACTGCGACACTGATCATCGGCTCTTCAGAGCCAAGCTCTCACTTCACGTCGTCCCAAAACGGCGAAGGCAGCAAGTCTCCCGAAGAGGTTTTAACACTAAGCGGCTGGAGGATACAGCGGTAGCACATGCTTTCAGAGAGCAGCTCGAACATGGGCTGATAAACAACCTGACAACAAGCAACCAAAATCCCAGTGCTGAATGGGGTATTCACGACACTGTCACGAAGAAAACCTGTAGAGACCCTCGGCCAGATCAAAAGAATACACCAGGACTGGTTTGATGAAAATGACCCGGAAATCAATGTTCTCGTCGATGATAAACGTGCTGCTTTAATTGACTGGCAGAACAACCCTGGTTTAAAGGTAAAGCATGTGAAACGCAAAAACTTGCAGATCAACACAAGATGCGCATCATTTTTCAGTTCCACCAAAACATTTTATGGGCCAATCACTCGTGGTGCAGCCCACTTCCGCTCATCCGATGGTAACTTCATAATTAAAGACGACGAAGGCATCCGTCAGTGCTGGAAAGGGCACTACCATTCGCTGCTCAACCGAATGGATGTCCTAACTACCCAGCAAGTCCCTCAGCATCCAGAACTGACCCACCTCAGCTATCCTCCATTTCTGGATGAGGTAGCTGCTGACATCAAACAAATGAAAAATAACAAAGCCTCAGGGCCTAATGAAATCCCAGCCGAGGTGTATAAAGCAGGAGGACCTCTGCTTACCAGCCGTCTCCACTCTCTCCTGGAGAATATATGGGAAAAGGAGGAAATCCCCCAAGCTCTTAAAGACGCCTCCATCATCAATAGTTATAAGAACAAGGGAGACCGGGCAGACTGTGGCAACTACCGTGGGATCTCGCTGCTGTCCGTAGCCAGAAAGATTTCTTCCTGAGGCGGAAAACTTCCTCCAGAATCTCAATGTGGCTTTAAACCATCACGTGGCACCACTGACATGATCTTTGCTGCGCGTCATATACAGGGGAAGTGCAGAGAACAGCGTCGTGACCTGTACCTGGCCTTCATCAACCTAACCAAAGCTTTCGACGAGGTCAACAGGGAGGCCCTCTGGCTGCCCACCAAAATTCATTGCCATCGTGAGGCAACTCCACGATGGCATGAATGGCAGTGTCCTGCACAACGGCACCCAGTCTGAACTCTTCCCCATCCAAACAGGGGTTAAACAAGGGTGTGTACCAGCACCAACTCTTCTCTATTTTCTTGGCTGTCATCCTTACTAGTGCCAGTGGCAATTTAGCCGGCGGGGTGGACATCGAGTACCGGATGAAGGATCTTTTCAACATTAGACGACTCCAGGCAGGAACAAAGGTGTTGGCAGCTTCCATTACTGAACTTCAATATGCAGACGACCTCACCCTTGTCGCTCACACTGAACACAACCTACAGGAGATCCTGAACACCTATGCAGATGTGTATGCACACTTCGGCCTTGAGGTGAATGTACGTAAGACTCATATTCTCTTCCAGCCTGCCCCTGGTTCAGCCACACCTCCGCCATCCAACCAGCTCAACGGTACTACCCTCTCCCCACTGTCAGTATCTCGGATCCCACCTGTCCACCACCGCGGACATCTGTGAAGAGATTCAATTTCGGATCAGATGTGGATCTCAAGCCTTTGGCAGACTCCGTACCCGTGTCTTCAGCTGTAGGAAGCTGAAATTATCTACAAAGTTGCACATATATCGAGAAGTGGTCCTTCCCGCCCTGTTATATGACAGCGAGACATGGGTCACATACAGGAGGCACCTCAAGGCACTTGAAAACTTTCACCAACGTAGTCTACGTTCCATCCTCCGAGTTCGCTGGAAAGACAAGAGAATAAATGCCAGTATTCTGACTGACACCAACTGTAGGAGCATCGAGGCTACCAGTATCCATGAACAACTACGTTGGACTGGCCATGTTACCCGCATGGACGACAGTAGACTGCCAAAGCAGCTATTGTACAGTTACCTAACGAGTGGTAAACGTAACGCTGGTGGGCAATGGTGAGGTATAAGAATAATCTTGAGACAAACCTGAAGAAAGTGCCAAAAAGACCCTCTCACCTGGGAGACGAATACTCCACACCGTAATGCTTGGAGGAGCACCACACAAGAAGGTGTCACACTTTCGAATTAGCCCGACTGTAAACCGAGGCAGACAAGCGCCAACGCCGGAAAGACTCTACCGCCGCCCCTCCTGCACTAGATGTAGCCCTCCACATGTGAAACATCTGTGGTCTTCCCTGCCGGTCTTGTATCGGCCTCTTTAGTCACCTTAAAACTAACCAATGAAGGTGACATCCTTAATAACTTCTATCATTGTCTCGTAGCTGGACGATTGTCATACTCGATTCCGTATGACAGCAAAGTAGTAGAGGTGATTGATGTCAGCAGTGAGTAAAGCAGATGGTCCTGCTTGCTGAGTTGGGGGGGGGGGGCACGACGCCAATTGTTAACTGTATTGATTAGATAATGAACTGTGGTGGTGGTAGTGGTGATGGTGGTAGTGATGGTGGTGGTAGTGATAGTAATGATGATGGTGATATGAGATGGAGTACAGTAGTCGTGTGTTGAGGGAGGGGGTGGAGGTTAGTATTGGGAACCTTTTGTGTCTGGTGATTATATTCTTGATTGGGGGATGGACTGATACCTCCTCTCTCTCTCTCTCTCTCTCTCTCTCTCTCTCTCTCTCTCTCTCTCTCTCTCTCTCTCATTCTCATTAGCTCCCATTCTCTTTCACGCTTCGAGGGAACTGAACTCCACAATTTTAAGACAATATTATGTCCCCGGGGTAAAACAAAACTATTGTGTGTGTGTGTGTGTGCGTTTGACTGTGTGGTTGTGTGTGCGTTTGACTGTGTGTGTGTGTGTGCGTGTGCGTTTGACTGTGTGTGTATGTGTTTATGTGCGACTATGTGTGTGTGTGTGTTTGACGTTGGTGATAATGTTGAAAAAGTGTGTATTGATAAATTGGCTTCCTGTCCTTGATTGCTCGAAGCTCTTCAAGTTTGGTAACAGGATGAGCTACAATGGCGGGTTGATGACGTCTCGGGATATACATCTTTATTCATATATAACTGAGAGGCGCCACAGTTATGATACTTACACCACCTGGGGAGTTAATGGACGTATATCTTATATATAACTAACTTACTATAACTAAATAACTAACTATAACCAAATAACTAACTATAACCAACTATAATTAGCTATTTCACTGTAATTATCAAACTAAAACTAAATAGGTTAGGTTAAATTAGGTTATGTCCTGTAAGATTAAATTAGATTTGGTTAGGTTAGATTAGATTAGGTTATCTTAGGTTAGGTTAGATTAGATTAGGTTATCTTAGGTTAGGTTAGTTTAGATTAGGTTATCTTAGGTTAGGTTAGATTAGATTAGGTTATCTTTGGTTAGGTTAGATTAGGTTAGGTTATCTTAGATTAGATTAGGTTATCTTAGGTTAGGTTAGATTAGATTAGGTTATCTTAGATTAGGTTACATTAGATTAGGTTATCTTAGGTTAGGTTACATTAGATTAGGTTATCTTAGGTTAGGTTAGATTAGATTAGTTTATCTTAGGTTAGGTTAGATTAGATTAGGTTATCTTAGGTTAGGTTATATCAGCATTAGGGCCGTGAAATAAATTCCCGGGGTGGGGGGTTAATCTTCAGGTGTTACAATATTGATAAACAAGAGGAAGCTAATTAGCAGGTACCATGTCTCTTGAGGGTGTGAGAGAGAGAGAGCTTCACGAGTGCTTGGTGAGGGTGTGAGAGAGAGAGAGAGCTTCACGAGTGCTTGGTGAGGGTGTGAGAGAGAGAGAGAGAGAGCTTCATGAGTGCTTGGTGAGGGAGAGAGAGAGAGAGCTTCATGAGTGCTTCGTGAGGGTGTGAGAGAGAGAGAGCTTCATGAGTGCTTGGTGAGGGTGTGAGAGAGAGAGAGAGCTTCACGAGTGCTTGGTGAGGGTGTGAGAGAGAGAGAGAGCTTCACGAGTGCTTGGTGAGGGTGTGAGAGAGAGAGAGAGCTTCATGAGTGCTTGGTGAGGGAGAGAGAGAGAGAGAGCTTCATGAGTGCTTCGTGAGGGTGTGAGAGAGAGAGCTTCATGAGTGCTTCGTGAGGGTGTGAGAGAGAGAGAGCTTCATGAGTGCTTCGTGAGGGTGTGAGAGAGAGAGAGAGCTTCATGAGTGCTTCGTGAGGGTGTGAGAGAGAGAGAGAGCTTCATGAGTGCTTCGTGAGGGTGTGAGAGAGAGAGAGAGCTTCATGAGTGCTTGGTGAGGGTGTGAGAGAGAGAGAGCTTCATGAGTGCTTCGTGAGGGTGTGAGAGAGAGAGAGCTTCATGAGTGCTTCGTGAGGGTGTGAGAGAGAGAGAGCTTCATGAGTGCTTGGTGAGGGTGTGAGAGAGAGAGAGCTTCATGAGTGCTTCGTGAGGGTGTGAGAGAGAGAGAGCTTCATGAGTGCTTCGTGAGGGTGTGAGAGAGAGAGAGCTTCATGAGTGCTTGGTGAGGGTGTGAGAGAGAGAGAGCTTCATGAGTGCTTCGTGAGGGTGTGAGAGAGAGAGAGCTTCATGAGTGCTTGGTGAGGGTGTGAGAGAGAGAGAGAGCTTCATGAGTGCTTCGTGAGGGTGTGAGAGAGAGAGAGAGCTTCATGAGTGCTTCGTGAGGGTGTGAGAGAGAGAGAGCTTCATGAGTGCTTCGTGAGGGTGTGAGAGAGAGAGAGAGCTTCATGAGTGCTTCGTGAGGGTGTGAGAGAGAGAGAGCTTCATGAGTGCTTCGTGAGGGTGTGAGAGAGAGAGAGAGAGAGCTTCATGAGTGCTTGGTGAGGGTGTGAGAGAGAGAGAGCTTCATGAATGCTGCGTGAGGGTGTGAGAGAGAGAGAGAGAGCTTCATGAGTGTTTCGTGAGGGTGAGAGAGAGAGAGAGAGCTTCATGAGTGCTTCGTGAGGGTGTGAGAGAGAGAGAGCTTCATGAGTGCTTCGTGAGGGTGTGAGAGAGAGAGAGAGAGCTTCATGAGTGTTTCGTGAGGGTGTGAGAGAGAGAGAGAGCTTCATGAGTGCTTGGTGAGGGTGTGAGAGAGAGAGAGAGCTTCATGAGTGCTTCGTGAGGGTGTGAGAGAGAGAGAGAGCTTCATGAGTGCTTCGTGAGGGTGTGAGAGAGAGAGAGCTTCATGAGTGCTTCGTGAGGGTGTGAGAGAGAGAGAGAGAGCTTCATGAGTGCTTCGTGAGGGTGTGAGAGAGAGCTTCATGAGTGCTTCGTGAGGGTGTGAGAGAGAGAGAGAGAGCTTCATGAGTGCTTTGTGAGGGTGTGAGAGAGAGAGAGAGCTTCATGAGTGTTTCGTGAGGGTGTGAGAGAGAGAGAGCTTCATGAGTGCTTCGTGAGGGTGTGAGAGAGAGAGAGCTTCATGAGTGCTTCGTGAGGGTGTGAGAGAGAGAGAGAGCTTCATGAGTGCTTCGTGAGGGTGTAGAGAGAGAGAGAGCTTCATGAGTGTTTCGTGAGGGTGTGAGAGAGAGAGAGCTTCATGAGTGCTTCGTGAGGGTGTGAGAGAGAGAGAGCTTCATGAGTGCTTCGTGAGGGTGTGAGAGAGAGAGCTTCATGAGTGCTTGGTGAGGGTGTGAGAGAGAGAGAGAGCTTCATGAGTGTTTCGTGAGGGTGTGAGAGAGAGAGAGCTTCATGAGTGCTTCGTGAGGGTGTGAGAGAGAGAGCTTCATGAGTGCTTGGTGAGGGTGTGAGAGAGAGAGAGAGCTTCATGAGTGCTTCGTGAGGGTGTGAGAGAGAGAGAGCTTCATGAGTGTTTCGTGAGGGTGTGAGAGAGAGAGAGCTTCATGAGTGCTTCGTGAGGGTGTGAGAGAGAGAGAGCTTCATGAGTGCTTCGTGAGGGTGTGAGAGAGAGAGCTTCATGAGTGCTTGGTGAGGGTGTGAGAGAGAGAGAGCTTCATGAGTGTTTCGTGAGGGTGTGAGAGAGAGAGAGCTTCATGAGTGCTTCGTGAGGGTGTGAGAGAGAGAGAGCTTCATGAGTGCTTGGTGAGGGTGTGAGAGAGAGAGAGAGCTTCATGAGTGTTTCGTGAGGGTGTGAGAGAGAGAGAGCTTCATGAGTGCTTGGTGAGGGTGTGAGAGGAGGTGGTCTAAAGTGGTCCTAAAGTATATTTATATAGTCATGTGGTGGTCCCAGGGGTCCTCGAGAAGACCACAGTATCATGGTCCCAAGACACCCCGGCGCGGCGGTCAGCTCTCCTGCTTGTAGGTGTTAGCCAGGGGGTCTTAGATCGATCTCTGGTTCCATTTGGCCGGTCTGCCAGCCCTAAATAATCTGGGGGCTGGTGGAGGAGGAGGGAGAAAGGGTAGGGGGAAGAGGGGTGAAGGGGAAGAAGGGGTAGGGGCTTAGTGAAAGGGGAAGGGGGTTGGGGAGTGGTGGAAATGGAAGGGGTTGGTAGAAGGAGAATGGAAAATGGGTGGGAGGGGAAGGTTAGAGGTAGGGGAAGCGATAAGGGGAGGATGGGTCGAAATGGGAGGGGAGGGAGAAGGGGTAGGGGAGAAGAAGGGGGGATAGGGGGGGGCTCACGTGCCAGCTTATTGCCTCCTTCACAGAGTTGAAATTTATATGCAGTTTTTGGAAGCACCGCCCAGTGATATGAATACTGATGAAGAGTGACTGAATGGCCTAGACTGACTGAATGGCCTAGACTGACTGACTGACTGAACTGAACTGGACTGACTGACTGGATGACTAACTGCCTAGTGAAGTGTGTGTTGTGTGTGTGTGTGTGTGTGTGTGACGCCGCCTTTTAAGTGAGGGGAAATGGGTTCTAAGTGGCGAAGATCCTGGAAGGTGAGAGGAAGTGAGTGGGAGAGTCCTGTTGAGAGTGAGTGGGAGAGT